>BSBK01005318.1:0-447500 GCA_027943335.1 Chamaecyparis obtusa
CGTATCAAACTCAGACAAGCACACAAATCTGTAAGTAAATGTTGATTAAATATTTTATTTTTAATAGCAATTTAAAAGACTATTTAAATGTTTTGACGGTTTGATAAGAACAAAATTGGTATTCAGATATAAATTATTGAGCTTCTCTTTGTTTCGATAATATTTTAACATTCTATACTTAACAGGGCCAACCACGTGAAGGTGGAAGCTCATCTGGCCCCTCCTAGGAGCCTCTTATGACCCTTTACGACATTTTAAGACCTCTAAGATGTATTCTTAGAGGTCGTAAATGGTCGTAAAGGGTCATAAGGGGTCCTAGGACACAACAGTTGAGAAACATAAATGTAGGCATCATGGTCACAATGTTTTGGAAACACAACATAATTGAGTGGTATACCCAAATGATGCAACACAACCACTACTCCTGTAGTTCTAAGTTGACACTGCGGGATCCAAAAACAAAAGATAAGGAATCTATATATGGTTTTTGGATCCACAGTGTCAACTTAGAACTATAGGAGTAGTGGTTGTGTTGCATTTTCTGGGTATAGCATTCAATTATGTTGTGTCTCCAAACAATTGGGACCATGATGCCTACATTTATGTTTCTCAGCTGTTGTGATACCAACATTTATGTTTTGTAGTTGTCATGTTTATTTGCATGTTCTTTGTGTTTGGCTTCTCTACCTCACATCAAAAATAAGATTTTTCCCACTCTGAATCGAGAATGCACGTGCAACACAAGCAGAATATGCACGGATAGCAAGTGGAGTTGAAAAAACACAACACGTTTACATTTTCACAATGGTCTATAACTTAAAATACGCAATTAAAGACCTCTATCAAAAATGCAACCCTATTGTGTTTTTCAACTCCACCTGATATCCTATGTATATGAACTGAGATTGCATATTGAACTAGGCTTCTCTTTCTGCATTGCTTGAAACCAAGAGACTGTCACAGTTAACATCTAAATGGCGCGTCTCATCATCACAACTAATCCACCTTAAACAATTAAATATGTTTTCTTGTATTAAATATTCATTAATCAAAATTCGAATAGAAAATGTATACCTTGAGTACTACAATTCACATTAGAATCGATGCCTCCATTGTGCTTGGTCGGTGTAGTATCAATATCCGCAAGCTGCATTCCAATGTAAATAATAGATTTAGATGACAATATCGCAGAAATGCCTAATTCACAGTCCATCGTTTATTCTCTAAAACACTAAATTAGGGATTTCTACAATATCATCATCTATATCTATAGCTATTGCCTCTTTTTTTGCAGGTGCTTTTCCCCTATTTGATAGTTATCTTTAGGTGTCCACACTCGTTCTATTGGTTGTTGCCAGCTTCTCTTTGTTTTGAGAATAGTTTAACATTCTCTGAGAAACATAATTGTAGGCATCATGGTCACATTTTTTTGGAGACAATGTAATTGAGTGGTATACCCAGACGATGGAGAGAAACTTTTGCACCTCTGGTTCCAAGTTGTTCTCCATCCCACAGTGTCAACTTGGAATAGTTTCATCCCCGATGTGACCATGATGCCTACAATTATGTTTCAAGAATAGTTTAATTAACATTCTCTACTTAACAGGGCCAACCACGTGAAGGTGAAAGCTCATCTGGCCCCTCCTAGGAGCCTCTTATGACCCTTTACGACATTTTAAGACCTCTAAGATGTATTCTTAGAGGTCGTAAATGGTTGTAAAGGGTCATAAGGGGTCCTGGGACACAACAGTTGAGAAACGTAATTGTAGGCATCATGATCACATTTTTTTGGAGACAATGTGATTGAGTGGTATACCCAGATGATGAAGATCAACTTCTGCTCCTCCGGTTCCAAGTTGACAATGCGGGATCCCAAGACCATAGATAAGGAATAAATTGAGAGAGTGGAGGAGGGCCATAATGACCAAAATAATACAGGACAAACCTCAAGTTAAATGAGGCAACTGCAAACATTTTAATAGAATTCTATTAAAATGTTTGCAGTTGCCTCATTTCTATTAAAATGTTTGCAGTTGCCTCATTTAACTTGAGGTTTGTCCTGTATTATTTTGGTCGTTATGGCCCTCCTCTGCTCTCTCAATTTATTTCTTATCTATGGTCTTTGGATCCCGCAGTGTCAACTTGGAATCGGAGGAGCAGTAGTTGTTCTCCATCGTCTGGATATACAACTCAATTATGTTGTCTCCAAAAAATTGTGACCATGATGCCTACAATTATGTTTCTCAACTATTGTGAAATCTACATTTATGTTTCTTAGTTGTCGTGTTTATGTGTATGTTTTTATGTGTTTGGGAAGACATCTTTCTAGCCTGAGCCTAGATCCTTCGGCAATTAGCTTATAAATAATGTAGATGACAAATGAGCAATTAGCTATCCAAGAAAAATCTCATAAATGAACTATATGTACCCCAATTAATGTGCCCTCTGTGCGTACCCAAATGATATATTTGAAACAACAAGGGTAAGGCTAAATTTACCCTTGTTGTTTCAAATATATCATTTAGGTATGCGCAGAAGGCACAGGAATTGGGGTACACATAGTTCATTTACAAGATTTTTCTTGGGAAGCTAATTGCTCAGCTCTCATTTGCTTCGTTTATTATCAAGCTAATTGTCGAAGGATCCAAGCCCAGGCTAGAAAGATGTCTTCCCATTTTGTTTAAGCCATATTCCTTGTTCTTGTCAAACTTCCTTGGTACGGTAGGCCTGCTCTCTGCAGTACTCTTCTTCAGCAAGACTTCATACCACGCTGCGCTCAAACTTCAGTGAGACTTCATACCATGCAGCGTTTGTAGATTACGTTCAATGCGTTATTTACACTTGTATTGGTGGGAAAACTCTTGAAAACACACAAAAGAGATTGCATTCAACCATGTTGTTTACATGACACATGTAGTTTACCTACAGCCTAAATCAACGTTAAATCATGTGATTGATAGCAGATTGGGGCTCACCTAAGCCATAAACATGAAGAATTATTCTAAAACAAGATGTAAACCATATATATGCGCACTTGAGGAAAAGAGAAGTTATGTCATATCAATATTAAAATATTAGTTACAATATGAAAATACTAAACTAACTAATTCTTGAGTTCATCTCTGCATATGGTCGCAACAAATTAGATATGTGATTACAATACAGAGAAGGCATCGTAAAAATATAATTCTGGAATTTGCCCTAGCTTGACACGTTTTGCACTCAAATCCTTCATCACAGATAAGTGGAGATGGATGGATAGATGCAGATGAGTTGTCATTAACCCAACTAAAGTATCTGCAGCCATTATTTCCCTGTGATACCCAATCTACATTAGTTCTTATATTATAATGAATAGTATTTACATTAGAAACTTTAAATATATACACATTAGCAACCTTTTTTAGATTAGGGCAGCACCAAAATTATCGTCCAGGGTTGTTCAATGTCCGTGAAGTCTTCAACACACACTTCCCACCACCACATTGACAGTTTGGCACATTGACAAGAGTCATCAAACCTATATCAATAATGCACCGCACCATCATTACTACATTTATTATTTTTATATGATTATTTTTACAGTCCAAATACACCAAGGAGTACCATCAGAAATATTAACCATTTACAATAATGAAAAGTAAACCTAAATCAAATAGCTCATTTTTTTATCAACATGTGTAGTCTGTGTGTATATGAAAAATGAAATAAATATGAAGCTGAAATAAAATAGTGAACAAAATAGTATTCCACATAGAGTGAATGAAATATACCATCAAAAGAAGGTGACAAAATCTTTTCACGAAGCACAGACATAGGAAATCAAAAAGGGACAAAAGACAAGAAATAAGAAAAATCATTATGACTATAGAAAAATCATTTATACTATAATAAAAAAAAGTAACTCTTTGTCAACAATTTCCAAAATCATTAGGACTATAAATGGACGGTTCTGATATTGCTTTGCCATTACAACAATTGAGCATTCATCATTTGGTACTTCTTGGTGTATTCCATTTAAGTTTTTCAGTTGCCGTGTTTATGTGCATGTTCTTTATGTGTTTGGCTTCTCTCCCTCGCAAGGGATACGTCGATAGGTAATTGATTTGAAAGCATAATGATTTGACAGTCTTGTTTTAGGATAGGCGTAATCATCCCGCCAACCTTAATTAGAAACATTGGTGTCCTATCATTGCACAAGTGCAAGACGGTAAGGGTCTATTCAAGGAGGGATGAAAAAAAGGTCATTTTAACCTTGGAAGGCAAGAGGAGAGACAGTCCAAATAATTCTATGGTGACTATCCCAAACAATAGACAAATGATGGAATTGCTAACATGTTTTATTTTCATGTTTCTAACAAGTTTGTTGCGATCAGGCTAGTGTGGTCACAATTGAATTTGTGAGTTTCTCTTGGAATTGAATAGAAGACTTTATCTATTGTGCAAAAAAATATATGTAGGATTATTATGGTCACAAAGTAATTGTCTTAGCATCAACATTTCACTTCTAATATAACATGAAACTCTGGGACGTTGACCTATATGAAAATGATGACCTTATATTAACCATGACCATGATGTCATCATCAAATCATGTCTTATGTATTTTATAAATTATTAAAATACATACCAATGGACGAAATTCATTTCCCCCTTCAATGTGACCATGTTGCCTACAATGTTCCTCAGCTGTTTTGATTAGATATCTTCGAGTCTTTAAGCCCTTACAAATTTTGCAAGGACAATAACATTTTCCATCACCTTTTCTTTTTAAGTTAGACCACAGTCTAGCAATTGTCTCCCTATTTTTTTGTGCATTGATATTGTCAGACATAGTCTTTCTTGAATGGAATGACTCGTTGGTGGAAGAAGGATGATTTGTTTGCAACTGCAGATACAAATCGTTACTGAACAACCATTTTCTCAACTATAATTTTCTCAACGCAAAGGGACATTTATCATACCAAATCAAAGTTTAGAAATGGACGGTTATCTCAATGTTTATCATTTATCATACCAAATCAAAGTTTAGAAAGGGACATTTATCATACTATAATTTTCTCAACGCAAAGGGACATTTATCATACCATAATGACAACTCATTTCTTAGTTTCTTGAACTGTTAAATTGCCTCTACAAGTCCATAGTACTTCCAATATTAGTAATCTATCTAGTTGTGAGATTTTCATATCTGATCTCTTAACATATTTGCTAGAAGCCCTGATATTTCTCTCAGTAAGAATAGTTGTGGCATAGGATCCTTCAACTGTTTGTGGACCCTTTGTCTTGTAAACAATGACCAATCTTTCAATCAAATGCACCTTATGTTTGACGTGTTGTGGTAACTTTCTCATTGTAGTGACGAATCTATTGTTTAAATCAACTATTGTCTTATAGATGCCCTTTTTGATAGTGGTAAGTTCATGTATAGCAAACTTGATATCGATCGGATCCCCATATTGTAATCTAAAAACACTTGTAAACTCCTCCCAAGAAATATTACTACTGTCTAGGATATTTTTGTACCATTCTTTGGCACTTTCTTATAAGGAATTCACAAACAATTTTATCATGGCATCCTCATTGTCTGTCTCATATTCATGTGTAGTATTGATGAAATAACTTAGATGTTCTTCCCCAATTACTACATTATTACCTTGAAACATATGAATCATTCCTTTTATTTCAACTATTGGTATAGTTTTATGGACATGGTATGATTGTCCCAGAATGATAGCATTTTGGTGAGTTAATTTGTTTGTGTAGAAGTATGAATGGATTGGAATGGATATGGGCAGAGTATAGAAGAGTTTAGAATGATGTTAGATTTTCTTGTGGATGAGAAGGCAAAGCCATAGTGTGCTTAGGGGAATAGTGTGATGACTGTCCCAACTAGAGAATCCCTCATATTTCTCTCAGTAAGCTAAATAGTTGTGGCATAGGATCCTTCAACTGTTTGTGGACCCTTTGTCTTGTAAACAATGACCAATCTTTCAATCAAATGCACCTTATGTTTGACGTGTGGTGGTAACTTTCTCATTGTAGTGACAAATCTATTGTTTAAACCAACTACACATGAATATGAGACAGACAATGAGGATGCACAAATAGGAATGATTCATATGTTTCAAGGTACAAAAATCTCCTAGATAGACAAAGGGTCCACAAACAGTTGAAGTATCCTATGCCACAACTATTCTTACTAAGAGAATATGAGGGCTTCTAGTAAATAGGTTAAGAGATCAGATATGAAAATCTCACAACTAGGCACAACTGCCCCAAGCAAGCCAGTTTGCATAATTGGACAAGTTGAAAGGTGCCATGAAGAACCTATAATATAAAGTTGTGATTCTCTAGTTGGGACAGTCATCACACTATTTAGAAGAAATATGAAGAAATATGAATATGAAGAAATAGTACTACTGTCTAGGATATTTTTGTACCATTCTTTGGCACTTTCTTTTAAGGAATTCACAAACAATTTTATCATGGCATCCTCATTGTCTGTCTCATATTCATGTGTAGTATTGATGAAATAACTTAGATGTTCTTCCCCAATTACTGCATTATTACCTTGAAACATATGAATCATTCCTTTTATTTCAACTATTGGTACAGTTTTATGGACATGGTATGACTGTCCCAGAATGACAGCATTTTGGTGAGTTAATTTGTTTGTGTAGAAGTATGAATGGATTGGATCAATGGATTGGAATGGATATGGGCAGAGTATAGAAGATTTTAGAATGATGTTAGAGTTTCTTGTGGATGAGAAGGCAAATCCATAGTGTGCTTAGGGGAATAGTGTGATGACTGTCCCAATATAGCTGTAACAGGACATATGGAACTTAGTCAAACATATTGAGCACTTTAAATAAAGAATACAATGGAAAAGAAAGAGCACTTTCAATGATGTTCCTAAAATATGGTAGCAAGAACTTTGGTATCCCAGATAACAGAAAGCCAAAAGGCCACTCCAGGAAACAAGGTGTCAATATATTATACAGGAACCTGAGAAATTAAAAAAGAATGGGAAATTATTCGACTTTAATATTGCCAATAAAACATTTAGATTTCACTTAGAGTTGGGAGAAGTGAGAAGTGAAAGGAATGTTAGTATTAGAGGAATGCTCATTCATGACAAAGAAGATTGACTCGACTTCCATCAAGGGGACAAAGAAGAGATGGTCTAAAATTGGAGAATGTCTGGCTCATGTTGGTCCACAAGAGTCCACAAACAGTTGAAGGATCCTATGCCACAACTATTCTTACTGAGAGAAATATGATATGAAAATCTCACAACTAGATACAACGGCCCCAAGCAAGCCAATTTCCATAATTGGACAAGTTGAAAGGTGCCATGAAGAACCTATAATATAAAGTTTTGATTCTCTAGTTGGGACAGTCATCACACTATTTAGAAGAAATATGAAGAAATATGAATATGAAGAAATAGTACTACTATCTAGGATATTTTTGTACCATTCTTTGGCACTTTCTTGTAAGGAATTCACAAACAATTTTATCATGGTATCCCCATTGTCTGTCTCATATTCATGTGTATTATTGATGAAATAACTTAGATGGTCTTCCCTAATTACTGCATTATTACCTTGAAACATATGAATCATTCCTTTTATTTCACTGGGGATTGTGTTTGGGTAATTAGAAATTCCAAAGAAATCCAATTCATGTCTATATATTTCTACTCCTACAAGGTGTTTGAACTTTGAAAGAAACAAACCTTTGAGCTTGTATTCAAACTTGATGTCTAGGGTTTGGCACATTGCCAAACCATTGATTTCACTACTGAGTACTAAACTGCTACTGGCAACAGTTTTATGGAACTTGATCATTGTTATGGTTCCCATGTTGTTGTTGATTTCTATTTTATTGTTTTCTATTTTCTCTCCCTTCAATAGGATGCATTGGCTATCTATTTTATTGTATATGCTCTTGTGACCTAGTAGGTGAAACATGATATGTGCGTTTGTGTTTAAGCATGCCAAAAATTCTCTTATGTGCGTCCCTTAAATTTGAAAATGCCTTAAATCTACAAATGCATTGGTTATACTAGATGTACAATGTCATGCTGCATCCTAAACAATGATATGTGCGTTTGTGTTTAAGCATGCCAAAAAATTCTCTTACGTGCATCCCTTAAATTTGCAAATGCCTTAAATCTACAAATGCATTGGTTATACCAGATGTACAATGTCATGTTGCATCCTAAACCCTAGTCGCAGCCTTCATAATTCTCGGTCATAGCATTTACAAACCCTAGTCAAACCGTAGTCACCACTAAGAATACTCATTGATTCAATCGCCTACCAGCATATTACTAACAAAGATGACAAGAAAATGACAATCCAGTACGTAATGAAATATAGCAAACACAAAAGATACCTCAAACTCAGGGCTCTTCATGACCTGGAATAAGCTCCGCTCCTTAGCTTAGAAATGAAAATCCTAATTCGCGCGCTGTAACCGTAAAAATAAAAATGGGAATTGAAATGTTTTTTTAAAGTAATATGCCCGTGTTGGTCGAAATTTCAACTGACATGGTATTGGTGGAAATTTCGACCAACACAGGCATGGTTTTTTTTTGTTTTTTTTTTAAATTCCTTCTATACCCCGACCAACCTAAACCAATTTCATTAATGGTTGATAATTTTCGTAGAAAAATGATGTCAAATGTACTAGTGTATCGACCAAGTACTCAACAAATGTTCATAGGTAATGTGAACTTACCATAAGAACATTCACATCATTTATTATGATATGTTTCAGCCATCACAAGATATCTATCACAGTAGAAGATGTCATCTATTATGATCTGTTTTAGCCATCACAAGATGTCTATCACAATAGAAGATGTTATCTATTATGATCTATTTCATCCATCATAAGATGTCTATCACAATAGAAGATCAAGTTATTGTAAGATCGTCACCTTCCAATAACTTTTGCAAATACAAGTGATAATCATTTGAAAGTCGTCACTTCCTCATGATTTACATAGGGGGAAGGCCCATTAAAAACATTCATGATTCATTAGTATAATAATCAATTATATCAAGTTTACCTCATAAGTGTTTCACCTTCAATAGTGAACTCCCTCTCAATCAATAAGATCAAGATTGTCACAAGTTGATTGAACCATCTACTCCCTTTGAAGCTCAAGTTTATCAACTTCTTGACCTCTTTTGAAGATGTCAAACTCCCTCTGAATCTGAATTTCATATGCTTTCGTCATGTGAGCCCATATAATATTACACATGAATCAACTTTCATATGATTGTTGAGTCTGCAGTGGATGTGCCAGACATTCTCTATGCCACACTTCCTTTCACCCCGTCAATACAAAAATCCATCTGCCTTTATCTTCTCGGCCCTTCTTTGTTCTGTGAAGAGAATTCAACTATGAAGTACCCACTCTTGGGTCTGTAGATAAATAATCTACTATTGGCATACTCTCGGCCCCTTGCAGTCAATAACAAATAATCTAATCTTAAGTTTATCCTTCTTGGCTCTTTGAGGACTGAGATTTTTCATGCCTCCCTCAAACCACCTCACTCAAGGCTTCTGTCATGGCCGCCTTATACTCAACGGCTTGGTACCGAGCATTGACTCCTTCCTTGCCCAAATCCAACTATGTACTCTCCTCATGAACAATTTCTTGTGACTATATTATTCTCGGCCACATCTCCATTCGATACATCGACTTCCCTCCAATTAGATTGCATTCGTCACCTACTGTGAATGGCCTTCAATCATCAAGAAACCAAATCAAGTTCTTTTCACCAAGCTTTACGGGTCTCGAATGACTCTGTCCTAAGACTCTTCAAAAAATAAAAATAAAAACTCTTAAACGAGCCTCTCACGGTTGTAATTAACTTTGAAACATTCCCCACTCTCTTACACCCCAATCATGGTTTCTTTCTATGGAACTGGTTTGTACAACCCGATACATTTGATCTTTCTTCTTTGAAACATGCCAATTTTGTATCATGATCGGACTATGCTAATTGACTTACAATCACACGCTCGGTTCAAGTAAAATTGATCACCTTCAGCTCTTCCTTGATCTTTGTCCTTGCCAAAGTCTTTCCTTCAAGCGGTTAAGTTTTACAGAAGGAACTTGGCTTTGATACCATGTTAAAGTTTTAGGATCATTGCAAATGTAATAGCACTTCTTGTATTGTATGTGTTTTCCAAATAAATCGATCTCTTCAATATATACAAGGCAAAGACAAGAAGAGACATGTCCCTTCATGGAACATGTATATTCATTAATTTAATTTATTAATTAACTATATAGTTATTATAATAATAAATATAGATTAACTATATATATATATATATATATATATATATATATATATATATATATATATATATATATATATATATATATATATATATATATATATATATATATTAATATATATGTATATGTAATAAATCATTTCTCATAATAATCATATAGTCAATTTTATGTATCTGACTGATGCTACATATATCAACATGACCCTTTCTAGACTAGATCATGTGTGTATCCCCATTGTCATTTCTAGTGAGAAACGAAGGACTTTCTCTCACCTTGTTTTCTCTTAATTGGGTGCTTCCAACCTGGTTGTGAGGGATTCAAAGGTTCTTGTTGTTGTTCCTAACATTGATGATGGTAACATTTCTGTTGGAGTTGTATGCACTAGGCGCTCTTCTCGGAGACTTGGTACTAGGCATGATAAGGTAGTCAAGGAGGGGGTCCCCCCACAAAAAAAACTATATCAACCGCTGGTGGATCTATTTTTGCTTAGCTTGTCAAATGTATCAATATTATTCCTATGAATCAATTTTCATTTGGGACGCAAAGTGTGCTAATAACCCCTTTCTCCCTCACGACATTGTTTCAAAGCAACGCGCTCCGCCATATGTCAACTCAGCTCTGTGGATCACATCTAGCTTGGAGTTTCCCAACAATCTTTGCCTGTGTGCCACACGCCCCCTTTCGTTGTTAATGACACTAGCATTGCTCGGCCTGAGCGATAGACTAAGAAAAGTGAGGAGGGTGACACATGCTCCTCTAGGCCTTTGAGAAGGGCACAATAATTTTTCAAGTGATCATTGCACCCACGTACCATGCGGTGTCCCATCGGGTATCGACAAAGGCACTTTTATTTCAATAGACATGTTCGTGCCTTTTTGTCATACATGTATTTCAAATGATCTGCACAGTTTCCAATTTTCAAATTGAAGTGCATATGTTCATCATGATGTGTAGAGGTAGTGCGTCTTATTGAGGGCGCGATCAGAAGCTTGACGACAACGATTTATGCTATCTGTCGACTTAGAAGTGCAGGGTCTCTTTCCACCAAGAGAGCAGGTGCTAGCTGTCTGTTTTTCAGGACTAGCAGTGGGGATCACATTCACTAGAACTCCACAGAATTAGACACCTGGAAAATCTTTTCCATGGAACTCTAATAGGCGTGATCAGGCTCTCTAAGCTATTATAAAACTCAGAGCGTTGTATTAAAAGAGGGGCAACTATCATCTGAGAAGGAGGGCAAGTAGAAAGGAAACCTTAGCAGATATTGAAAGGCTATTAGTCATGGGTCTTAAGCTATATTCTAAGAATTTTGAAGCAATATTACTTAATCAATCGTGTTTCTTAACCCTTTGTGTAGTGGATATTGTGTGTTTAAATTAGTTTTTATGCCATTTCACTACTTAATGGATGCATTTCTGGTGTTATCAAGTAGATTATGCTTTCGCTTCTCCGTTTGGTAATAGTCATTGTATGATCCTTTCATATCTAATCCTAAGGAACTTTAATGCTTGTGACTGTGTCTCAGAGTGATTGTTCGAAGGAAGCCTTGTTGTCCCATTTCAAAATAGCCTATGCATTTTAAAGTGTTTTAATAGCTTCGGAAAATCATCATAGTAGGAGTAATTTTTCTTTCCCTTTCCCCTCAAGCACAAGATCAAGTGTCAACTTCTAAAATCTCAAAGGTCGTACTCATTGAACTTCCCATAAGGTCGTTGCGCCCAAGAGCAATTTTGGAAATCAACAATTCCTTCAAAGGAGAAATCTCAACCTTGTTCTTGTGCCAAGACATCCCCTATGGTGGTGTGTGGCCCAGATGTGGTGGATAATGTGGATTTCCACCAACATTGCAGGTTGGTTTGTAGATTCACTAGTTTATGGCCTTCTCTTCTAGATCTACATCATTGGGTGACAAATTCTTGGATATCTTTACTCTCTAGTAACATTGATCTTTTCCTTGCACAAAGAGGTTTTTTGTTGTTGATTTTACTTCTTATTAAGGACATGATTTAGTGTTGAGAAATTTGTGGTTTTGGGGGAATCACTTTCTCTTCATCGAACCCTAGTCATTCTCCTTTAACCCTCTTACTAAACTACTCAGTGTGTGTCCAATGCACAATCATCTCCCCAATCTTCTCATTCATTTTTGGGATAATTCTTGGTTTGAGGCCATTTAAAACTCTATTGGTCATTTCTTAAAGGTGGACGAGGCTTTGATAGTGATGGCCCTCTCTACCTTTGCTCACATTTTGGTTGACATTGATATCTACACACCCCTTTCGAGGTACGTGGTTCTCATGGTCAAGGAAAATCCATGGACTCAAAAGCTAGATTATGAGGTTATGCCCTTTCAAAATCAATGATGCTTCTCTACTAGTCATTTGGATTCAAATTGTTTTGATGTAAAGGTGTTGCCACTTGGTGGAAGGATACAAATGATGATCATTTGACCATCGTGGCCTCCGATTCTTCCTCAAATGAGTCTTCATAGGAAAGTGATGACTCCCCCTAATGTCATGCTCCTATTGATTTGGCCTCCTTAGACCTAGTGGACCCAACTTCACCTCTAGTTACTGGTGTGGTCTCCTTTGGCCGCATGGACTCTCCTTTGATTGTTTATCCTAATCTGCTCCATCCTTTGGCTGATGAGGTACAACATTGGCAACACTTTGATTCTGGTGTTGATTTTCTCAAAGAGAGGGATCCACCACCTTCCCCTTGTGATGGGGGTCACCCTACTGATAGTGTCACGTGGATAGTTGTCCACTAGTGAAGGAAAAATCATTATGCAACATCTCCTTCTCCTCCCCATATTGTGGATGAGTTGTCTACCCACTCTTGATGTGGGTTACTAGTTGAGTTGCTAATATGTTGTTAATAGTTTATTCTTGACATTGTTGTAATTGTGGTTTGTTATTTTTTATGCCTTTGGGTTGTTGTTTCATAAGGGACAACACCCTTAATTTGTTGCTTTTAATATCAAAAACATATACCTTCCTTAGAAATAGATTTTAATTTAAAAATCTTTCATTGGTTACATGTTTTTATTTAGCGTTTGCAATGTTATTTCCTTATTCAAAATTTATAATTTTTTCAATTTACATTTGCATGGGCCCTATCTTATTTCCTTACATAGCCCTTTCCTTCCCTAGGAAATGCATGTTTTCCTTTTACATTTGCATATCTCTTACCCTATTTTCATTGGCATGACCCTATCCTTAATTACTTAAGTGCTTTCTTTCTACATTCACATGGTCCTTTCATTTTTCATTACTTACAAGTTTTACCTTTTAAATCTATAGATCACATTCCTTCCCCCAATGAGTGATTTACTTTTCTATTTTACTATTATGTGTCTTCTCTTCTTTTAGGGCCTTAGTCTCATTACAAATGTTCCTTTATCTAAACTCAATTTGTTCCTTATTCCTCCATGATCATTTCAACCAACTTACATACCACATTACAATTTGGTTTCCCCTTTAAGAGTATTTACTGTAAATTATCACACCATATCATACCACCATTTGTGTGTGTTATCTTATACAACTCTTATTATTGTACTCTTACATAATTTTGTTTAATACATGACCATGTAGTTTTTACACCGTATTACATATTTTTGATGTTGGGGGTATTTATCGAACTATATCATAAATGTCAAATAATTCCTCACTTTGGAACTCACAATCAAGTAGTTACATGTCGCTTTAATGTGTTATGATGCCATAATTAATTTGCAGGACTAGATTCTATATATAATATGTTGTATTACACTTGCATGTTAACAATTAGTGATCATAGCCACACACCTTACAAATGATAATGCTTACTTAGGAGACAATATTCAAGGCAACCCCATATTCTCAACATTACGTGATTTGCATTGATAAAATCATACAAGGAATATCTAGGGTGATCACATTGTTGTGTTGTAACATTCTAATACTATGTTTCTATTTTTATAAATGAATGGAAAAATTCCATACTACACCAAACTAATGGTGGCATAAAACCACATCAAACTATCTAAATTTCTTTCTTTATGCTTTTTAGAGATCACACCAAGATTAACTCCAAGGCAACACCATATTCTGAACATTACATGAATTGCATTGATAAAATCATACAAGGAATATCTAGGGCGATCAAATTGTTTCACCGTAACATTATTATTATATGTTTATATTTTTATAAGTGAATGGACAATTCTGTAATACACCAAACTAATGGTGGCACAAAACCACATCCAACTATCTAAATTTATTTCTACATGTTTTGTAGAGATCACACCAAGCTTAGCTCCAATTCACCTTACATGTCAATTGGAATGTGGAGCCATGTTAATTCCAACTCTATCATATATGATCATTATGCATTATACAACTTTCCATGTGCATAACTTATGGGGGTCATAGTACTTCTAAATCCAAATCACCTTATGTGTCATATCACATTGCTCCAAATTTTACACTTTTAAAAAAAAAATTCTCTACACATTTCTCCTACTTTAAATTATTATTATAGATTTTATGGCATTGATGTTTGTTGCATATATGATTATCAACTTGTGTGTTGGTGTGACAAATGACATGTTTCATAGGTACATGAAGATAGTGATTTATCATTTAAATATCTGACATTGTATCATTTTATGTTTGTTTACTTTCTATTACATTTTTTTGGACCTCATAATTCATGTGGATTCACACACCAAAGGGGAAAAGTTGAAAGAGATTAAAAAATATGTATAATGTGCACTCTTAGACCTTAATTTTATAAGACTTTACATATGTATCATAATTACACAATTATAGTGCACAATTTGACCTATTTTGCATAAAAATAACTCTTGTCATAAACCCACTATCCAAATATCACTATATGAAACATCTTGACCTTGACTAATACTCATTTCAATTCATATATGAACTAGGTTGTATTATATAACATGGCCCACTTCATTCAATTTTAAATCTCATGATCCGGATCTAACCCTCTTGAAGACCGATTCTTATCTTGCTAGCCCATGTGCCAAAATCTTATTATGTAACTATGGATATGCATTGAAGGATATTCACAAATAATTAGATATTCACATAATCACACAAAAAATGTTACGTTATAAGAACACTTGAGGGTAAATTATGCATAACTGAAACACACTATTACGCCTATAGATCATTTATGTATCTACAATACATGTTTGGCTTGTTTGTAACATTATGCTCTCTACTATAGAGATTTCACTGCCATTGAGATATTTCAAGGATCTTTTTTCTCATCTTGATGCAAGCCCTACTATGCTTCTAAGCACAACCATGTTCATAAGCATGTATTCTAAGACAAAGGCACACAAATTCTTAAATATTGCCTTAGCAAAAGGTAAGGTTATATACCGTAAATCAATATGCATGGCATGTTCTAGTCCATAATTCTATTTTTCTTTAAAATATTCTCAATTGTATAACGGCTTATCAATATCCATATTTTGTATATTATTTCATGTATCAGAATGTACCACTTAATTAACTACAAATTTAACCATTTATTTAACCAGAAATAGATCAACTTAAAGGAAATAGGGTACATTCAAATGTTTTCCTAAACAAAATATTAGATTAGAGCATTGTGGATATTTTAGTTCTTTACAATTACAAAAGAGAGAAATACATATAAAAATAAAAATATACCATGACATACATGTCTATGACGAAAACACTTTTGAGAGAAATTGCATACACTCCAAAGTACCTCATTGTAGTTTTTAATAACCTAAACATAGGTAAAATATGTTTGCAAAGAAAGCCTTTTAGAGGAGAATCACAAACTAAGAATCTAAACAAATTATAACATGATAATGATACCTACAAACTCATTAATAATACCTCAATCTTAAACATGCTATAAATAGAAGCAACACATGAAACTATCCAATAGTGATTAAAAAACCATGAGCTTAAACTACCTGAAAAAGTGACACCTAAGTACCTAATAAAAACTAACACTCAAACCTTAGGATGAGCTCACAAGCTAAAAATAATATATTTCATTCATATATCATAAGTGTGTCAAAATTCATTCACCAACTCAAGTTCTCTTTGGCTTTATCATTTTCATTCAAAGATGCCTTATCATAAGTTGGTCAACAAATGTAACTTCTCCTTACAACTTACTGTGTGTCTTAAATATTTATACATATCTAATGTAGGAGATCTGATTTCTAGAGACCATAATTTTTAACCTAAG
Organism: Chamaecyparis obtusa; assembly: GCA_027943335.1. NCBI lineage: Eukaryota > Viridiplantae > Streptophyta > Pinopsida > Cupressales > Cupressaceae > Chamaecyparis > Chamaecyparis obtusa. The sequence goes on from BSBK01005318.1 coordinate 16,574, forward strand.
AAACTATTAGAGACTTTTTAACAAAATTAGAACTTGAAAATATCCACACAAAATACATCTTTAAAAACAATGAAAATAATTTAGATTTTTCATTTTATCGAAAAATAAATTGTATAACCTAAAAATTAACTTTCCATATTTCACAATCAAAATATACATATAGTTGAGATACATCTTATCTTTCTTCAACTATTCTAATGGTTAAAAAATTATCTACATATAATTCATTCAAAATTATATTTAACAATTCTAATTAAATTTAAATTAAGAACAGAATGTTTATTTTCTCTTCATTTGAACTACCAAATCGGTGGGACAAATTTTAGGCAGATGTATCTTTAAATGGTGTCCACCTACTACAATTCAAATATGAAATGATTGAAAATACAAAAGAATCTCATTTCTTTTAAATCAACATTGAGGACAACGAGACTAGTTCAAATTTGTCTCGTATTTGAACAAAAGGATATTTTGGCAAATCCAATTTTGTTTTCTTTTAGCATATTAGTTAGCTTTAGGTAGTTACATCTATCTATATATTTGGTGATTAATTTATATTAACAAGCTTATTTATAATAAGGTATGGATTATTTGTCTCGTATTTGAACAAAAGGATATTTTGGCAGATCCAATTTTGTTTTCTTTTAGCATATTAGTTAGCTTTAGGTAGTTACATCTATCTATATATTTGGTGATTAATTTATATTAACAATCTTATTTATAATAAGGTATGGATTATTTGTCTCGTATTTGAACAAAAGGATATTTTGGCAGATCCAATTTTGTTTTCTTTTAGCATATTAGTTAGCTTTAGGTAGTTACATCTATCTATATATTTGGTGATTAATTTATATAAACAAGCTTATTTATAATAAGGTATGAATTATTTTTGTATGCACTTAATGTGACGAAGAATATTTTTATAAAAAAATAAATGTTAAAGAGTGGAAAGTATTTTTTATGTGAATATTTATATATGATAGATTATTAAAGAATTATCTTTTAACATTTGGTTTGAGTGGATTTCAAAGATTAATTTAATTAGTAAAGATTTAATTATTATTTTAAATAATGAAATTGAAATTGAATTTTTTTTTGTAGTTTTAGAAAAGAAATTTTGATTGATTGATGTTATCAAATTTTGTTATAAACTGAATTGAATGAATGAAAAATGAATCAGTCAGAATTTAAATATATAAACGACATTTTCCATAGTCTATATAATGAATTGAAAAAATTCTCATAGAAAGTTGTGTAGTGTTTTTCAAACATTTCAGATCACACTTTTGAAAATGTAAAAAAAAAAAAACTACAAGTTTTATATAAAAGCTTCATTTTAAATCCAATTGTTATAATCTATTCACCTTAATATATGCTAATCATTGTGTTTCATAGTTCATCTTTACACAACTGTGAAACAAAACATCGGACTTCTTTTTCAGTTAGTTCTTGTTGTCTTAGACCAAGATTGTAATCCAAAAACCTGTTTTTCTCATATTGTGACAGCAAAGAGACTCATTTTCTGACATATACTGCTATTTGTAAATACTTTTGGTCAATGAAATAAGCTATTCTATCTTTCATAGTTGTTTATTGTAGAAAAACAATTAAGATGTTTGATACAATCTTATGGAGTTATTTTCACTTTGATTTCTTTTTCTATTTTGTCTACCTTAATGCAGAAAATATGTACTATTGCAGGTCAAAACTCATGTTTAACTAGTTAAGGGAAGAATTTAAGTTGCGATAGAAATTCTACTTCCTTCAAAATGATGTTCTTGACATATTGAACCTAGTTGTGAAACAATGTTGCAAAGGCACGTGAAATGTTGAAATGTGTATGCCATGATTTGAGTTATTGATTATATTGAGTCTAAAACAACACAAAAATTTGAAATCAGTTTGGTACATCACCTGAATAGAAGTAAATTCATTCCAAGCCCTCTCTTTTCCTTTTTCTCAGTGAAGTTAGAAGTTTTGTTTAGAGGTCAAAAAAGGGGTATCAAAACCCACATTTCAAGAGGTCTTCCCATGTTTCACTAGGTTGTTGAGAGTTCAACAAGAGTGCAAACTTCATTGATAACATGAAGTTTATGGCTCACAAAAAATAAAATGCCCCAAACATTAGATGATTTGCTCCAAGAAAGCCCAAATAGGATCTACAAGACCTAAAAGCTTTTACCCATATATGTGGAAAAGACCTACTTGGAGAAGGGTGCCTGCAAAAACAAAGCTAGAGTGGTTTGAAACTGTATACCTACTTGGAGAAGGGTGCCTGCAAAAACAAAGCTAGAGTGGTTTGAAACTGTATACCTACTTGTGGTCTTTGCAAGAAAATAGAAAAAGACAACATAGTGAGCTTTGATGCTAGAGGGTCACTAAGCATGCTTAACCGAAGTAGTGATCTCAAATGCTCTAGGAGATACTACCAACATCATAAGCATTTAAGAGATACTACCAACATCATAAGCATTTAAGCTATAATTCTCATACAACTAGCAAACACAATTAACATCTATAGAAAGAGAAATATTTACAAGGGGTATCATTACTGTGTCATAGACCTTGTTCACAAATTTCCATGCTCTTTTTGGGGACAACTCCTCTATGGTTTGTAACCAAGATTGCAGAAAGTATGGCAAGAGCCATTTTAATAGACTTAATTTTCACAAAGAGCAGAATTGAGGGCAAAATTAATGAGGAAACTCTTAGATTGTCCCATACATGCATTCTACAGAACCAGAAGGGGCCAAACAGTAATCCCCAAGATGCACCAAAGCCAAACCATTAATGTCATTTTCTAACACCACTAACATCTAAATATTTGATAGAGCGCACGTGCAAGAAAAATGTATTGATACCAATGTTTGTTTTCGTCACGTTGAACTAGTGCCAAAGCCATTACACTTCTTGCAATCAACTCACAATGCTCTTCAAACAAAGCTAAGGAATTCATCTTACAAGGCCCACTCTGATGGAAATTTCATCATTAGGAATAATAACATTTCTTAGTAGTTCCATGGAAGCTAAACATTCAGAATAATAATATTTCTTAGTAGTTCCATGGAAACTAAACATTTACAAATCTGATAAAAATGTTTTGTGACAATAAAAAAGATAGTAAGTCTAATCATATGACACATTGCCGCCATTCTCTGGCACTGCAGCAAATTTTGTACATATCTCAATCATTCAATTATGGTGTTGGAGTTTGGAGTTTGCTGAATGTCATGTTTAAGGAAGTTCTTCAGGACTTCTTTGAAGCTGATTTTTTATATCTATATTTCTCTTTCAATAAATACGAACAAAAAGTATGTATTTATCTTTCAATAAATAAGAACAAAAAGCATTTTCTTGCCTGTTTAACATATAAGATACAATAATTATCACAATTTGCAGACCCATTAACTCTCTGTTTAAAGTCAGCTGCCATATTCCTGAATATCTTGTAGTATAGACAATAGCATCATGTATACAAAATAGAATCATCCTTTGTGGCACAACACATGGGCCTACTATGCATGCATATCCAATACCAATGTTTGCATAGCTGTAACAATATATACTGAACTGCAAATTTGAAAATGTTAACAGTTAAAATTGATGTACATCAATTGTGAATATCTCAAAAACATTAATTATTAAAGTACATAGTCCAATTTCCCAAAGATTATCTTTTGTCACCTTTGTATCGAATGGATGAAGCAATTGCTAGTTAAGCCCATGGCAATAGTCTTGCGAACATGAATAACAAGGTGTACATTCAGTGCCATTAAACTCATTTACAATTATGATGGGTAATCAGCATTGATACCCAAAATTCGAACTTTGTGCATATTTGGAAATTTCGCAATAACTAAAATACCCACTGCTAAGGTATTCAAGAATAGTGCGGGATTTTGGTAGTTTGTTGTATGGCATGCAATTAAATACCTGCAAAAATGTACAAAAGGATGAGAGCATTTGTAAAGAAAGCTTTCATTCCCAAGTATTCATGATGAGCTAACAATACAAAATAAAGGAGGCAAGTAAAAAAATATACCGACTATGTCAAAATGGAAGATTGTACTAAGTCAGAAAATACAGCCTCACTAAATGACAGTAATTTATACAAGAGTAACATTGTATTAGTTAGAGCCTGGGAAATGGACATACTAATAATCAAGGTTACCTAGAGACGGGGAGACTTTGAGGTCTCCCGTACTGGTACCAGTACCGGTGTGGCTATTTTTCAAAAATAGGAGATGGGGGTACTTGGAGATGGATTTTTTTTTTAATATAAATTAATAATTTCTAAGAAATACCATAGATTCATAACAGTGCTTTGAAAACAAGAACAATGGCAAGTTATAAGTTTGAATATTAATACTAAGAGTCAAAGACTAATACTAAATAGTAATGTCATATTAATATAGAGTCAAATAGTTCAAAACTCACATTGCATCTCATAGTCATATCTGATTTCTGAATCGCATATGATCATCATCATATCAAATTAATAATCACTGAGATTATCATTACATATTGAAATTTGAAATGCAAAAATATATAATTTGATGCTAAATCACTGATATGCAAACAAAAAACTCAGAACTATAAACAAAAATCAGAAATCTATCTAGAATCATCTACTCCACAAGGCTGTGACCATCCATCTCAGGGTCTTCACCTATGATGCTGTCCAGAAAATCATCACTCTCCAACTCAGGTTTCTCTGATGGTAGTACAATTGGAGGCAATTCATTAAGGCCATCTGGTTCAACCACTTTTTCCACCATGGTTGCAGCATTTCTATCATGTGCAATTTGGTACCATTTTGCTGAAGGACCCTCCATATATGTAGGATCAACACGAGAGAGAAGCTGAAGTGTGCTATGAATTAATGTTGTATTTTAAATTTGTTTTTTAATGAGACAGGTGGGAGACTTCATTTTTTGAAATCGGAGACTTGGATTCTTCGGGAGACTTCAACATGAAGTCTCCAGCCATTTTTTAAGACTCCAGAGACGCAAAAAGTCTCTGAGACGCGTCTATAAGGGGGGAGACGGGTCTCCTGGTAACAGTGCTAATAATATATCATGCAGCATAGGCTCTAGCAATCAACCACTATGCAATTTGGTACCCTACGTCATCTCATTAGTTAAGTGGTGCCATCTCATGTTCATACTGAAAATTGCATTTGCCCTGTTAGGGTTTTAATTTCTCATTTGTGAGGCAACACAAAACAGAGCATCATATAAAAATAACCTCTTCAAATTAGCAAGGGGAGCTTCCTAGGACATAAAGCTACTAGTGAACCTAAAGCTATTTACAAGAATTGCACACCATACATGATTATCAAAGGGTTTTTACCTTAAATAACTTGAAGTAAACCTGTCTTTTAGGACCTCCAAGATTGAGCACAAGATGTTTTTTATGAATAAAATCTTGAACTAAACAAAGTAAACTAAAATAGGAAAACTTACTAACAGGCCAAAAGTAGAGACTAGTAGAACTGTAGATCCACATACGAATACTAAACAAAATTAGCATTAAAAATTAAGCTATACTGTAGGATTGAATAAAAGAAAACACTTAGAAGCATGCAAAGTTACTAAGACGAATCCCGAGTGTTCATACAAATTCTAGCTCAATTCTTTACTATATGCGCTTATGAAAACCTTACATGAACACTAAAATAAGATCAAATAGCAGCATAAGCTTGACTTTAACCATCAATAAGAATTTATGTGCTATCACTTATTTATGCAAAATGTAATCTGATTAGCTTACATGGGTAAGTAGTTGTAATGTCCCCAATTCAGGACCTACAAGTCGATATACGAATTTATAAGTTTTAATTAGATTGAAACTTATATGAGCATCATGATCCCACAATATATACTTTCTCAGCAACTAATAAGGAGCATCGACATATTAAGTGATATTGACCAAGAGTTGAGCAAAGATCTTCACTAAGTACTCATCATTGCCAAATATGTATAAGTTTCTCAAAGACATTTTATGGGTTAAAGGCAAACACATACGTAACAGGAGAAGACTCTGAAGTGGCCTACCCAACAATAAATAAATATCCGAATGGACAAGATTAAACATCAATCGATACCATCATGAGAGTGTATCTATTCCATAGCTATTCTCAGTGATATTTGATTTAAGGGAGAAATATCATCTTCCCAATAAAGCTAGATGCACGGCATAGTAAGAAGGAAATGGTCTAATAAATATCATTGCCTTAGCAGTTGACAATGCCCAGCAATGACACGATAAAGGAAGTAAGATGTTGTTAAGTGTAAGAACCCCTGTGAGTTCTAACTCTTTTTCCCGTTATGACTCGATATTTCATCAAACAGTTAGTATGCAAGGTAGAGTGTGAAATTTCTTCGAGTTCTTGAATCACAAAACATCATACAAAATTACAAGTGCTATGCATAGAAATTCTGTCAACATTTATATGGTCATAACATGCTGAAGCCACTACTTATACCAGAGAGACAATTGTCAAACACTTTTGCATGAAACTGATATGCTGATTATGAGCAATTTAGCTATGACATTACATCAAACATTTGGTGTGCATTCTTATTCCCCCAAAACTAATTCAAACAAATAACAATGACAAATGCTAAGCATAAGAATTTAATTAAAGATTGTTAAGGAAACCTGTCGCTGTTTCGCATGCACCAAATTAACTCCAAATTGATGACGCTGCCCCTGGGAATCATTTCAGATTGACGCTTAAGCCTTGAATCAAATAATGAAGGCACTCATATATCAAAATGCGCCCAATAACTATAAAATGCTGCCCAGCAAATAAGAACACAGCCTCACAAACCCTGGCCACTGCCCATAGATGATTGGCAGCTGCTCAAATTCCCTAACACAAACCTCTAAAAGGCTGTGATCTGCATTCAATTTGTCCTCCAGACTTTGCTAACACTTGCTGAAATAGAACACAAAAACTTCCTCTCAATTTGATCACAAATGAAGCACAAATGATGGTTCTATATTAAACCATCCACAAGCACAATTTCACCGGATAGTTTCACCAGTTCAAAGTGCAAAAACACTTAGAAAATTTCACAATTCTTCCAGCTTTCAATATCTGAAACCCTTGGCACCAACTCCTCACCAATTTCACCAAATTCAGCAATATCAAATGCACACTGAATGGATTTATCCTTGCATTGAATGCATTTATAATTCTCAAATGCAAATTGGCTGGAGGCTCCTTGGTCACACTTTTCATAACTTAAAACATGACTTAGGCATTTAAAAATATTTTCTTTTGTTGCCATGTTTGAAATATAATAGCTTATTATATTTCTCTCCAAAAATAAGCACCAAGTCACTTTATAATTAAATAAACATTTAATGCACTTGAACACACTTAATAATATAAACTTTATATTTAATCATTAATTAAATGGAATTTAATTAATGATTAATAATGACTTTAATAGCTCATTAAATTCTTTGAAGGACTTGCTCCAAATCTAGGTGCTCACTGCTTGACTTAGACGCTAAGGTGCCTTGCCGAAAATAGCACTAACCATAAATTGACTTACTATAAATAGTAAGTCCCTCAAACTGAGCCAACTAACAAATGAGTCAATCACCGTGCATACCATGAATCAGGGTGCCCCTACCAGATATAGCAGCTCCTCAACAATGACTTACTATAAATAGTAAGTCTTTGAATAACTGCATCCAATCAACGATGCTAAATCTCAACACTGCCACCAAGTTGTTCAGGCACCTTGCTAAAAATAGAAACCCTGACTTTCCTGAAATAGACACTTACTATAAATAGCAAGTGTGGCAAACTGATCCAAATGAAGAGCAATCCTGAACAGACCTGACCTCTAGAATGGGAATTGGCCTTTGGCTTTGCCAACTGAGACCCTCTAACCGACTTAGCATACGAGGGCCACTAATAGGCTAATCTAAATCACCAACCATGGCGAGCTAAAAAGAGGACATTACATTAAGAGTGATCAGCTATTGCAATGTCTATGATAAGACATCGATGACGATTTACAAGTAAGGAGTTGTTAAGAGCATTGCCATTTGAGCTCCACTTAATACTTATGGCAGCAATTACATATGACAGTGATTATGTTAATAGCAGCAAATATTGTGACAATAATTACCGAAAGCAGTAACAGTGAATGCGAAGACAATCAACAGCAACTTAGATATTATCATAATCAACTATTGACTAAGTATATATCAGTCACAGTTCTTAAGGGATATCTCTTTGAGAAAAGATGAAGATTAGCTCAATACTAAACACTATGTGACAGCAATTAGATAGAGGACATGAGAATGGTACCGATTTTGATAAGCAACTAAGTTGAAGACTGTAATGTCCCCTTTTTAGCTAAGTTAAGGAAGCCAGGACAGTTACTTCAATCTCCCTTTCTACTATGTCAATTGAATAATATTTAAGCAAGTAATGGAAGATAAATCAAAATCAATTGCAATTCCTGAAACAAAAGTGCCAAAAGGATTGCAATTCCTGAAACAAGAGAAAAAAAAGTAAACTATGATTGGCCTAAAAGTGCCAAAAATGAAACTTTTTGAAAAAAGCAAAAGACAAAAAAAATAACTTTTCCTAAAAATAGTTGATAGAATTGACCTCAGAAAATGTCATACTTGTCCCTTGGCCCTTCTAGACACTTTTGTAGCATCTGAAAACAGTTTTCGTCATGCTTTCTTTCTTTTATTTTTTGAATCTCCCGAACATTGAACTCCTAAACTTTGTACTGTCAAAAGACTGCAAATTGAAGAAGAAACATTAAAACTTAAAACCCTAAAAACGAAAAAATTGGGGGTCTCCATTTTCAATGTCATACTTGTCCCTTGGCCCTTCTAGACACTTTTGTAGCATCTGAAAACAGTTTTGGTCATGCTTCCTTTCTTTTATTTTTTGAATCTCCCGAACATTGAACTCCTAAACTTTGTACTGTCAAAAGACTGCAAATTGAAGAAGAAACATTAAAACTTAAAACCCTAAAAACGAAAAAAATTGGGGGTCTCCATTTTCAATGAGGCAATGTGTGCTTACTTCAGAACAAGTAGTCATAACTACTTTGCATAAGATATATACTAGGAGGGGGGTAACTTCTCCTTGCTATCAAATTTAAACATTCATTGCTTGGTTCTTGCTCCAAGGAAGGAATCCTTTGTTGAACTTCATCCCTTTGTAGATTGAATGGAGAACAATTAATGATGGCATTATAAGGGCTTGTCAAATTGTTCCAAACGGTTCTCAATGCTTCCTTGATTTATGATGCACCAGGATCCCAAAATTTGTTTTCATCTTTGCCTTTGTGTGATTTCAAACTAACCTCTTCATTCACTTCAAAGAGTGGGTTGTCATAAACTTTGTCCATTTCAACTTCAAACAAGGAATTATGGATGAGTTCAAATTTATCCTTGTTCTTAAATCCAAGCTTCACTTCTTCCAACTTTATTTTATCCGAGTCCTTTGGACAATCTTTTAAGTCTTCATCAATTCCTTTGTTGTCACCCATTTCCATTTAGTGTGATGTTCCTTTAATACTTTTTATCTTATCTTCTTCGCAATGATTTGGAGTTCCATGACTTGTAGATGTTCTTCTATTTATATTTACTATCTCTTCTATTTCATCTCTCCCTACCTTTAATGTCAATTTCCCTTGTTTATCAACTTCAAGACGATCAAGTGGGATACACAAAATGCCATCTAATTGACTAGAAGCATTACTCCTCTTTTTCAAAATCATGGCTACTGAGTTTTTCTCAAGGGTCAAAAGAGAATTTTGGTTGGTGTTTTTATCTCCAATGAATTCAACTAAATGTGAATTATGGTTTCAAGATTCAATCTCTAGTTTGTCATCCCTTGTGCATGATCCTTACGATGATTTGAGGTTATCCTCATCATTCTTGTGGAGCCATGTAATACTCTCATTTGTGAGACATGACAAGTCAATTTCCTTTCTTTGCACTTGTGGCTTCTTAAAATACCCGTGTAGTGCTTGATGATCATCTCTTGCATAAACCTTTCTTAGGGTTTCATTTCCAACAATGGCACTTTCTTTGTTTAGCGGAGTCACTTCCAATGCCTCTAATAACATTTGTTGTGAGGAGTGGATGTGTGAGACTCTTGATGCAATTGTTATGTTGCAATCATTTATCTTTTGTTCCTTAAGGTGTGTGTGCCTTTCACTTTCCATTTTCAAGTCCAAGTGATGATTTCTATATTCCTTAGGAGAGTATTCAACCCTCAGCTCTATGTAGTCTTCAAGGGTCATGTCATGATGTAATCCACTTTTCACCCAATCTTGCCTAATTTGTTCATGTAGATCTACTAACGTTGGATCATTGTTTTCCTGCCTTTCAACTTTAGATGGGAATGTTGATCTTGAACTAGGTGTAGCCACTTGTTGGGTTGGAGTTTGAGTGATGATGGATTTATCTCCATTGACTCCATTGTTTATTATGGATTGTGTTAGTATTCCCAACAATTGAGCAAATTTCTTTTGCATGTTTCTTTGTTCTATCATGATTTGATGTGTGCAATTGTCAAGTTCTCCATGTTCTTCCATATTTGTATCTTCTTGTTATATGAATCTCAACACTAATTCCTTAATTGCTTCCATTCTCTACTAATTTGAAATGTTCATTAAACAAGCTAGCTGGATTATAAGCTCTGATACCACTTGTAATGTCCTGCCTATGTTAGGGAGGCCGGGACAATTACTTCAATCTCCATTTTTACAGTGTCAATTGAACAATATTTAAGCAAGTAATGGAAGATAAATCAAAATCAATTGCAATTCCTGATATAATCAATCTAAATGTGTGCATTTATAAGTATCAATGTATCAACAGCAATGTCTAATATAACTGTTATGAAGTATGTTGTGTAGATGTTGTATATTATCACTTATAGTGATATGCAATATCTGATATACACTTTGATTATGAAACCGATATTTATTGCTTTCAGCAATGGCTAAAATATCTGATAACTCCGATTACATATGCAACAATTGGTGAGAGAATGTCGCCTATGGCAATATAGATTGCTATGCCTGATCTTATCTTTATGATATATGCAACGGAGACTAATATGTTGCTTATTGCAACAAGATTGATGTTTCTGATATGTACTTAAATACTTGCAATGTATGAAGCAGTAATTACTTTGGAAGTAATAGAGTTGTTGTGTCGAATATATATATATATATATATATATATATATATATAATTGCAACAAATGCTGATGTTGTGTCTGATATTTCTGTAGTTGTAGCCTGCAATCAATGATGATGCTGTGCCTGATATGTCTTAATCTCTACAATCCTGGGATGCTGTCTCTAATGTGCCAATATACACTTGCACCAAATGCCAAATGCAAGTTGCTCTAAACAGAGCAGATCCATAACGGATGAAATAACAAAGACAAATAATCCACAATATTTGAAATGATGATCTTCAATTATAATATATATCCTTTATCATTGAATGGTCACACCTTCAAGACATGCCTGTCCCTTTGCAAGGGATTGCACCTCCTAACCGCTGACCAACATGTTGGTTGTTATTTATCCTCCTAATCTTTACTTGACCAATCATATGATTAGTCCCTTAAAACAATTTGTCGATTAATCACCCTTAATTGATGTTCAAAAGCCAAGATCGATTTCCCATGTTGATGGCTGTTTAGGCTCAACCACGGCATGTAAGGAAATCTGCCGCTTAGTGTCATTGGTGGCGATGACTCATTACTTCCCTAATTATTACTTCTACTGAGTCGTTCACATCTCTTTGACAGCATCATAATATTATTACTTTTCTTCAACATACAATGAGTACGGAATCATATGGCTTTATCTCATGTCGAGTCTCGACACTGATTGTTTTGGAATAGCAATGATATTGTTGACGTGGTTTGACAATAAGTTTCAATCTTTAATTTAAACTTATCAAATTGTATATCTTTCAAGTCCTGAATTTGGGGACATTACAAAAATGTGCCTCATTACAGGATGTGTTATAGTGAAGATCGACGGTGACAGAAATCCTCACAAATGACATCTTGTGAGAATGGTGTGATTAATACTCATATTAGTCAATGATGATATCGGCGTTTTGGTAGATCATCAATCTATGCAAAGAAGACGACTTAAAGAGTTACATGGTCAATGAATTGAAACAAGTCAACTAATTGATCATTAGTCATAACCACCATTAATGACATCAAGATGTTAATGGTTATGATTTGTCTTGAGAAGTTACAGTTCTAACTTCTGACTAAATCCTCATTAACGACAAATAACAATAATCAAGTGTTAAATAGGTGCAATGTTATTCAAATTATTGAGCATAGAGAGGTGCAATGTTAATGATTAATTAGTCACCATCAAATGATATGTCTATTCTCCATAAGGCGCAGTCATTCAGTGTCTAAGATATTTAAGGAAGATAGAAACCACTCCATTCAGCATCAGATTGAAACTTATTTCTTATTTATCCATTTTGGATCTGCTCAATTGAGCACTTGCCTGATTGGCATAAACCGGTTGCAAGTAATCATCTATAAATCAGATAAGGCACCATAGTTGCAGGAGTAAAGAGTTCAGATCAGACACAGAAGCATTATCATCATTGCAAGGATACATCTACATATCTGAAACAGCAACCTTATCGCTATAAGCGATACCACCAATTCATCATTGCATATACAGATCAATATATCAGGCATAGCAGCCTATTTGTAATTGTATAAGCATAACGACATATCAGACATAGCACCATGTTCATGATTGTATAGTTATATCAGACACAGCATGATTGGAAGGAAGTTCATTGCAAAGGTTATATTGACATATCAGAGAGAGCCGAACTATACATTTATATTCGCAGATTGGAATATCTAATCTTTGATTACATCAGTGATTCAATATCCAGTCCATATGTAACATTGGCAGATTGTACATATCATAAAGATAATCTTAAGTATTATCAATATATATAGACTTAATCATCTTGCATATTCCCAATTGTTATATTAGAGATAGCAGTGATATAGCTATTAATATCATACATAAGCACTCATAAGAAGTCCTAATGATCATCATTTTCAGTGTTAAGACTCCAAGGAAATTAGTCTCTTGCAATTGACTTTACTAGGTAATTGTCCCTATTTCCTAAGCTAGCCAAAAAGGGGACATTACAGTAGTGCCCTTTGGCATACATATTAAAAATTGACTGCACCTTGTTAGGGTTTTAATTTTTATATTGTGAGAAAATACAAAACAAAACAGCACACAAGGACAACCTCTCTTTAAATTAGCAAGGGAAGTTCCCCGAGATCTAAAACAACTCCTAGACCTAGAGCAATGAACAAGAATTAACAGTTATGCACACTATACTAGATTCTCAATGGGGTTTTGCATTAAAGATAATAATCAAAAGTAAAACTTGACCCTACTTATCTCACAAACAAGACTTTTTGATGAATAAAGCTTACAACTAACAAAAATAAACATAAAAAGGAAAGCTTACTAATTGGCTGAAAGTAGAGATAAGTGGATCCAAATAAACAAGAGCCTTAAGCAAAACTATTACTACCAACGAAGCCATAGTGTAAAATTTGAGAAATGATAACTCTTAGAAGCGTACAAAGTTATTTACTAAGATGAAAGGCAAGTGTTAATACAATTCTTCACTATAGTCCACTTATGAAAACCTTACACAAACACAATAAAATTTATATCGGATATGTTAATGACAATCTCTACAGCATGAGCTTGACTTCAGCTATAATTAAGAGTTTGTGTTCAAACTCAAAGCAGTTTTTTATAGGTTACAAAGAATAGATTTCATGATTTACAAATAACAATTCAACATCCCAAAAAGAAATGCTTTAAAGCAAACCTACCAAAAGCTGCAAAAAAATAAAAGATACATACTTCAAGTAGATCTAAACCTAAAACAACCAATAAAATACAAATTGCCTAAAATAGGCTTCTACCAAGTACCTAGAATAGAATGCTGGAAATAGCCACTACAAGATATGGCTATTGCTAAAAATACCAATTTGCACATGAATAACCTTTTAGATTATGGAACACCTTCCGCACTAACACTGGTGAATTCTCTGAATAAACAATGAAGTCTCAACAACCATGAATCCACTATCAATCAACCTGATTTTGTGACATCAAACTGAAACCCTTAGTGTTTATTGAATCATCAAATTGAAAAACCATCATAGCCTAAGGTTTTAACAAGGCTAGCAATAGTGAATGCCTCTTTTAAATGTGGGTATGATCAAAACCCCAAGGGACAAGGTTTGGCAAAGCCAGTAACAATCACACAAGAAATTGCCATAAAAAACAACAATAGATAAATATTAGAAATTGTATTGCAGCTGGCAACTGCCCTGAAACCCTAAGTTTTGCCCTTGAATCTACAACTCAAATCAGGACCCCTCTGACTGCAAAAAATATTTTTAAAACCTGATCATAAACCATGGGTAACAACCACAAATCTGCAACATTCACAATGCCCTAGGAGCTCATATGGTCTTCTTAACTTCATTAAAGTACTGCATGGCTTTTCTGCCTTGTGAGATGATCAAGCCTGTACCAAAATGCCAATATTTGCAGTTTGCAACATTGCTTTTGCTGCTGTAATAGGTCGAACAGCCCTGCCAAACTGTCATAAATACCACCATTGAAGATGTCTTGCTCTATTCACTATTTGAAGATGCTCAAACCTTGTCATGCAAGACTGAAACATGCTTATGCCTACAAAATAGAAGAAAGAAGTGTCCTGATGATGTGGTGTCTAACAAGAATGAATGGTTGTGAGTTTGAATGATGAATACTAAATAGCATACTTTCTTCCATGCCAAAACCTGTTTTTGGCTTTTAATCTAAGAAATCATCACAGAATTCACTTGCCTACTTCTCACTTGCTAGGCAGAGTTCACCAATGGCTCAACCCTTTATAACGTGTGCCACTTTTAACTTTTCCTTTCTTGGGCTGAGTTCACTAATCACTTTGACAACATTTATGTCCTAGATGCACATTATTAATGGTTTTCCCCTCACTTTGGTGCACCTGATTTTAGTTATTTTGATTGCTTGATGAAGCTGAGTGGTTATGGCTTATCAATTTGTCACCTTTTGATTTCAAAATATAGTTATTACTGCCCTGGCATGTGCTAAACACATCAGCCTTATTTTACGTGATTTGGCAGGACAAAAACTTACAGTTTAACCATCCGAAACCTGTGTACAAATTTCCTTAATATATTTCAATGTCCAAGGCATACATCACTAATAGATTTGTCAAAGTTTTATAAATGCTGGCAGAAATAACATAGCAAAGACACTAAAAAGGTGCACCTAATTTCAAGTTTGCCATCCTCATGTTGTCTTTGGTGCACTTCACTTATGTTTCAACCATATTTTAATGTGTTTCGGCAGAAATATTGCTTCCCTGAGCCAACTAAAATTAGTTCCTACTAGATTTCATCATTTCTCACAAACCTTGTCACAGATCACTAATCCATTTGCCACTTTACAGACCTGGGAAGAGTTTGTGATCGGTTAAGCCGTCATAGAAGTTTGCCTAGAGACACTTGGGAAGAAATTGTGCTTGGTTAATCCATCATAAAAGGGTGCCTAGAGACACTTGGGCAGAAATTATGCTTAGTTAATGTAATGTCCCCTTCTTCTAAATAAGTCATTTGTCAAAGACCATTAGACTATTTTTTCTTGTAGGCTAAGTCAAGTATTTCAAGAGAATAATTAATTAATTAAATTTTAAATAATTAAAAGCTGAACCTTGGCTATTTTAATAAAATGAGTTTATTTTATGTCACTGGAAATCTAAAAAGTGGGTCACTTTATGAACGGGAGTGTGAAATAAAAGAAAAGAAAAATAAAGTAATTCTCTCAAAGATTGGATATAAAGACTTCCGAACCAAAAGGAATTCATTCTTGACTTATTATTTCTTCAATAGTTATTTCAATAGTGGTTGTCTTGGACAATCATCCACCATTGTTATTTCAGAATTTGCTCACTTACTTCAGCCGGCTAGGGTTTCATTCGAAACTCTCTATTTTCTTGACGGCTTCAAAATTTGATTCCAAATTCTTGGGTTTTCCGAGATCTCAACTAGGTCGCTTTCAAGTTTTTCTGGGTGCCTCGTTTTTTGTGCCTTGAATTCAATGCTAGCCGGAAAATTATTTTGATTTCAGATTCCTTGGTTTTTTGAGAACTCTTCTAGGTCTTTGTCAGATTTTTTTTAGTCAGTCAGAGTTTTTTCTCAAAATCTGTGCCATCTATACTTCATTATTTTTTTTAAGTATGTACCTACACCTGCCTCTATTTTCTACATTGGGATTTGTGCTTCAAATTTTGTGCTATTGTCTCTTCTTTGATCTTTATGCATTGGGAAATGTGCAAGATGGCATCATTGACCAACTTATTGTTGGAAGGCAGTCAAAGATTCAACAACAAATATTATAACACCTGGAAGCAGCACATGCTGACAATCTTCGAATATCGCCGCTTGGATGATCTTGTTTTGGCAAAGAGACTCGTCCTACCACAATCCAAGCAAACCAGGACAAGTTTGATGACCGGAATTGAGAAGCTGTCATGCTTCTCAAGCTCTCAGTCATAGATGATCAGTTGCCTCAAATTCCTTCTGGCAAGTCAGCATCAGAAATCTAGAAGCATCTAAAGGAATTGCATGAGACATTCGACAAGAGCATAGCATTTTTCCTGAAGAACCAGTTGTTCTCCATCATGATGCATGAACATATGTCCTTACAAGAGCATCTCATGAGGACATCTGAGATCAACTCGAAGGAATTGGTCGAAAAATGGAGGAAGAAGATATGGTAGTCATCACCCTAAAGAGTCTACCAAAATCTTATGAGCACTTTATAGAAACTCTCAACATTACTTCAACTAATGTTGATCTGAAATTTCCAAAGTTATGCACCAAACTTCTGCAACAAGATCATTGAAAACAACAGTTTGGTAGCAGTGCCACCTCATCCTCCTCAGAGCAAGCCTTTGCAACAAAATCCTTTCACAAGGATAAAGGCAAATGTCAGTCATCCTAGTCATCTCAGCAGAAGGGCTCCAATCAGTCTCAGAATGGCTCAAAGAAGAAGGTTCAGTGTAACTATTGTCATAAATATGGTCATTTGCTCAACAATTTTCGCAATCATTTCACTTTCGAACAACGGAAGCAAGGAGGGTCTCAACCTAAAGCCAATGTTGTTGAGCACACAAAGTAGAAAGAGTCTTCCTTTTACGCCTTCATGGCTAAAAGACCTCCAAACCATGTGAAATCTTTTGCTTGGTATATAGATTCTAGTACATCTCGGCATTTCACTCACAGGCGTGATTGGTTTACAGAATTTTCTCCCTTTACTGATTCAGTCATATTTGGAGGAGGTGAAGAGTATACTGTTGTCAACAAGGGCAACATTCAAATACAGTCTGGTGGGAGGAATCTCATTTTCCTCAATGTATACTACGTTCCTGGCATGGAACTAAACCTAGTCTCAGTGAGTCAAATCATGCGGCATTCTCCTCAGCTTGATGTGGTATTCAGAGCACACAAGTGTTCGATTGTTGATCGTGCGACACGCACTACTGTAGCTATTGGCATTGAGGATCATGGTCTGTAGACTCTATACAGACTTGTGGATACTACTGATTCACTTGAGCATGCCTTCATAGCAAAATCATCTTCTATTAGCAATCTCTGGCATCAACGATATGGTCACCTGAACATTCATTATCTTGCTCAACTTGTTCAGAAAGATTTAGTACATGGCCTACCTGAAATTCAAACTCAGAATCAGCGAGTTTGTGGAGCTTGTCGGGCTGGGGAGCAACACAGGACACCGTTCAAGGATGGTGACTCATGGCGAGCCTCTAAGGTACTACACTTGGTCCACGTTGATGTATGTGGTCCGATGAATACTTCTTTTGTTATTGGGTGTAGGTATTTCTTGCTTTTTGTTCATGATTTTAGTCGTAAAATGTGGGTGTACTTTCTTAGACAGAAATCGGATGTGTTTACTGTATTTCAGAAATTTAAGGCCTTAGTAGAAAGAGTGTTGTTTTATTATATCTCTTAGGTTTGATAATGGGGGGAGTTTTGTTCTACTGCTTTCTCCACTTTTTGTGATACACATGGCATAAAACGTCAGTTAACCACACTGTACACCCCTCAACAAAATGGTGTTGTAGAACGTTGCAACCGCACCATTACAGAAATAGTTAGGTCAATGATGGAACACAAAAATGCTCCTAAGAAATATTGGGCAGAAGCAGTGTTTAGTGTGGTCTATCTCCTTAATCGGTCTCCCACACATGTTAAGGGAAAGACTCCTAAGGAAGCCTGGACTAGTCGCAAACCCAAGATCATTCATCTAAAAGTTGTTGACTCTTTAGCATATGTATGGATTCCATATGCCCAACGCTCCAAGTTGGATTCCAAGAGTCAGGTTTACAAGATACAGTGACAACCATAAGGCTTACCGATTGATTGATGTAGACACTGATTGTCTTATCTTCAGTCACAATTTTGTCTTTGATGAAGAACGAGGACCATTTCAGCTTTCCTCCTCTAAGCAGAATTCTGAGGATCAGTCTTTGAAGGCTTCTAATTTAGGTGTTTGTCTTCCATTTGGTTCACCTAATGGGAGGGATGATGCAAATTCTGAATTTGATGATGCACTACCTAAATTTCCTACGGATAATGCTAATCTTCCACCTATTGCAGATCCTCTTCCACCTCCAGCTCCAGTTATTACTCCTCCATCTAATGTTGGCGTATCTACTCTCCAACCTTAATGGTGGGCTAAGACCATTAGTGATCTTCGTCTTGATGAGCTCCTTGAGGGTAGATCTTCTAGAAATAAGGGCAAGCAACAAAAATACAGTTAACTTTTCTCTCATGACCAACCTTCATAGTATTTATGAGCCTCAGATATTTAAAGAGGCAACAGGGATTCCAGAGTGGGAATAGGCAATGGATGTAGAATACCAGAGTCTTAGGAAGAACAACACCTGGGTTCCCTCTAATCTTTCTCTAAGGAAAAAGCCCATTAGTTGCAAATGGGTGTATAAGGTCAAGTATCATGTAGATGGTACCTTAGATAAAAACAAGGCCAGATTAGTTGCTCGAGGATTCACACAGTGGGAGGGCATTGACTATGAGGAGACTTTTGCTCCTACTGCCAAGATGAGTACAATTTGTCTTCTTCTCACCATTGCAACTTAGTTTGGATTGAAAGTCCATCAGATGGATGTTAAGAGTGTCTTCCTCAACAGTGAGTTGCAAGAAGTCTACATGACGCAACCTCCTGGTTTCACGATTGCCGGCAAAGAACACCAAGTATGTCGACTCAAGAAAGCACTCTATGGACTCAAACAGGCCCCTCGAGCGTGGTACATCAAGATTGATTAGTACTTGTTTGCTCATGGATTTCAATGTTGCCCTTCTAACAATAATCTGTATATCAAACACTCTGGTGATGATGTTCTCTTTCTTGTTGTCTATGTGGATGATTTGATATTGTTGCTGAGACCCTCCCTAAATCTGCAAAACTTCTGGAATGACCAAGAGTACCAGAATACATCCAACCTAATGTTGGGTAACAAAGCTATCCCTCTGAGATTAGCTACT
Organism: Chamaecyparis obtusa; assembly: GCA_027943335.1. Classification (NCBI taxonomy): domain Eukaryota; kingdom Viridiplantae; phylum Streptophyta; class Pinopsida; order Cupressales; family Cupressaceae; genus Chamaecyparis; species Chamaecyparis obtusa. Next base: position 36,297 of record BSBK01005318.1, read on the forward strand.
AAAACTGACAAAAACCTAAAACCGCGATTTTGTGGAAAATTTGGCAAACCCTCCACACATGATTTTATCAAAAACCGCAAAAAAACATTTGCAGATGTTTGCCCCAGCAACTCCAAATGCAACCCAAAACAGACTGCAAGAAACCACGATTTTGTGGGAAAAAACCCTAAAACTAAAGTATACAAAGCATCATTTTTTTGGAAAAGAAGGGTAAAAACCCTAAAACAAGAACACCTAACATAATTATTTGTGGAAAAAATTAAAAATACCCTCCAAACTAGAACCCATGATTTTTAAGGAAAAAATCATGCAAAACCCAAAAATGGCTTTTGAGGATAAAACCAAACACATTTTTTAAGGAGAAAATCGAACAAAACCCAACACAAAATCCAAGACACAGATCATAATACAAAACTTCATTTTTGAGGAAAAATAGTAAAACCCTTTTACAAAACAATTTTTGAGGCAAAAAACATCGCACAGCACAATAATTTTTTATGGACAAAAATTATAGAACCTTCAAGTGGCAAAACATCAAACTTTGCATGGTAAAATACCCCAAAATAATTTTTTAGGAAAAAGGTATGTTGCATGGGTACTCGTACGCATACCCCTAGGATGTCTACTGGGTACTAGTACACGTACCTAAGTACCGGGTACTCAGTGGACAGCATCATAGCTAAGGACTTGATTAAGCCTTCTGATTTTTGTTTCAGTATTTTGTTTGCGTATCAACTTGTTTATCAAGCTTATTTCAATATGTAATCACTAATCAATTTGAAACTTTGATACAATGATTTATGACATTTCAATTTGTGTACTTAATATCCAAAGTTAATGTTTGACAGTAAACTTTATCATTGTTCTTGTTTTGAAAACTCAAAGTCATTATATTTTCAGATTTTTTATAAAATATTCAATTATATATTAAAGAAAATGTCATACCCAAAGTACCCCCTATCTCGTATTTTGGAAAATAACTGTACCCGTACCTATCTCCAAAGTACCCAAGTACCCCCATCTCCATGCAACCTTGGAAAAAAATTATAAAACTCTCCAACACTAATTCTTTTAAGAGACAAAAATTTGAAAACTCAAAAAACACCACATTTTTTAGGAAAAACATGAAAAACCCATAAAAACACCAAATCTCGTTCACAAGAGGTCGCCAACACAGAAAGAACCCTAAAAACAATGATCTTATTCAACTTCTCTACAAATCGCGGGCTTAGGGGAGGCAAAAATCCACAAAGAAATCGCAGCAGTAAAATACCATGAGTCATTGCCAACAAAGAAATGGAGGGAGCACACAGAAACTTCTCAAAAAAATGGCAACAAAAACTTTGCACTGGAAAATGCAAAAAAAAAAAGGCCCAAAAGATCTCCAATGCATCGCACGAAAACAGTTGTTGAAAACAAATCAAATGCGGGCTTGCTTCTACAAATTAGAGGTTACGAATCTAGCAAACTGCAAAACCCTCCAATGCCATGATAACATCCCATTCGACAGATACAACCTCGTAGCAAAAAAGGCACCCAAATTCGACGCCCACAAGCAAGAATCCTCGAAAATTGCAGCCGAAAATCGCCCACAATTTACAAAAAAAAACCTTGAAAAACAAACATTTTTTTCATTTAAAAAACAATAAAAAAGAATTGGAAAAAATTCAAGAAAAGGGCTACGAATTTTTTGTTTCAAAAATTCGTCAAATCTTATATAAGCCCATCGACCCACTCTAATACCATGTTACAAAATTTCATTATTTGATGATTGACTAAGCACAAATGGAGACATAGTCTCCTTATAAAGAGAAATAACTGAAAGCAAAACAGAAACTCTCTATAGACTAACTAAGAAAATAGAAATTACCTAATAAACTAACTAATAACCTAATGACGATTAATATAACTTTACATACTTTATTAATGAATGCTTAATAGTGATGCCTTGTTTGAAGGTTGCTGGATTTTTCTTACTGGGCGTGAGAGTTTACATCAATACCTAGGTATTTGGTTTGTGGTTGCTGATTGCTACCCTCTTGGGAAGCAGTGTATAGAAATTGTTTGGCAAGTCACCCAAACTTTGTTGGGCATTCCCAGTGGAGGCGGGTTGAGAAGTTTAGGCACTAAAATTGCTGGTCAACTCATTCCAACAAGAGGACATGGGGCTTTTGCGCAGCCTGAAGCTGAATATAGAGGAGTGTGGGTTTTGAGAACCATTCCTAGTGTTGACACAAACATTGAAATAGGTATAGGCAGATTGAAAGAAGTAGCATGGGATTTGACTAGAGTTTCAAGTTTGTAGGGGACTTAAAAGCCGTTACAGACAATAATTGCTTCTATCATCTCTCTAAAGAAGTCAGAAAAAATCATTATATATACATATATAGATATTTGTATTTGTATTTGCTAATTCAGATCAGTTTAATGAATATTCATACTTCTTATGCTGAGTCATACAAACGATGAAAGACAACTGTTTGGTATAATGTCTCAACTCATTTTATAATGAAAGTGTGCTGAAATGTTGTTCTAAGAATCCAGTTACATACCTCCTAGTAATTGAAATCAGATAGTTCATGATAATCAGTTGCATGTCAAGTGTTTGATAAAATGCCTATCTAGCAAACTCATTAAAACAAATTACACTTTTGATAAAAGAAATTGGGGTAGAACATTACAATGGTATCAGAGGTGTGCATCCTGCAATCCTGAAGGGTTCACAGTGAAAAGATCATATTCAAATTGTTTCCGCTAAGTGACCAACACTTATACGTATTAGTTTCAGCAGCAGATTGTTGGTTAGTTTCAGTATGAAAGAAGAATACAAATCAAAAACTCATGATGGAAATTTAGCAAGTTTTTAAAGAAAATTAGAAGAATCTAACAACAAAACCTTGTCATGCAAGACTGAAATCTGCTTATGCCTACAAAATAGAAGAAAGCAGTGGCCTGATGATGTGTTGTCTAACAAGAAATAATGTTTTGTGAGTTTGAATGATGAATAGCATACTTTCTTCCATGCCATAACCTGTTTTTTGGATTTTAATCTGCAACTAAGAAATCATGACAGCAATCACCTGTCAACTTCTCATTTGCTAGGCAAAGTTCACCAATGGCTCAATCCTTTCTAATGTGTGCCACTTTTAACATTTCCTTGCTTGGGCAAAGTTCGCCAATCTCTTTGCCAACATTTATGTCCTAGGTGCACATCACTATTGGTTTTACCCTCACTTTTGTTGTAATGTCCCCAAAATTGATAGAGAATAAATGAATTAATTATTTGGTCCCAATTTAAAAAGATATTATTTAGGACCTTTAAATAATAAATAAAAGGGGCCCATTTTTATTATTGTTGTCCGTAGGTGATTGCCGTGTCAGCGTTCTTTTGTAAACCCTCGGGAGTTTCTCTGAAGGGGTATTTATGACCAGCATGTAGGTAGTTGTTGATATGTGATTTGGAATATTTTATTTGTATTGCGAATTCCAGTTGGAGTTCTACTTTGTTCACCATTTCAGAAGTGAAAGATCTTCCCTATTTGGCTAGCGCAATTTCGATGGAATTCATCCCTTACCCTACTATGCTCTGCTTTGTTTGTTTCAGATCTGGCAAATTTGAAGCACCATCTTTGTATACATCTACGAAATCTATTTGCATCTTTGGCATTAATACAACTTGGGGCATCGTTGATACTTGGCATTCGGTGTTATGTGGCACTATTATTGTTTGAATCAAGAATTACTTCTAGCATCATTAGCATCTGGCGTTCATCTCTAATTGGGAGATCTGGAGTTATATTATTTTTTGTGCATCCATTAAATCTGGTTTGGCAAATACTACCCTCAAGTAAGCACAATACAAATCATATCCCTACCCGTATGGCCTCAAATCATATCCCCACCCATACGACCTCGGCACAGTATTACCGTACGCCCTCCCCATAACACCATACATACATCATTTCCCTTGACTGTACGACATCCTTCTTGCAACTGACGGGCATCACCCCGACCGCCCGACATCTACTCCCCACCCCCACCGTATGCCATCTACTCCTTCCGTACACATCTCCACACCATACAGCATAAACACCTCCGAGACCGAAATCACCTCCGGGACAGAAATCATGTTTGGGACATTTCAATGGTATTAGAGTTGGTGATCTTGCCATCTTGTTGGGATGATTGAGAGATTTTGAGATTTGGATCACACTATGGCGCCCAACAATGATGGTTAGTGGTGGTGGAAGGAACTACAAAAGATTGGCAAAGAGCTCAACGAGGGTGTTGATCTTCCATTAGATATATTGGAAGTATGTTTGTGTAAGGTGGACCAATTATTACCTTCAAGATTTATACAAAGCATCCTTTCTCTAATTAAGGATGCCTTAAGTCGACCCAAGCTATTGGGACACCATGACAAGAAAATGAAGTTGGCAGCTGCAACATGTCTTAGTGAAATCCTAAGAATCTCGGCTCCCAGAGAACTGTATGATGACAACACCATGATAGAGATATTGCATTTGATCATTGACAGCTTTCAAAGCCTTGATGACTTTAGTAGTGACCCTTTTGGCAAGAGATCTACAATATTGGGGAATTGTGCAAATGTCGAAGTAAGTAACCTCCTCTTAGATCTAGAGTTGCAAGACTTGATGCATGATATGTTTCATCACTTCTTGGTCACAATCAAGGAGTGTCATGATACTAAGGTTTCAGTTGCTATGGAAAGCCTTATGGTTTTGTACATTGAAGAAATGGATGAAATATCCCAACCTATTATATCTATGTTGTGGGTTGTTCGTGATCTAGAATGTGTCTCGTCTATGGTAGCGTGTAGATTGGTCAGTAATGTATTCAAGCATTGTGAAGAAAAACTAATATTTCATTTGCACAAGTGGGAGAAAGTAGATGACGGCAATAACGGTGATGCATTACACGAGCGTGAAGGCATGATTACAAGGCTACTCCAGGAGGATCTGCTAAATCTTGCTACTACACCTACATGTGGAGAACACCTAAAAAATAAAGAAGTTGCTTGCATGGATCTTGCCAAGACAACCTGGACAGATCAAGGTGACATAAGCTCTACCACTACTCCGTTTCATGAATCAGGATTTCAGTTCGTTGAGTATGGAGCCTGTCCTTATGTGCAGCAAGTTGTGTCCGTCGTCAAGGCTCTGCCCACCGAGGTTTTGTCGGCAGTCGAGGCTTTGTCCGCTACCGAGGTTCTCTCCATCATCGTCGTTGAGGCTATGTCCGTCGTCAAGGCCTTATCCGCCGCCGAGGCGGTGTCTGTCGTCGAGGCTCTATCCGTTGTCGAGGTTCTCTTCGTCACTGTCACCACCGAGACTCTATCCGTTGCCGAGGCTATGTCTGTTGCCGAGGCCCTGTATGTCATTGAGGCTTTGTCCGCCGCCAAGGTTCGCTCCGTCGTCACCACCGAGACTCTATTCGATGTCGAGGCTATGTTCGTCATCGAGGCTTTGTCCATTGTCGAGGCCTTGTCTTCCGTTGAGGCCCTGTCTGTCACTGAGGCTTTGTCCGACGTCGAGGTTCTCTCAATCGCCATCACCACCAAGACTCTATTTGCCGTCGAGGCTGTGTTCGTCGCCGAGGTTGTGCCTTTTGACGAGGTTTTGTCCGTCGAGGCTTTGCCCACTGAGGTTTTGCCCTCAGCCAAGACTTTGTCCGCCACCAAGGTTCTCTCTGTCGCCATCGCCACCGAGACTCTATCCGCCACCGAGGCTGTGTCTGACGTCAAGGCTCTATCCACCGCTCAGGCCCTATTTGTCGCCGAGGCCCTGTTCGTCGCCGAGGTTCTCTCCGTCGCCATCGCCGCTGAGGCTCTGTCCACTGCCGAGGCTCTCTCTGTCGCCGTTGCAGCTGAGGCTCTGTCTGTCGCCGAGGTTATGTCTATTGTCGAGGTTTTGTCCGTAGTAGAGGTTCTGTCTGTTGCCATCATTGTCGAAGCTCTAGCCGTCGTCAAGGTTGTGTCCATTGTCATGGTGTCTTTGTCCATGTCCCTTGTCGTCGTTGTGTCTGTGGTTGTGGACGTGGTCGTGGCTAAGTTCGTGTCAGCGTCAGCGTCCGTGTCTATGGCCATACTAGAAGAGATTGTTGAACATGATGGCGTGAAAGATTTCATCGATTGGTGTTGTTGGGATACTGGTGAAGGGCATGGCAATGTTTATATTAGAGTAGCGCAGGAAAGCTTGATGATGGTTTACTCATCCCAACTAAATCCAACTATGTGCATGTGATCCAGAAGCAGCACAGAGTTATCAACAGACATTGCTATCAACGTCCGTACTTGGCTTAGGATCTAAGCATCGATGTGTTTAATGTTTGGTTTCAGTGGGATCCTGGTGACTTTGGGCATGGCAACAATTATATTAGGGCGGAGTAGCAGAAGCTTGAAAGAGAGTTACTGTTCTCACTTACCTCCAAGCGCATGCGTGTGGTCATGTTGCGGCTTGAAGGTTCCAGTGGATACAGTTATCGGTGTCCGCGCCTAGTTTGGAATCCTGGAGTCTTGATGATGGATTGCTTGAAGGCAAGCAATCTTTGGGCGGTGAGGATTTGTAATGTCCCCAAATTGATAGAGAATAAATTAATTAAATTAATTAATTATTTGGTCCCAACTTAAAAAGATATTATTAAGGACCTTTAATTAATTAATAAGAGGGGCCTATTTTTATTATTGTTGTTCATAGGTGTTTGTCGTGTCGGCGTTCTTTTGTAAACCCTCAAGAGTTCCTCCGAAGGGGTATTTATGACCGGCATGTAGGTAGTTGTTGATATGTGATTTGGAATATTTTATTTGTATTGCGAATTCAAGTTGGAGTTCTGCTTTGTTCGCCATTTCAGAAGTGAAAGATCTTCCCTATTTGGCTAGCGCAGTTTCGGTGGGATTCATCCCACCCTGCTCTGCTCCGCTTTGTTTGTTTCGAATCTGGCAAATATGAAGCACCATCTTTGTATACATCTACGAAATCTATTTGCATCTTTGGCATTGATACAACTTGTGGCATCGTTGGTACTTGGCATTCGGTGTTCTGTGGAACTATTACTATTTTAATCAAGAATTACTTATGGCATCATTAACATCTGGCATTCATCTCTAATTAGGCGATCTTGAGTTATATCATTTTTTGTGCATCCATTAAAACTGGTTTGGCAAATACTACCCTCAAGTAAGCACAATACAAATCATATCCCCACCCGTACGACCTCAACATAGTATTAGCGTACACCCTCCCAATCACACTGTATGTACATCATTTCCCTTGACCGTATGACATCCTTCTTGCACCGTACACGTATCACCTCTGATCGCTCAACGTCTGGTCCCCACCCCCACCGTACGTCATCTACTCCTTTCGTACACATCTCCACACCATACAACATAGACACCTTCGGGACCGAATCACCTTCGAGACAGAAATCACCTTCACGACCGAAAACACCTTCAAGACAGAAAATGCCTTCAGGACAGAAATCACCTCCGGGACCGAAATCACCTCCAGGACGAAAACACCTCCGAGACAGAAATCACCTTCGAGATCGAAATAACCTCCGGACCGAAATCACCTTCGGGACATTACATTTGTGCACCTGATTTTAGTTGTTTTGATTTCTTGCCAAGGCTGAGTCATTTTGGCTTATCAATTTGCCAACTTTTGATTTCAAAATATGGCTATTACTCCCCTAACATGTATTAAACGTATCAGCCTTATTTTAGGGGTTTTGGTAGGAAAAAATATAATAGTTTAAACATCCAAAAGCTGCATACAAACTTCCTTAATTATATTTCTTTGTCCAAAGCATACAACTAATAGATTTGTCAAAGTTTTATAACTGCTGGCAGAAATAACATGGCAAAGACACTCAAAAGTTACCACTGATTTCATGTTTGTCATCCTCATGTTATCTTTGGTGAACTCTGCTTATGTTTGAACTGTTTTTTAATGTGTAGGGCAGAAATATTGCTGCCCTGAACCAGCTAAAATAAATTCCTACTAGATTTCAACTTTCTCAAAAACGCTGTCACAGATCACTAACCCATTTGCCACTTTACAGACCTGGGCAGAGTTTGTGATCAGTTAAGCCATCTTAGAAGTGTGCTTAGAGACACTTGAACAGAAATTGTGCTTGATTAAACCATCATAAAAGAGTGCCTAGAGAAACTTGGGCAAAAATTGCGCTTAGGTAATGTAACATCCCCTTCTATATAAGTCATTTATTGAAGACCATTAGCCTATTTTATTCATGTATGCTAAGTTAGGTATTATTAAGGGAATAATTAATTAATTAAATTTTAAATATTACTAAGCTTTTCGGGATTATTTATATCCAATTAGTTAAAAGCTGAACCTTGGTTATTTTAATAAACTGAGTTTATTTATGTCAATGGAAATTTATAAAGTGGGTCACTTTATGAACCAAAGAATGAAATAAAAGAAAAAGAAAAGAAAGTAATTCTCTAAAAGATGGGATATAAAAGACTTGAGAACCAAAAAGCAATTCATTCTTGACTTGTTATTTCTTCGAGAGACTCTTCGAAAGCTTGTGCTTTTAGTTTAGAAAACCCTAGGACAAAAACCCTTGGTTTCTTGCTTGATTGGATGAAACCCCATTTCAGCCAACCTTAGTGCTTCGCACAGGATTCACAGGTGCATCTATTGGATTGGATTTCAAAGTTTTGGGTGTATGAAGATATATCTACTTTGCAGGTTGAAGTTTCAATAATTTTCTAGCAGTTCACAGGCAAATGCAAAATTATTGATTCTCCAAATTTCGGCATAAAAGGCTTTGACATTGACTGTTTCTAATTCTGGAAATCATTCATAATGAATGCTTAATAGCGATTGGGATGCATTGTTTGAAGGAGGTTGCTAGATTTTTCTTGCTGGGCATGTGAGCTTACATCAATACCTAGGTGTTTAGTTTGTCATTGCTGATTGCTACTATTAATGTTTGTAGCTGCAGGACAAATCTTTCTTACCTGTGATGTCTCCATCTCATACAGTTTGTGTTACTTTCTCTGAAATGTCTACTCTTTATCATGCCTGGGAGATGGTCGGTTCTCAGATAATTGTTCTATCTCATTTCCAGAATTTGTATCATGGGTGCCACTGTGTTTATTCTTGTGCCACCATGTCTATTCATATGGAGCCGTTTGTTTACATCTGCCGACAATTCATGTTCCTACCATGTTACTGCTGACATCTAGTGAAGAAGCACTCATTCAGTTTATTCCCTTTACTGTTGGCAGATCATATGCCTCTGTGTCCTCCTCTTCATTACGGAGGTCCTCATCTTTGATGTATGTTAGCCAGAAAGACTACTTTATGTTATGTCATGTATTAGTTATATGGTCCCGGCAGGAATTAGTTATTACCGAAGGGCAGTTGGGTTAGGTGGTCACGTTTGGTCACACCCCTTCGAGTAGATAAATATGTACCACCTATGGATGAAAGAATTATTATGATTATGTGAATGTACTCATACGTTCGAATGATTAATGAAAGCATCTAGTGTTCTCTGATATATTTTGTGTTTATTACATTTCCTGTACTATGTCTGTGCAATACTAAGTTTACCCCAGCAGGCAAACATTTGGCGTCATTGCCAAAGGAATCTGGCAAGTGACAGAATGAGTGGATGAATGGGAATACCATTTGAGTAGAATATCAATGTGAGGACGAATGAGGACAAAATCATAGAACTTTTTGAAGAAGAGCATGCTCTGACAATCGATGATTGAATAGAATTTATGCCTAATCAATTGAATAAAAATAGAAATTTAAATAAGGAACTCGAAGAAGAACAAGCCGCTAGAAAAGTCGTACTCGCACAGCAGCAAGCCGAGTGAAGGGAGAGATTCAGAAGACGCGCCGAAAGACTACCGAAGGGAGTAAGTGAAGGCAAGGGTCTGGAGGAATCTGACTGGGAGGCCGAAAGAAGTGACGAGGACCACCTAGAGGAAACAAGGAGCTTGTTCAGGTCCTTAACCTTAACTCCACGGACGGAAGCAAGGGAGGCCCAAAGAAAGGAAGAAGAGGAAGCCGCACGGAAGGAGGCTCAGGATATTGTTGTTGTCAAGAGTAACGAAGTGACAGAGGGGCACCGAGATCACAATAGCCCACTAGGCTTGGACAGTTCCAGTAGTTCAAGGACATCAAGTGGTACGGTACCAAATAGTTCCGGGGTACCAACGCTGACAGTACCATCCTAGCCTGTAACACAACTTGTGCTGCAAACATAGTCGGCACCTAGAAAAGTAAACATGGCGACTAACAAAGAGAAGCTGCCAAAATTCCTTGGAGATGAAAAGGAAGATCCAGTACGGCATTGTCGTACGTGCGAGACAATTTGGTCGGCGAATGGAGTCGCCGACCACGCAGAATGGGTAAAACAGTTTCCGGCCACACTCAAAGGGGTAGCCATCGACTGGTACTCCAATGTGGACAAAACAAAGGTGACCACTTGGGCCGACCTCAAGAAAGAATTCGAGTTTCGACTCTTGAGGGATGACAATGAAATTGTTTCTAAGATATACAGTACCAAACAAGGCAAGAAGGAGACTATGCGGGCTTACAGTCGCCGACTGAAGGAGTTGGTAAGAAAAATGGATAGCCAGCTAGCGGATGGTCTAAAGAAAAGATGGTTCGTGGAGGGCCTGAAATCTAACCTACGGAGGAAAATGAAGATAGTGCCCCCCACCTCATACGGAGATGCCTATAACTAGGCAATGGACTTGGAGAGCGAACTAAAGACCTCTAAGAAGAAAAGAAGCAAGTCCTCTTCCGACAAAGATGACACTTCAGACGATGACAGTGGCAATGATGGCGAGTCGAAGAAAAAAGCCATGGCACTCCAAAAGGACATGGAGAGAATGATGGAGTTCAAGACCATGAAAGGGGGTACCAGCAAGGGGGAAGATGACATGTGGTGTACGGACTACAAGGCGAGCGGCCATACAAAGGGGTCGTGTCCCAAAAAGGCATTTTGTGACATTTGCCAGATCATGGGCCATTCCACCAAGGAATGCCCATACAACATGAAGGTGAGGAATCAACAAGTGTTATTTACCCAAGAGCAACCATCTACGTCGGGGGCAGAGACTAACATAACGCATCCTCCAGCGGGTACGGAGGCAACCGACGCGGTGACGGAAGGGGCAATAACAACAACACCAACACAACAAGTTGAATACAATATGACTCCAAGGGTCAGCCGATGATCCAGTGCCGAGCTTGCAATCAGTGGGGCCACTTTGCAAGGGACTATGAAAAGGGCGATAGCCTGCCAAGCTATGTCGTTGATGTGGTCCTGGAAACTACGAGGATGCCAACTACCCAAAATCTGGGGTCAACTTGCTCAACATCGAGGGAACAAGAAGTGATGAGGGGGTACTAGCCATCACACGAGCACAAGCAAAACAATCCACATATCTGAACCCTCAAACAAAAAAACAAAGGGCACGGGAGGCTAAGGAAGAAATAGAAAAGGCGACACCTCCAGAGGGTTTGCAACTGACCCTATGATACTTGCTGTAAACAGCGGAAGGTACCCGACAGTCGTCGAGATGGGCATCCTTGGCACCATCCTAACAGACACTATAGTGGACGGAGGGTCAGGAGTGAATGTCCTTCCAGAGGAGACATGGAAAAAATTGGGCAAGCCAACCTTGTGGCCCCCAACCTTCAACTTATTGGGTGTCGATCAACAGGGTATCAAACCCCTCGGAGCATTGATGGCACAATAGGTCACCATTGGCTCACAACCATTTGTACTAGACTTTGTGGTGATACCTTTGAAAAAGAAAGGTTATGATGCCATTCTAGGTCGAGGGTGGCTGGTCACAGCGAAGGTAACCAAAATTGGACGAAAAACACCCTCTCGATGGAGAAGGGGGGGAGGAAGTTCACCATCGACCTTCCCACCCAGATGGTGAGCGAAGAGATAGCCTCTTCTTCAGACTCAGAATCTAACAGTGAAAACGATCGAAAGGATGAAGGAAGGGACGATATGGAACCGAATAGTGAAAGTGTTCTAAGATTGGGGGAATACTCAAAGGATGATGCAGATTCACTGAACGGTCCCTTCCACTGGCAAATGGAGGACTATGAACTCTTCCGACCAGCATGCAATGTACTAAGTATTAAGGAAGAGCTGAAAACATTTCCCTCAAGGTACGGTGAATACAAGGAAGGGGATGAGAAAGTAAGCGAAGTCCCAACGCATACATTTGATGAGAAAAATTCCATGAAGTATAAAGAGTCGTCTATCAAACCAATGAATCTGGGCAAGGAAGAGGAACCTAAGATCATTCCAATCGGCGACGATTGGAATCTTGAGTGGAAGACGACAGCCTTCAAAATCTTTATTCTCCTTATCTACGGGCAAGAGACCGTGGTCCCTGTTGAATTTATGGTTCCAAGCTTTTGGATCACCATTGAAAACAAACTCGGTGACAAGGAAAGCTTGAGGGAGCGACTGCACACTCTCAACAAATTAGATGAAAGAAGAATGATAGCACAATGGGCAACGAAGGTCGCACAACAACAGCGAAAATGTTGGCACGATAAACACCTACGAAAGATGCGTTCTTCCCCTGACCAGTTGGTGGTGAAGTAGAATGGAAATAATGAGATTAAGCCAAGAAAATTTCGGGAAGTCGACTACGATAGGGCTGTCAAGTTGTGGACTCTCAACGGACTGGAGATACATGAGGCCATCAACGAGTCCAAATTGAGACGTTACTCGGAGAGGATGGACCTGAGAGGAGGGGCAGAGCAACCGAGAGGATGGAAAGGGACTTGAGAGGTCAGGTAGGCGACCCGAGAGCCATCCATACCGCCAACGGGAGAAGCATCCGGAAGGTAATTAGATAAAGAATTTATTAGAAAAAAAATTTAAAAAAAGAACAGTCGGAAGTCACCGAACGGTGCTGTCACCGGTGACAATTCACCGTCATAAGAACAGAGACCGCACCTCCTCAACTCGACCGTACAGCTCAGTACGAAGGTGAGAGGAAGGCTAATCAGGGAGAAGTCTCATACGGATAGCAAGGAGTGGCAGCAGCAAAGGTTCTAAAAAAAAACAACGACAAATAAAAACAGTTCACAGTAAATAGCATATGGCACCAAAGGGAAGGACATAAGCAAGTAGTGATTGGCCATTTGCACAAGCACCGTAAGCGGTTGGAAAAAAGAGTATGGCATCAGAAGAAAATCACGAAAATGGTGTGCCCCATGGACTTCTATGTGGGTTTGAGGTACACTACAATTGTGAGTTGGGGCATTGGAATGGCACGAGGAAATTATTCAGTTCAGTTATCAATCTTTGGGGAGTGTGACCAGTTGATGGGACCCGAAGCTCCTGCAAGCATGGAGTGTCTACACGCTAGAGGTAGAGAGAACACTGGAGCAAGCCTTTTGAGAGGGGTACTACGCTTTGAGGCACTCAAAATAGGTTTTAGTTGGACGTGAGGCTGTCTTGGTGGATGCACAGAGAGCTCGGGAGCTGACCACCCGGTTGGAGGCAATAGAGTGACACTTGGCTCAGCGTACCGAGGAGTTGGAAGCAGAGAAGGCGGCACGGGTGGCTCTCGAGGTCAGATTGGCTAGGGAGACAGTATCGTTTGAACAAGAGTTAGTGGAGGCTACAACTGGAAAGCGTGTTTTGGAGACAAGTTTGGTGCAGGCACGGGAGGGAAATGTGACGAGAAAAAAAACTACTTGAAGCAGCATTGATGGTGAAGGCAGCACTTCAGCGTCTTCAAGAACGCCCCTCTGCCCCTTCTTCTCAGTGATTTTCTTATTGTATGTCGTGTATTTCATCTCCCTTTAGTTGTGAGTCGCCGGAGACGACTTTCATTTTTGGGGGGGAGGATGTTAGCCGAAAAGACTACTTTATGTTATGTCATGTATTAGTTATATGGTCCCAACGGGAATTAGTTATTACCGAAGGGCAGTTGGGTTGGGTGGTGACATTTGGTCACACCCCTTCAGGTAGATAAATATGTACCACCTACGGGTAAAGGAATTATTATGATTATGTGAATGTACTCATACGTTGGAATAATTAATAAAAGCATCTAGTGTTCTCTGATATATTTTGTGTTTATTACATTTCATGTACTATGTATGTGCAATACTAAGTTTACCCCAGCGGGCAAACAATGTATTGTATGGTTGAAAATGAAACGGCTCATCATTATGGAGGAACCGAATCGACTTCCCTTGATAACAGTCCTTGGTTCATTTGCCACAAAATATGATGCATTATTTGCTTTTGTCTGTGCGGAAGTTTTTATATCGATATTTGAAGCGTAGTCCCACGAGCTGGATATAGTGTGTCAATTCAGTAGTTCCCTTTTTGTAGTTGTGTAATACTCTCAGAAAGTTGTTTTTGTCTCTTTTGCGGTCTTTTATCAGAGACTATCGTATGATTTAAATTGTCTCATTGCTGAAGCAGTGTTATTGAGAACTGTTGTTCTTGATGTTGTAACTGGTTTTATATTGTAAAGAGGACCCAATAAGATTTCTTGCAAGTGAAGGCTCAAAGGTTGTGAGCTCTACGAGCTTTGTATTGAAACTTAACTCTTATTATCAATAAAGTTGTATCTTGGTGTGGCTGGGTTTTTCCCTCGAGCAGGAGGGTTTTCCCAGGGTATCTCTATTGTTCATGTGTTTTGCTTTATCTACTATTTGTTTTATTTCTATTTTGATTCTAAAACATTAACATGGTATCAAAGCGGGGCTAAGTTAAAATCCAGAATCAGAATAGGACAATTGGGAATCTAAGAGATGCAAGAAATGAGGGATTCATATGAGAACATGTAGTTGAAGAGCCTTGGAGGGTAGAATCTCTAAAAAAGCTACCTGGAAGGGTATCTTTCTGCTAATATGATCAATTGATAAGTGTTTGTTGCGGGTGTTACAATCTCAGCTATTGAGGCTTGTCTGCAACCTTGTCCTAAACTTTCATTTTGACATCAACAGGGAGAATGTTGTCATGCCCATCTATGCTTACATGTTTGACATTCATGTCTATGAGGATAACAGATGTGGTGGTGTTCGAATTTTTCATTCTCTGCCTACACTATAATTGTGTGATGGCGAAAGATCTATTGGTGGATAGTGAGGAAATTTTGGCAATAAAGAGATAAGTATTTTATGATTATACCTTTGAATATTGATCATGAATTTTATGTAGTTCATATTACGATAATAGATAGTTTCTAATTTTATCTCTTTTTCATCTATTTTTAATGGTCACTCTTTTTGTAATGTTTCCATAAACTCCTATTCGTTATGGAAACTCTCTTTCACTCTACAAGAATGTTTCTATTTCCTCTCTCCTGTTCATTATAGAAACATTCTCTTGTATCTTGTATATATAGATCATTCATGATCATTGTTTAATAACACATTCATTATTTTACCACAATATGGTGTCAGAGCAAATTCCTGGCCTCTTCGAAAAATTTTAATTTCTTTTTTGAAAGTATTAGTTCAAGATTTTCGAAGCTTTTTTGCCCCGAGTGTGTTCAAAATTTGCATTTGTTTTTCCTCACCCACCCGTCTAGGATTTCTGCATTTTCGACTAGTGTTTTGACCCTTCAGTTCAAGTCGGAATTTTTTTCTGATTGTAGATTCCTTGTGGGTTTTTCGAGAGCTCAACTGGGTTGTGGTCCATTTTTTCTTGGTGCCTCGATTTTTGTGCCTCAATTTTTGAGCCAACAGATCCAAAATTTGCCAACATATTCTTGGTGGGTTTTTGCAAATCTCAATTGGGTCAGTCTCTTTTTTTTGGTTGGATCATTTTTTGTGCCTCAATTTTCGAGCCAGTGGATTCAGAATTTGACAACAAATTCTATTTGAGTTTTTTGAGTTCTTCACTAGGTGTCTCTTCAAAAATTTTGGGTCTTCCATTAATATGCCTTGAAGTTCGTGCCCTTTTCTGATTTTTCACGTATTTTCTTTGAAAAACGTGCTATGGCATCTCTCACCAGTCTTATGCTAGAAGGCAGTCAGCATTTCAACGGAAAGAATTACGACACCTAGAAGCAGCGCTTGTTGACGATTTTTGAGTACCGTCGCCTTGAGGTGCTTGTTCAGGGTATTGAAACTCGTCCTACCACAGCCGATGCAACTCAAGACAAGTTTGATGAACGTAATCGTGAAGCAGTTATGCTCATTAAGCTTTCAGTTACTAATGATCAGTTGCCTCAAATCCCGTCTGCCAAGACAATTGCAGAGATCTGGACAGTATTGAAGGATCTCCATGAAACATCAGATAAAAGCAAAGCCTTCTTTCTGCAAACCTCTCTAATCAACCCGAGGCTACCTTTTACGCTTTCTGAGGACATGCAAATTTCTATTTTTTGAAGATAGATTGACCATTAAGGGAGGGTATTACGATAATAGAGAGTTTCTAATTTTATCTCTCTTTCGTCTATTTCTAATGGTCACTCTTTTTGTAATGTTTCCATAAACTCCTCCTATTCGTTATGGAAACTTTCTCTTTCACTCTACAAGAATGTTTCTATTTCCTCTCTCTTGTCCGTTATAGAAACATTCTGTTGTATCTTGTCTATATAGATCATTCATGATCATTGTTTAATAACACATTCATTATTTTACCACAATAGTTAATTCATGCTTAATTCATGCTATAATATTGGGAATAGTGAATCATGTATGCCTTTAGTGTTACAAGATTCAAGAACTGGCAGATTAACGGATTTCCGGATGATTGATTTATTAACAGAGGAACAAATGTGTTCCTTATAAAGAATTACAAAGATGTTTCTAAAAGAAACAACGTAGACTGAAGACGAAATTAGAAACAAAACTGAAGACAGGATAGGAAACATTCCTATCTGGACTGAAGACGAAAGAGACAGGATAGGAAACATTCCTATCTAGACTGAAAGACGGACTACAGACAAGTAGTTGACCATTATAGAAAGTATTTAACTAAGGAGATAATATCTTAATAAAGATATTAAAGATATTATCTTAATACCCTCCCTTAATGGTCAATGTACGGATGTCGGAACATTCTGTGATAACTGAGACCCTCCCTGGATCTACAAAATGATGAAACCAAGAAGCTTTGCCAGAAGAGTGCTATGACTCAAAATAGACTGCAATTACAAAATTTCATTTTTGTGGAAAAAATGGTAAAAACCCAGAATCCCACGCAACCTTGCGTATTACATACAACATGAAATGATTTTTAAGGAGAAAATCAACAAACCCAACACAATTTTTTAGGTGAAAAATTGATCAAAACCCAACATGATTTTTGAGGTGAAAAATCAATCAAAACCAAACACAGATAATTTTTTAAGGAAAAATATCAACCCTTCAAATAATATTTGTCATTGAATCGTTGACTGCCCTCCAACATCAGATTAGTCAGTGATGCCATCTTGCACGCTTCCTAATGCACGGAAAACGAAGATATAGAGAAGAGGCGCTAACATGTACTTCGAGGCAAAAAATTGGAAGACTCAGAAAAAACTGAGAAGTAACCAGAAGAGAGCTCAAAAAACCCAAAAAGAATATGCTGTCAAAATCTAGATCCGCTGGCTCGAAAATCGAGGCACCCAAAAAAAATGGACAACAACCCAGTTGAGATCTCGAAAAACCCACCAAGAATTTGTAATCAAGAAAAAATTTCAAGCCCAAAAAATTAGGGTTTCGAAAAAAACGGCCTGCTGCAAAAAACCTCCAAAAATTAATGGCAAATTTGCAGAAAAAACGTGGCTGAACAGGGCCGAAAACTGGCCAAACTCACAAAACCTAGACGTGAGCAGCAGCAGATCCCAAAATGTGGGAATAAACAGAAATTTACTCGAAAAATTTGAGCAAATAATTTCAAAGAAATTATAAATTTTCCGAAGAAAAAATCTAAAGAAATGGCTCTGATACCATGTTACAAGATTCAAGAACTGGCAAATTAACGGATTTCCGAATGATTGATTTATTAACAGAGGAACAAATGTGTTCCTTATAAAGAATTACAAAGACGTTTCTAAAAAGAACAACGTAGACTGAAAACGAAATTAGAAACAAAATTGAAGACAGGATAGGAAACATTCCTATCTGGATTGAAGACGAAAGAGACAGGATAGGAAACATTCCTATCTAGACTAAAAGACGGCTACAAACAAGTAGTTGACCATTATAGAAAGTATTTAACTAAGGAGATAATATCTTAATAAAGATATTAAAGATATTATCTTAATATTTAGCATTGGTTTGTATGTTTCTCTTTGAGATAGTTTGATTCTATGAATTGTTATTAATCTCTCTAAAATGCTTCCAGGATGGATCGAGGAACAAAAGGATGATGAGAGATTGCATAAGGAATTCAAGGAAGTAAGAGTTTGATGCATCTTGTAAGAAAGTCATGCAAGCTCTAGAATTAAACAAACATGGGGACACTGCTTGCAGCCATGGGACTGAATTGGTGGTACATAACTTCATTAAAGAGGAAGAACCTATAGAGATTGTCAATGCGATTAGTTTCTTCTAAGAGGAAGAAATGACATTCAAAGGGAGACTCTTCAACTGCAGAGAACAAATTTGCACAGTCAATCTGAATTTGACATTGGTAGCTCCAGAATAGGGCGACCTAAGATGAGGTCAAGGGGGGATAGTCCTAGACTCTAGCATGTCAGAAGGTTCGAAGGTGTTGGTTGAGATTTGTTACTCTATGGCAAGCATTGTAGGCAATCTTGTATGAGGCGGTCAGGAGGTTGATGCAAGTGCTTGAAGATTTAGAGGGAGCTTGAGTAGCAAATGGGGAGTGCCAAATCCTTTGCAGAGAATCAACAAGCTCGTGAAGCAGTGTGACTGCAAAAGCTCTTTGTTTAGTCAAACATTGGAGTCAATTGTAATTAATTGTGATAATCAAAGCTGTGAGAATACTGCCCTTGCTGAGAGGGTGTCTCTACTGAGAAGAAGTCTCAGCATTTTAGTTGTTCTTATTATGAGCTAAATGCATTTTTCTCTGAGAGGGAGAAATTTGAGGTGAAAGCCCTTGTAATGCATTTTTCTCTGAGAGGGAGAAATTTGAGGTGCACGCCCTTGTAATGCATTTTCTCTAAGACAGAGATTTGAGGTGAAAACCCTTGTAATGCATTTTTCTCTGAGATGGAGAAATTTGAGGTGAAAGCCCTCGTAATGCATTTTTCTCTGAGATAGAGAAATTTGAGGTGAAAACCCTTGTTGCTCTTTCCACTCATGGGAGTAGCCATAGTAGATGTCATGTTGAGAGAATCTATGACAACAACACATTGAGTGATTCTGTGATGAGAGCTTGTGTTTATTGCACTCATGGGAGTAGCCATAGTGGATGTCATGTTGAGAGACTCCATGACAACATCAGGTTGAGTGACTTCGTGATGTGAGCTTGCGTTTATTTCACACATGGGAGTAGCCACGGTGAGCATCATGTTGAGTGACTCCATGATGCTATCACATTGAGAGAATCTCTAATAAATTTTATTTTGCTCACAAGTGGATGTAGCCATTGTGATTTTCATGTTGAGAGACTCCATGACATGAGAGTCTGGAAAAGATATCTCCTTTACTAAGAGGGAGTGTTAATATTTGCAGCTGCAAGAGAAATCTTTCTTACCTGCAATGTCGCCATCTCATATAGTTTGTGTTACTTTCTCTATAATGTCTACTCTTTATCATGCATGAGAGATGGTCAGTTCTCAGATAATTGTTCTATCTCATTTCCAAAATTTGTATCATGGGTGCCACCATGTTTATTCTTGTGCCACCATGTCTATTTATATGGAGCTGTTTGTTTACATCTGCCGACAATTCATGTTTCTAACATGTTACAGCTGACAGCTAGTGAAGAAGCGTTCATTCAGTTTATTCCCTTTACTGTTGGCACATCATATGCCTCTGTGTCCTCTTCTTCATTACAAAGGTCCTCATCTTTGATGTATCGTATGTTTTGAAAATGAAACGGCTCATCATTATGGAGGAACCGAATTGGCTTCCCTTGATAACCGTTATCGGTTCATTTGCCACAAAATATGATGCATTATTTTCTTTTGTGCATGCGAAAGTTCTTGTATCGATATTTGAAGTGTAATCTCACGGGCTGGATATACTGTGTCAATTCAGCAGTAAGTGGGTTATTCATTCTGAACCTTTCTATAGTTGTATAATACTCTCAAAAAGTTTGTCTCTTATGTAGTCTTTTATCAGAGACTATCATATGATTTCAATTGTCTCATTACTAAAGCAATGTTATTGAGAACTATTGTTCTTGATGTTGTAAAACCGGTAAAATTTCTTGCAGGTGAAAGCTCAAAGGTTGTGAGCTCTGTGAACTTTGTATTGAGACTTGGCCCTTATTAGCAATAAAGTATTATTTTGGTGTGGCTGAGTTTTTCCCTCAAGTAATAGAGTTTTCCCAGGGCATCTCTATTGTTTGTGTGTTTTTCTTTATCTGCTATTTGTTTTATTTCTATTATGATTCTAAAACATTATGTAGTGTCCCCGATTTCAGGCCTCTGGGATTAGCTTGTTTCAGTGACCCTCATAAGCTAATCAGGTGATCAGAGGGGGTCGTTTGGCAGAGCTAGTGGTTGGTTTCCACTCTGAGATCTCAAATGCCAGGATTGTTCTTCGTTGGGGTCAGATTGGCAGACTTTCTATTTATAGTAAGTGGTATTTTTGGTGTTACTATGTTTAGTAGAGCGCCTGTGCAATAGTTTCAGTTGATTAAGAGCTTCTCATGCAGAATCTCCAATTAGAGAGACTTACTATTTTTAGTAAGTCTAATTTGGTCTGATTGCTATTTTTGGCAGGGCATTGTATGATTTGGATGCTGTGTCAGAGTTCAGGATGCTATTGTCAGAAGTTTTTATAACATCACATTATATTTGAAGTTATTAAATTAAGTCTACTTTAATTTAATAACTTATGCAATTATATGTTATAATTTGATTGTGTGTTGAAGAAGGCTCTTAAGTGAAAGGTGTAAAGAAGAAGCCTTCATTAAAAGCTTATAAATAAGCCTTGAGAATGGGATTTCATTCACCCATTGTTATTTTGATGAAATTGAAAAGTTGAAGAAGTTTGTCTTGTGGAGAAAATCGTATTTTCTTGACGAAGAACAAGGGTTTCATGTTTGGTCTTCATTGTCTGGAGAAAACATCGAATTCTTGCAAGAGTTTGAAGAGTTAGGATCGAATTTGTTTGGAATATCTGCAGTTTGCTTTGAGCATGTGAATGTGTTGAAACAGTACGGAATTTGATGGTTGTCGTACAAAATTAATTGCTGCCATACAGTACTGGTATAGCTGGGAAGAAACGTGGTGTGCTGCTGCAAGGTTTTGGATGTGATAGTGTTTGTGACTATTGGTATTGAGAGTTACGAATAGCATGGAGGGATCTACATAAGGTGGCGTCTCCATTTTCTTGGTGCTGCATTTCAATCTTTTGGTGCTGCGTATCAATCCAAAGAGGTTGGCATCACATATCTTGGAGAGGTTTAATAAGGTGCTCAATTCAGAATTATTATCTCTGTAATGATTAATGTTTAATGTGAATATGGGTAACAAAATCTATTTTGGCGGATATTCAAAGTTTATATAAATTGCCATTGTTCTTAATGCTTATGGTGAGAAAATTTATAAAATTCATTCATGTTTTGAAAATACACAAAAACAAATTGCAATTTAAATTAGAAAAGTGCCAATTTTCTATTGAGAGCCAGTTGGGCTCATCACAGTGGTATCAGAGTAGTGATCTTGCTAGCCTGAAGGTTATGAGGACTTAGCTATGGCAAACAGGTTTGTACCTGGTATGCATTATACCCGCAGGGTTAGAGCTTCACCACCACCAGAGGGTAGTGAGAAGGGTTCACAGGCGGAACATACAGGTGACAAGAATAGATAGTATTGGCAATGATGTTAACAGGGAAGCCAGAGATGCCTTTAGAAATTTAGTAGACGGTCAGCATCATGTTGCAAATGTTTTGCAACAATTGTCAAAAACACTTCACTGTATTACATTACGAGGTGATCGTACCAGAGACAGAGGTACAAGGAGTGCTTCAGTTATCTCGCACAAGTCTAAAGCAAAGGACAGACATGATTATAGAGTTGACCATACAGGCACATATGATAGGCCTTTATGTCCTACTTTCTTGAGGCCTAAGCTGGAGACAGAGCCAGCACCATTTGTCGATGACATGGTGGCACACTTTGCAGAGTGGGATGCTCTTCCAGAGGCAGGCCAGCTCCTGACACGAGACAGAGGCCTAGGCAGAATGATCTTAAGCAGGCAACCAACAAGTTGACTCTAGCTCACTTTGATGGAAGTGGGAAGACTACAGCTAGATACGTATCTATCACTTCGTCCTATGTCTGAGGAGGACACCATACGTTTTTCCATGCTACATTTAGACGGAGCAGCTCATGACTGGTGGTACCATGGGCTAATGTCTCTGCGACATGACCAGATTATTGATTACCAGGAGTTTGTTGACAAGCTGATAGAGCGGCTTGATAGGAAGGATCCTAAGACTTACTTCAGAGAGTTAGCTCAGTTGAGGCAGGCAGGTGGCCTTGAGGCCTTTATTAGTGAGTTTCAGCGCCTATCAATTATGGTTTATGACATCTCTGAGAGGAGGAGAGTCATGCTTTTTATAGAGGGTTTGACTAAGCCTTACAAAGGGTGGGTTAAGTCCCTGGATCCACCTACTTTATGGGAGGCGATGAAGAAAGCTAGAAATCTTGAGCCTTCTATTTCTCGAGGCAAGCCTACTCTTAGTCCTATTATCACTCCTGCAGAAGAGGTACCCCCACCAGTTGTTGACAGGAAGAAATTTGCAAGTAGGCTTGATGATGCTACTAGAGAGGATTTGAGGAGGCAGCTTTGCTATTGGTGCAAAGAGCCTTATGATAGAGAGCATTATTGCCCTTTGAGACCTAAGGGAAGGGCAAACCGATCTATTTGGGTCTATTCGAGTGAGTCTGAGGCTGAATCTTCACATCAGTCAATTGGTTCTACAGAGTTTGGTCCTTGTTGTCCTCAATTTTGAGATCACAAAATTGTGGCAACCCTACGCAATTTTCTTGTCAATTCATAGGTGTATCCTCTACGATTTGGATGTTTTGGAAAAAGCGTTATACAGACAATTCGTCATCCTTGAAAAGCTCTTTGTAACACACATTCCATGCCTTCTTTAAGTCCTTTTCTTTGTTTTTTCTCTTTCTTATTAGCAATTTTTAATCTCGATTTTCCCTTGAGCCAATAGCCATTTGAAATACGCTCGTTTCGAGCTAACTTAGACATCAAACGGAGTTGTATAACTCAAGTTATGATGCAAAAGATGGGGTTTTTCAGGCTGACTGCATATTCTTTAAAAATCCTTAAAAGGTGGGTTTTTCAAAGTCGATTGGACAAGTTTGAATTATATTTAATATATAAAATGGATTCTGATGTCCATTTTCAAATTTCAACTCATTTCGAGTTGATTTAGCTATAATTTTTAATGTTTTTGTGAAATTAGCTTTAAAATAATCTAATTTCATGTTACTTTATTAAAACTATAGTTATATATTAAATTAATTTAACATTAAAACACTTAAGTTCAAAAAGGTGTGGTTTTTATTCTTCATTGCATATCATCAACATGCAAAACACTTTTTAAAACTCACCTCTTGAAATTAAGTCTTTATATATTAAATACATTGTTTTTATATGCAACTGCATATATAAAACATGTAAAAGTGGCTTTTTCTAAGCCAAAAGCATGTTTTATAAGAATGTGCAGTTGAACTCAAAAAGAATGTATTTAATCCTTTATGAGTGTTGTTTTTATATGCAATTGCATATTAAAAACAGCGTATTTAAAAACTCTCCAAGTGGTTTTTTCTTCATGAAAGACATGTTCTAATCAATATGTAAATGCACTTGAAAAGTGCATTTTTAATGGAGAATCACTAAGGGTGTTGTTTTTAAACCCAAATGCATATCTTTTTATGTATTCTTACATGTGCAAACTCTTCTCCAAACAGCGCATTTAATCCTTCCTTTTGGGTGTCGAATTTTGAAGCCATTGCATATGTTTTAAAACACATGCATACACTTTTCAAAAGTGCGTTTTTACTTCTTTGTTGGTTGCCTTTCCTCATGACATCGAAATTTAAGAGGATTGCATATGTTAAAAACACTATGCAAAGGCATTCTCAAACAACGTTTTTAATATTTTCCTCAAGGTGTCAAATTTGGGAGTGTTTGCACATTGTTTTTAAATATGTTTTCTCTTCTCCAAACAGCATTTTCTTCCCTCAGCTGCGTTTCCAGCCTTGAAATTTTGGGACGTCGAATTTGAGGAAGATTACATGCTTCTTTGCATGTGTATTTGCATCATCAAACTGCGTTTTCCTTTCCCAAGCTGCTCTTCCACTCTAGGACATCGATTTTTGCATGCATTACATATGTTGTTTGCATTTACAAGCATATGTATTTTGAAGAAAACAGTCCGCTTTTGGTCATTTTTCCTTCAAAAACGTTTCATGGAAGGAGGATTTGAGTGTCTTCAATCAATTTCTCAGCCTATGAACTGATTTTGGTGAGTTATTTATTTCTTTTATTGATTTAATTTCTCATTTTGATTGGGATTTATGCCCTAGACGCCGTTTTTCTTCCTCATTGCATATACAAGGAAATAGTCAAAATGGTTGCTATTTCTTGGCATTTTATCTCTCATTCTTTCCCACTTGGCTGTATATGCATGTTGACTGTCCAAAATAAAAAGAAAAAGACTAGAAAAGAGATTTATATATAGTTTTTAAATCCCATCTTTCCTAAATCCGAAAATCCATTGGATTATTTCAAATTTTGCCCAAAATTTTTTCTTGAGGATTGAGGTGAAGTCTTTTTCCTATTTTCTTCCCAAGATATCTTGTTTACATGTAAACTTTCATTTTTAGATTTACATGTGTTTGAATTTGTGTTCCTTCTATCTTTCGTCTTCATTTCTCTAAGTTGCATATGCAAGTGCTTCATCTTGCTTGCAAATGCAGTCAGAATAAAAAAAACCCGTTCTTGAATGAAATTATCAAGGAAAGTAAGCTCACTTTGCAACATGCTTTTGCATCCAAAGAGCCCATTTTCATGCTTATACGCACTCCATCCGCGCTTGCTATATCACTGCCACATGACTTGAAATTCATGATGGTGGTTGTTTGCACATTTGCTTATGATGAAAACATAACAATTCATTTTAAGTAGACATCATATCCACTCATTTCCATACATGTTTCCCTTCATAATTCTCACTGTCCACACATGCAATCACCTCCAAGAAACCCATTTTTGGGTCTTCCTTATCATTTTTGAGCTAAAATCCATTCACCTCTTCGCTGTCCTAAAGTTTTCCAGCCATATTCCGTGTTCATAGTCTTCCAAAATCCATACTTGTGCATCCAAAAAGTGCATTGGATCTATCACTTGAAGATATTCTTACCTTGTGGAATCTTCATGTCACAATTACTTAGGCATATCATATTGCTTTGTCAGGATAATCTCTAGCCAACACCAGAAAAGGAAGAAGAAAAGGCCTGAAGGATTGAAAAGGAGAATCAAGAAAGTTTGAAATGTGAGAGGCAAAACTAAGAAGAATGATCTAAGATGGTGTTGCCTTCCTAAGCTAACTATCCAGTTGTGCAACCAGGTTTGGATGTAAACGTAAGGCGGGAAGATATCATTTCAAACTTAGGGGCTTTCATTTGGAATCAAAGAGAAGACGACGCACACTACATAGTTGCTCGAGCCATCCTGGAGGAAGAGGAGGAAGTCGGTATTGAATCTGAAAGAGAAAGACACAAAATTGAAAGGGGGCTTAGAGAAAGATTGGAACGTGAGGAAAGAGAAAAGATACAAAGAGAAAGAGAAGCCCATAGGAGAGCTCAAAGGCCACCCTTAAGAGAAATTCAACTTCGAGGGAATCAAGTGAATCAAAATTAGAACACAAGCTGGATAAGAAGATTGAATCTTTCTCCCCAGAAAGGTTTGAAAGACTACAATCAGAAAGAATTTTTTCAAGGCAGAGATGGAAAGAAACAAATGTGCTTATCAAGAGTCAACCAAGGATGCAGGTTCCTATTCCAGATCAAGATGCTTTCACCAAACTAGAGCATATCAACCATCACGCATCCTGTAGCAGCATGAAGACAAACGAAGGATGATGTAATAGGTGTCGTGTCTTGTCAGGCACTTAGAATATTTTCATCATGTCTTTGTAATTTGTATTTGACATATGTAATTGCATGTGATAGTATCACGTGCAAAGTTGTAACATGTAATCAAGTTGCAAGTGCATTAGGCATGCAACTTTGAAAAAGTCAAAATTAGTTAGTTAGTTAGTTAGGGAATAAGTCAAGATGGTTAAGGGTTTTCCCCTTTTTTCTCCACCTTTCTCTCTCCTCTTTTCCTATATAAAGGAGCGAGCTCATTGTAAATAATCATCTTTTGGCAAGGCAAGAAAATTCTGCCAGTTTGTATTGTGCACTCTAAGACTTTGTGCTTTGTGAAGAACCGAACTTGGCTCTTCTGAATATTCACTATTAATTTATAAAAAATTTGCAATTGTATCTTGAACAAGTAATTATTAAAAATATTTCTCAATCTTGAGATATCGAGATTCACTTCAATATTGTCTTTTTTTCTTTGGCATATCAAAAAATTAATGAACATTTTGCAAAGTAAATAAATGACATAATATCTTAACCTTGAACAAAACCAAATGGCACCTGTAATTGAAATGATTCACCAATTGAAACATCTGTTCATAAATGAATAATGCCACCTTGTGAATGTATTAATCCTCCAACTATAACATCTGCCCAGAAATGAGTAATGCAGCCTGTTAAATGATGACGTGACTGCAGGAAAATTAGTCACTTTAGATCTTAAGCATGGGCGCTGCGGCTAAGGAAAGAATGGTCACCCTCACTGCTACACGTGTGCCCCAGCCTAGACACGGTTCAGGAAAGAGGCAGAATGGCCCAGAATCTGCAGGCACGTGCTCAAGAAAAAAGTCTCCCATTTGCTACACCCAAATTTTGAATATCCAGCATTGACGTTAATTAGCTTTGTCTTCACAACACTTTAAATTCTCAGTCCACACACAATCGATAATGCCCTTAATGCATCAACTTCCACAAATCGATAATAATTAGGAATCGCAGCACATGAATATCTGATTCCCCATTCAATACAATGATTCTCCACTTGCTCTAGACTTTGATAACTCAGTAAATTATTAACCAGCTGTCAAATAAATATAATTGAAACTCGGATTTGATTGAATTCTTTACACACTTCTATCAGCATTCAAACTCCGGAAATGAAACTACAATCAATCCAATATACAATAGCATTGAATTGATATACAGAATTAATCAGTGTGAAATTCACCATTACAGGCAATGGCTCAAATCACCAAGAAGAGGAATCCGTCCTCGAAACCCTAGCTAGGGCAATTCTTCACAGACTTCAATAAAATAATGATTGCATAATGAATACCTGAAAGTGCTTTTTCGAGCAAAATATATAGCTTTTTCGAAAAAGCACTTTTTTAATATTTCACTTAATTGGCTTTATTAAATACTCCCACTTTGTAATATAATATTATAAAGTCATTAGTTATTAAATTAAATCAATATAATTTAATTTAATAACACCTTTAAAATTAAAGCCATGAACCATCTGACTGCAATCATCGAACTTCTGACAAAGCACCAGGACCAACTGCCCAGCCAAAAAATAGCCACTGCTAAAAATAGACTTACAAAAAATAGTAAGTCTCAAACTGGAGATTCTCTAAAACTGAATCCTAAGATGTCTGACGTTCCGTGCAGACACCCTGCCAATCTTGGCCATACCTGAAACCCCACTTACTAAAAATAGTAAGTTGGCCAAAATGACCCGAACGAAGAGCAGAACTGATAATCTGAATCTCCAGAATGGAATCCCAACACTGGCTCCACAATCAGACCCCCTCTAAACACCCGATTAGCTTGCGAGGGCCGCCAAACCAAGCTAATCCCGAAGTCTAAAAAACGGGGACATTACAGACTTCAATAAAATAATGATTGCATAATGAATACCTGAAAGTGCTTTTTCGAGCAAAATATATAGCTTTTTCGAAAAAGCACTTTTTTAATATTTCACTTAATTGGCTTTATTAAATACTCCCACTTTATAATATAATATTATAAAGTCATTAGTTATTAAATTAAATCAATATAATTCAATTTAATAACACCTTTAAAATTAAAGCCATGAACCGTCTGACTGCAATCATCGAACTTCTGACAAAGCACCAGGACCAACTGCCCAGCCAAAAAATAGCCACTGCTAAAAATAGTAAGTCTCTCAAACTGGAGATTCTCTGAAACTGAATCCTGAGATGTCTGACGTTCCATGCAGACACCCTGCCAATCCTGGCCATACCTGAAACCCCACTTACTAAAAATAGTAAGTTGGCCAAAATGACCTGAACGAAGAGCAGAACTGATAATCTGAATCTCCAGAATGGAATCCCAATGTTGGCTCCACAATCTGACCCCCTCTGAACACCCGATTAGCTTGCGAGGGCCGCCAAACCAAGCTAATCTCGAAGTCTAAAAAACGGGGACATTAGATGCTTGAATGTAAATCAGATTGCTTTCAATAAAAGGGGCAACTTGCTTTCAAACTTTGTGTTGATTCAAGGTGTTATGTGATGACATTTTCTGGATATTGATTGTGAGTTTTGGAGTTTTGTTCAAGAGGGATTTGAATTTAATTGTGCAGACTTTGAGCTGCCTATTACATTCAGAGCCAATTTGAACTTTTGAAGACTTTGTGCTGCAGGAGGACAAATTGTTATATCTGGTAGTGGCTGCAATTACTTAGAACTGAAGACTTTGGGCTTCAGTTGTAGGTATTTTTATTAAGTTTGAGAGTATCTGGTAAGAGACTTTGTGCCTTACTAGTTATTCTACTAGAATCCTAATTTGGGATAATCGCATGAGACTTTGGGTTCCTGTACTTATTCCACAAAATATATAAAGTAAATTGCTGCCCTTGGTATTGTTCTTATGTCAATTCCAGGGTCACCAATATTATTGTAGCAGTAGGAGATCTTTGTAGAGTTAGAAAGTTGTTACTTGTGAATCTTTCTTGAAAAAAGAGGAATAGATTGGAAGAATCACCCCTTTATTTAATTTCAGTTGAAGTCCTACTGAAGCCACCTGCGGTAAGAAGGGAGCCTCCCCTAATGCTGAGAGGAGAGAGAAATCTCATGAGACGTTGCTTAAAATTACAATTTTGTAAGGTGTAGTTTTAGCGACTTACAAAATTTTTAGCCAACAGTCCTGATGCCAAACTATCACCCATAGTGTTGTCCACTGCTGTACCACTTTCCTCTGCTTTCAGACTGAAGGGATTAGTGGAAGGACAACCCTGCAATGCTATGTTGGACACTAGAGCTACACAAAATTTTATTCATGAGAGAGTTGCTAGTCAGTGTGGACTTCAAGTAGAGGAGTTTGCAAGTTTTGGAGTCCGGGTGGCAGATAGCTACACCCTTACCTATACCAGGCGCATCGATCATCTCTCGTTGTTCTTTGGTGATTACGAGTTGGTATCTGATTTCTATGTGTTATATTTGGGAGAGATGGATGTAGTGTTAGGGATGCAGTGGATACAAGAGATCAAGGAGTTTCACCTCAACCTGAATCTGATGTAGATGAGATTTGAGTACCAAGGCAGGGAGTATGTTTTACCGGGTCTTGTTGAGGGTAGTCTACGCACTATGTCCTTTTGTGCAGTAGATAGGGAGGAGATACAAAGGCATGATTTCATTCAGATAGAGCGGGTTACACATCATGTCTCTCACAGCTCTCAGTTACCTAATTCAAAGCAACAGGCGAGAGTAGTTCACTTTATGAGCAATCCTTTATTTGATATGGATGTCACTATGTCTTATGACAATCCATTGTTTGAGTTCAGTGATGAGTGATGATGATGATGATGATGATTGGAATTCTTTCAGTACACCGGGTTATCAGACAAATTTTACAAGATACAAGTCAAATCTAGCTGAGATGTTTACAGAGGTGTACACAGTGAGGAGTGCATACGATTTTACTTTTGATCCTCATGTTCAGGATATCTACAAGTTGCAGAGTTCATCAGTGCATCCGTTTGATGACTGGTATGATAGTTTAGTTGGCACACAGACTGGGGGCAAGTCCAGTTTGTCGGTTGAGTTGCTTCCATGTAAGTTACTCACGGTTGAGTTACTCCCATGTGATGTTCCTATCTCTGCATCATCAGTTCGAGTGTTGAGTTCAGTTTCTCAAATGTTGCAGTTGGTACTGTTGATGATGGAGTTATTTTTGTTGGAGTTTGGTGATGATAGGGACATTGCACATGACCATCCTTGGGATGCGGGTGGACTATGTTGTTGCGTTGGTTTTTCTGATTGCTTGAGGACAAGCAATCTTGGGAAGGGAGAACTGTAATGTCCCCGATTTGAGGCCTCTGGGATTAGCTTGTTTCAGTGACCCTTGTAAGCTAATCAAGTTGTCAGAGGGGGTCGTTTGGCAGAGCCAATAGTTGGTTTCCACTCTGGAGATCTCAGATGCCAAGATTGTTCTTCGTTAGGGTCAGATTAGCAGACTTTCTATTTATAGTAAGTGGTATTTTTGGTGTTACTATGTTTAGCAAAGCGCCTGTGCAATGGTTTCAGTTGATTCAAAGCTTCTCATGCAGAATCTCCAATTTGAGAAACTTACTATTTTTAGTAAGTCTAATTTGGTTTGGTTGCTATTTTTGGCAGGGGCATTGTATGATTTGGATGCTGTGTCAGAGTTCAGGATGCTATTGTCAGAAGTTTTTATAACATGGCATTATATTTGAAGTTATTAAATTAAGTCTACTTTAATTTAATAACTTATGCAATTATATGTTATAATTTGATTGTGTGTTGAAGAAGGCTCTTAAGTGAAAGGTGTAAAGAAGAAGCCTTCATTAAAAGCTTATAAATAAGCCTTGAGAATGGGATTTCATTCACCCATTGTTATTTTGATGAAATTGAAAAGTTGAAGAAGTTTGTCTTGTGGAGAAAATCGTATTTTCTTGACGAAGAACAAGGGTTTCATGTTTGGTCTTCATTGTCTGGAGAAAACATCGAATTCTTGCAAGAGTTTGAAGAGTTAGGATCGAATTTGTTTGGAATATCTGCAGTTTGCTTTGAGCATGTGAATGTGTTGAAACAGTACGAAATTTGATGGCTGCCGTACAAAATTAATTGCTGCCATACGGTACTGGTATAGCTGGGAAGAAATGTGGTGTGTTGCTGCAAGGTTTTGGATGTGATAGTGTTTGTGACTATTGGTATTGAGAGTTACGAATAGCATGGAGGGATCTACATAAGGTGGCGTCTCCATTTTCTTGGTGCTGCGTTTCAATTCCCTAGAGTTGCATTTCAATCTTTTGGTGCTGCGTATCAATCCAAGGAGGTTGGCGTCACATATCTTGGAGAGGTTTAATAAGGTGCTCAATTCAGAATTATTATCTCTGTAATGATTAATGTTTAATGTGAATATGGGTAACAAAATCTATTTTGGCGGATATTCAAAGTTTATATAAATTGCCATTGTTCTTAATGCTCATGGTGAGAAAATTTATAAAATTCATTCATGTTTTGAAAATACACAAAAACAAATTGCAATTTAAATTAGAAAAGTGTCAGTTTTCTATTGAGAGCCAATTGGGCTCATCACACATTAATAGCTACCCTCTTGAGAAGTGGCATATAGAATTTGTTTGGCAGGTCGCCAACCTTAGATAGCTAAGTGTTCCAAGCGGAGGTGGATTGAGAGGTTTAGGCAAATTGCTGGTCAACTCATTCCAATAAGAGAAAATAGGGATTTCACACATCTTGAAGCTGAATATAGAGTATAAAGGAGTATGGGTTTTGGGAACCATTCCAGGTGTTGGCGCAAACATTGAAATAGCTATAGGTAGATTGAAAGAAGTGATGTGGGATTGCACTGAAGTCTCAAGTGTGTAGGGGAGTTAAAAGCTGTATGAGACCATAATTGCTGCTATCATCTCTCCAAAGAAATCAGAAAAAATCATTATATATCTGTATTTGCTGTTTCGGATCAGTTTATTGAATGTTCATACTTCTTATGTCAAGACAAACAATGAAAGACAATTGTTTGGTATAGTTTCTTAACCCATTTTATAATGAAAATATGCTGAAATGTAGTTCTAAGTATTCTATTACATTCATCCAAGTAATTGAAATCAGATAATTCATAATAATGAGTTGCATGTCAAGTGTTTGATAAAATGCCTGTCTAGCAATTACACTTTTGGTAAAAATAAATTGGGGTAGAACATTACAATGCTATCAGAGTTGTGCATCATCCCATCCTGAAGGGTTATGAATAAAGAGATCATATTTACATAGCTTCCGGTAAGTGACCAACACTTATTAGTTTCAGCAGCAGATTGTCGGTTAGTTTCAATGTGAACAATGAACACAAATCAAGAACTCGTAAAGGAAATTCCGCAAGTTTTTCAAGAATGTCAGAATAACGTAACAACAAAAC
The DNA here is from genome assembly GCA_027943335.1 of Chamaecyparis obtusa. Taxonomy (NCBI): domain Eukaryota; kingdom Viridiplantae; phylum Streptophyta; class Pinopsida; order Cupressales; family Cupressaceae; genus Chamaecyparis; species Chamaecyparis obtusa. Next base: position 68,980 of record BSBK01005318.1, read on the forward strand.
CTTGTCATGCAAGACTGAAATCTACTAATACCTACAAAATAAAAGAAGTGCCCTGGTGATTTGGTGTCTAACAAGAGTGAATGGTCTGTGACTTTGAATGATGAATAGCATACTTTCTTCCATGCCATAACCTGTTTTTTGGCCTTTAATCTAAGAAATCATGACACAAGACACTCGCCAACTTCTCACTTGCTAGGCAGAGTTCACCAATGGCTCAACCCTTTATAATTTGTGCCACTTTTAACATTTCCATGCTTGGGCGTTGTTCACCAATCACTTTGCCAACATTATGTCCTAGGTGCACATTACTAATGGTTTTACCCTCACTTTTGAGCACCTGATCTTAGTTGTTTTGATTGCTTGGCAAGGCTGAGTGGTTTTCGCTTATCAGTTTGCCACCTTTTGATTTCAAAATATGGCTATTACTGCCCTGGTGTGTACTAAACATGTCAGCCTTATTTTAGGTGTTTTGGCAAGAAAAAACATAATAGTTTATGTTAAGTTTAAACCAGAACAGTATAATAAATAATTAGATGAATTAACAGCACAAAGACACCAGAGATACCTTGGGAAAACCCTCTGCCTGAGGGTCAAAAACCCAGCCCACAAAATGATGATTCCTTTATTAAGTTCTCAAACCAAATACAACAATTTCTCGCTTATGATTGAAGTCTCTAACAGACAATCCATAAACCTTAATCACAGATTGATTACTTCAAAATAAACAGCAACCATGAGTATCTCACACATACAAGTACCACTGAAAAAAACTTACAAAAATACATATATCGATCATATACAGATCGAACACACTGAAATCAATGAGCTCTGAACATTTACAAAACTCTCAGCCAAACGCTCTCTACAGTCATGCACCATAATACTGTCCAGCTTCACCAAAAATATATATGCCATGTCTTTCACAATAATACACGTCTACCACAAATAATCATGCTGTAAGATACATATATCATTTTTCATAACCTCGTTCCAAAGGACTTAAAGAAAACGAAGAGACTCTCATCGAATACTAAGGGACTGCCGTTACATTCATAAAGGAGAGTCTTCAATAATGTCTTTCTTGAACTGACGGTCAATACATAAAAGATGCCACGTCATGCATCCATGGTGTGAAGTCATCATAACCGGTGCCAAGACGAACTATCTCAGCGGAGAAGGTGAATAAAACAAGAACAATATATATGAAGGAAAAACAATTGCATTTGAACAGCTTAACCAGGATAAAGGAGTATGCGATAACATGTAGCTAGACAGAACCATGAAGACAACTTCAGCTCGAGAAAATCAAGACAGATGACTTCCATAGAAGCTCACAGCAATTCATCAAGGTGAATATCTTTTCACAGCTACACACTTCAACAGTTTAAACATCCAAAGGCTGTGTTCAAACTTCCTCGATTATATTTCTTTGTTCAAGGCATAGCTCACTAATAGATTTGTCAAAGTTGTATAACTGCTGGCAGAAATAACATGACAAAGACAATCAAAAGTTACCACAGATTACAAGTTTGCATTCCCATGTTGTCTTTGGTGCACTTCACTTGTGTTTCAGCCTTTTTTAATGTGTTCAGCAGAAATATTGCTGCCCTGAACAGACCAATATAAATTCCTACTAGATTTCAACTTTCTCACAAACCTTGTCACAGAGCACTAATCCATTTGCCACTTTACAGACCTAGGCAGAGTTTTTGATCAGTTAAGCCATCATAGAAGTGTGCCTAGAGACACTTGGGCAGAAATTGTGCTCAGTTAAACCATCATAAAATGGTGCCTAGGGGACAATTGGCAAAAATTGCCCTTAGTTAATGTATCCTTCTTCCAAAAAAGTCATTTATCAAAGACCGTTAGGCTGTTAGCCTATTTTATTCTTGTAGGCTCTGTTGTCGGGATAATTGTATATACGGGTTATTATGTTAGTAAAGTATTATATTACTCTCGGTCGTTAGTGACCGAGAGGTTAGACAGTTACATCATGACGCTTCGGTCATGGCCCTTCGGGTACTTTATATACCCTCTCGGAGGATGGACATGAGAGATAATATTGTATAATCATTATGATATAAATGTACTTGCCAGTCTCGAATGATTAATGAAAGTATTTATTATTCTCTGATATATTCTGTGTTTATTATATTTCCCGTACTATGTCTGTGCAATACTAAGTTTACCCTAGCGGGTAAACATCTGGCGCTGCTGCCTAGAAGTACTCGGGAAGAGAAGTGAGGAAAGGATTTATGCCCAATGTTTTAAATAAAGATAGAAATATAAAAGTGAGAAATGATGACGAAGAGGCCGCACACACAGCTCTAATCTCCGCACAGCAGTGTGAACGTCGCTATAGGCTAAGGCAACTTGCCAAAGACCAGCTTGCTGGAGGGTTGCCCGAAGGGGACCTCGGAAGTGGTACGGAGGATGCAGAAGCCGAAGAGGAGTTCACTTCTTCGGAACGGAGAGTGCAGAGTTGAGAAGAGTTACTTGAGGAGACACGGACGAGAAGAGCCTTTCTCCAAGAGGAGAGAGTACGGTTTGAGGTGGGTCTCTGTACACCAGGTGCAGAGAACCAAACCGGCGGAGAGGGTGATACTGCAGAGGGTGGCACGAGCGCACCAACAGACCCTCTGTTGGAACCGAGAACCCCGCACAGTACGGTCCCACCAGTCACACAACTACCGCAAGGGCAAGTGCCATCGGTGAACAATACATATAGTACTCAAGGAGGTGCGGATACGAGTGGCATCAGCGCGCCGCCTCCACCGCGGCCAACCATGGCGGTGAACAAGCAGAAGTTACCAAAGTTCACGGGACAATCAAAGGAAGATCCAGTTCGGCACTGCCGAACGTGCGAAACTATATGGACTACGCACAGGTAACTGACAAGAATGAATGGATCCGCCAGTTCCCTGCAACACTGAGGGAAGGTGCCATTGATTGGTACTCGGATGTTGACAAGACGAGCCTGACGACATGGGACCAGGTCAAAAAGGCCTTCCAGACAGAGTTTCAATTGTTACGAGATGATAATGAGATATTAGCGAAAATCTACAACACTAAGCAAGCGAAGAATGAGTCCGTTCGTGCGTACGGACGGCGACTCAAAGAACTCATCGGGAAGATAGAGTCAGCCCCAGCGGACAAACTAAAGAAGAGGTGGTTCGTAGAGGGACTCAAAACCTCCCTACGAAAGAAAATGAAGATAGTTCCACCTACTTCGTACAGTAATGCATACAACCGAGCAATGGATTTAGAGAGTGAGTGTAAGACCTCCAAGAAGATGAGGTCATCTTCTGACGATGACTCGGAGACTGAAAGCAGTGAGGATGGGTCGAGCAAGAAAGTGCTCGCGTTGCAAAAAGACCTTGAAAGAATGATGAAAGAACTCAAGGCCGCCAAGGGAAGTACCAGTAAGACAGGAGAAGATACGGTGTGGTGCACGGACTGCAAGGAAGCAGGCCACACAAAAGCTTCTTTTCCGAAGAAGGCTTTTTGCGATATCTGCCAAATCGCAGGACATTCCACTAAAGAATGTACCTACAACCTGAGGGCGAGAAATCAACAAGTGCTCTATGCACAGGAGCAACCTTCCACGTCTGGTACTGGCGGACAACAAAATGCTCCATCATCTGGCGGGTATGGAAACAACCGACGAGGAGGCTGAGGCAATGATGAGAACAAGCCGCGGGTCCAGTATGACGCGAAGGGGAGGCCCATGATACAGTGCAGAAGTTGTAACCAATGGGGACATTATGCCCGTGACTGTCAGAATGAGGCTACCGCTCCACTAAAACTGTGTCGGTGGTGCGGACCGGGGAACCATGAGGATGCTAATTGTCCGAAGCCCGGCTGCAACATCCTAGACATGGAACGAGGGGGCACGGAGAAGGTCCTCGCAATCACACGCGGGCAAATGAAGGCCACATATCCTCACCCTCTGACAGAGAAACAAAGGATGCTCGAGGCGAAGGCTGAGATCGCGAAGGGTATGGAGGACCGAAGGGACTCCACAGATGTCGGCATTTCTACTCGAGCAATGGCCGAACAAAATATTTTAAGGCAGATAATGCAATTAGAGGTACCAGTAAAGGTCAAGGACCTATTGGAAACGATGCCGCATCTCAAAACGGCTCTATTCCTTGGGCAAAACATTCCAGCAAGCACGGTTGAACGAACGGAGATCACGAGTGGCTCCGCAGCCGACCCCATGACGCTATCGATAAATAATGGGCGGAATCCCGCAGTGGTGGAGATGGGTATTTTGGGTACCATCCTCACGAACACAATTGTCGACGGTGGGTCGGGCGTCAATGTCCTCCCGGAAGAAACTTGGAAAAGCTTGGGGAAACCGACGCTGTGGCCACCGACTTTCAATTTATTGGGGGCCGACCAGCACGGTATTAAGCCTCTCGGTACACTGATGGCGCAGCAGGTGACTATTGGAACCCAGCCTTTCACCTTAGATTTTGTTGTAATCCCTCTTAAGCAGAAGGGGTATGATGCCATCGTGGGTAGAGGGTGGTTGGTGACGGCCCGAGCCGATCATAATTGGAAGAAAAACACCCTCGCATTTGAAAAGGGGGGAAGGAAGTTTGTAGTGGACCTCAACACGCAGATGGTTGGGGAGGAAATGGCATCCGATTCAGAGTCAGACGACGGGATGGGCGGAGAGGAAAGAAACATGGAACCTAATGCCGAAGGGATACTGAAAGTGGAGGATGATACAGATTCGATGGACGGTCTATTCCACTCGCAAATGGGTGATTATGAATTATTTCTGCCGTCCTGCAACATATTGAAGATTGAGGAAGCCGAGAGTGAGTTCCCTCCGGAATATACAATATACCGAGAAGGGGAAGTCGAAAGGAAAGAAAGCCCTGCCCAGGAGTTTCGGAAGGAGGAACCCATCTGGCACAAAGAAGCAAAGTTGGAAAAAATAAATCTTGGGGATGAGAGAAATCTGAAACCCATCGTTATGGGAGACAACTGGAATCCTGTGTGGAGGACCACAGTCTTCAAAATCTTGATTCTCCTTTTTCTTCTTATGTACGGGCAAGAGGCTATGGTCCCTGTAGCATTTATGGTCCCAAGCTTTTGGATCGCCATTGAAAACGGACTCGGCGACAAGGAGAGGGAACCATTGCACACTCGGTGGACTCTCGATGAACGGATACATGACGGTAGCAATGGGACCAAATTGAAACTTTACTCGGAGAAGATGGACCCGAGAGGAGGGACAGAGCAACCGAGAGGGTGGAAAATGACTCGAGTGGTCAGGGATGCGACTCGAGAGCCGTTCGTACGGGCGACCAAAGAAGCCTCCGGATAGGAAATTGAAAAATACCCGTATGGCTATGCATGACCGTACAGTGGAAAAAAAAAAATGAAAAAAAAAAAAAGTTGAAAAACAAAAATGAAAAAAAAATTGAAAAAGTTGAAAAAAAAGAAGAGCAATGTATGTACGGCACCATAAAAACCAAAACTGTACGGCACCGTACGGCATGAAAAGAGTTAAAAAAAAAAGAAAAAACAAACGCTATAAGGAGACCGTACGGTACCGTACGGCAGGGGGCAAGTGCTAATTGCCGTACGATAACAAAGGGCGGTTTAGTTTAAAAGTCCGTACGGAAAATGGAAGTGAACATACTAAACACCGTACAGCCATCAGCACGTGAGCGGCAAAATACCGTACGACCACAAAGACTATAAAATAGTGCATACCGTACAGTAAAGAACAATACAAAGCTAGATGTCGTACGGCAAGGAAAAGGCATAAGGAAGAGCACCGTACAGCATCCATACCGTACGCCAGCAATGGACAATACCGTACGGAACATACAAATTATCTTCGAGGTGTCGTACCGCTATAGGAGGAAGTGACATAATACATGTAGTATGAGTATATGCATCGAGCGATTAGTGGATTGTTTTGTATAGACAGGAGACCGTACGGAGCCGTACGATAGGCGAATCGGTATCATTGACACTGTACGAAGAGGAATTCTTAACATTGACCGTACGGTCCAGAGAGATTACTGAAAAGTCACTGTATGGTCGCACGTAGGCAAGGGAAGTGCTATCAACCGTACAAATTTGTGATGCATACAAGGAGTACCGCCCAAGGGATGTACGACTGCATTTCGGCATGAGCATTGAAAAAAAATAACAAGGAAGGACTGGCAGCAGAGCAAGGAGAGGTTTTTAAAAAAAATAAAAAAAAATGACGACAAATCAAGACAGTTCAAAATAAATAATGTATGGTACCAAAGGGAAGGGCATAAGCAGGTAGTGAGGAAAACATAAGCGCTTTGCAGAAAAGAGCATGGGATCAAAAGAAAATCACAAAAATGGTGTGTTTCATAGACTTTGAAGGTGCTAAATTGGCCTTGGCGGCGGGGGCGCTGCCCCTCGACCCCGCTGGGGGCGTTGCCCCCTAGACCCCCAGTCGGTTCAGTTATCAGTCCTCAGAGAGTGTGACCAGTTGAAGAGACCCAAAGCTGCTGCAGGCAGGGGGCGTCTGTATACGAAAAGTGGAGAGAGCACTGGAGAAAGCCTTTGGAGAGGGGTACTACGCTTTGAGGCACTTGGAGTAGGTGTTGGCTAGATGGGAGACTGTCTTGGTGGATGCACAGAGAGCTCGGGAGGAGCTGACCACCCAGTTGGAGGCAGTAGAGCGACACTTGGCTCAGCGTACCCAAGAGTTGGAAGCAGAGAAGGCAACCTAGGTGGCTATCGAAGTCGGATTGGCTAGGGAGACAGTATTGTGTTAGCGGAGGCTACAGCTGAAAAGTATGTTTTGGAGACAAGTTTGGTACTGGCACAAGAGTAATGTGATAGGACGGAAAGAGAACAACGACGCAACATTGATGGGGAGGGCGGCACTTCAGCTTTTTCAGGGATGCCCTCCGCCCCTTCTCTTCAGTGATTTTCTTATTCTATATAGTGTATTTCATCTCCCTATTGTTGTAAGTCGTTGGAGACGACTTGTTTTTGGGGGGGGATGATGTTGTCGGGATAATTGTATGTACGGGTTATTATGTTAGTAAAGTATTATGTTACTCTCGGTCGTTAGTGACCGAGAGGTTAGACAGTTACGTCACGACGCCTCGGTCGTGGCCCTTCGGGTACTTTATATACCCTCTCGGAGGATGGACATGAGAGATAATATTGTATAATCATTATGATATAAATGTACTTGCCAGTCTCGAATGATTAATGAAAGTATTTATTATTCTCTGATATATTCTGTGTTTATTATATTTCCCGTACTATGTCTGTGCAATACTAAGTTTACCCCAGCGGGTAAACAGGCTCAGGTATTATTAAGGGAGTAATTAATTAATTAAATTTTAAATAATCCTAAGCTTTTTGGGATTATTTATATCCAATTAATTGAAATCTACACCTTGGTTATTTAATGAAGTGAGTTTACTTTATGTTAATGGAAATTTATAAAGTGGGTCAGTTTATTAACCGGAGTATGAAATAAAAGAAAAGAAAAGAAAGTTATTCCCTAAAAGAAGGGATATAAAAGACTTGAGAACCAAAAAGCAATTCTTCTTGACTTGTTATTTCTTTGAGAGTTTCTTTAAAAGCTTGTACTTTCAGTTTAGCAAACCCTAGGATGAAACCTCTTGGGTTCTTGCTTGATTAGACGAAACTCAATTTCAGCCAACCTTAGTAGCTTTCACAGGATTCACAGGTGCATCTATTGGATTGGATTTTGAAGTTTTGGATGTATGAAGATATATCTATTTCGCAGTTTGAAGTTTTGATAATTGAAGCAGTTTGCAGGCAAACAAAAAAATATTGATTCTCCAAATTTCAGGATAAAAGGCTTCCATATTGATTGTTTCTAATTCTGGATATCGTTCATAATGAATGCTTAATAGTGATTGTGATGCCTCATTTGAAGGAGGTTGCTGGATTTTTTTTGCTGGGTGTGAGAGTATACATTAATACCTAGGTGTTTAGTTTGTCATTGTTAAATTTATAGCTTTATATGAATTATCCTTTACGATTCATTGCTTATGTAATTTTTCTTCCTTATGTTTCGTGGAATATAGTATTTTGTTTTGCATGGTCTATTGTCTTCAGTGAATAACAGATGGCGTTCTCGGAAGCTCATCTCATCCACGGTGGAAGCACTCCCTCATATTTGATGGGCCCGCACAGCTGTCATCAGTTTCCTTATGCTTTCCTCTCCCGTGCTGGCCTCCTTCATGTTAACAGGCCTTTCACAGCTGTCATTCCTCTCTCCTTCGGTTACTCTTCAATCTGGTGGTGACGTTACTCTTCCTTAGCGGAAGAGCCTCACTAATGACTAAAAGCATTTTTTGTATGCTTGTTCTCGGGCGTGACTCCTGAGCGTCAGTGACTCCTCATTTTTTGCGACTCCTGTTTTGATGCTCCGCTTGATAACAGTGTTATTGTGAGTTCTTTCTGATATGTTATTTTTGTGTGAAGGTTGGATTCTCAGAAATTATCGTTCTTAGCAGAGAGAGTTTTCTTTTGAGTTTCAGCTGATTGATCAATGTAGAGAGCTTCTCTCAGCTGAGATTGTATTCATGTATTTCTTCTCTTAATAAAAGGTTTCTTTTGCTGGGTTGTTTCCCTCTGTTTTATGAGGGTTTTTCCCAGGGTAGCTGATGTTATTCTGTGTTGAAAGTTTTCCTGTGTAATTTGAACAGTCATTGTCAATCGCTACCCTCTAGGGAAGTGGCACATAGAATTTTTTGGCAGGTCACCCAACCTTACACATCTAGGCATTCCAAGTGGAGGAGGATTGAGAGGTTTAGGAGCTAAACTTTTTGGTTGATTCCTTCCAACAAGAGAACATGGGGATTGCAAACAGCCTGAAGCTGAATATAGAGTGTAAGTTTTAGTAACCATTCCTAGTGTTGACGCAAACATTGAAATGGCTATAGGCAGATTGAAAGAAGTGGTGTGGGATTCTACTGGAATCTCAAGCTTGTAGGGGAGTTAAAAGCTGTAACAGACTATAATTTCTGCTATCATCTCTACCAAGAAGTCAGAAAAAAACATTATATATATTTGAATTTGCTGATTCAGATCAGTTTATTGAATGTTCATACTTCTTTAGCCGATTCATACAAACAATGAAAGACAATTGTTTTGTATAATGTCTCAAATCATTTTATAATGAAACTATGCTGAAATGTTGTTTTAAGAATCCTATTACATGCCTCCAAGGAATTGAAATCAGATAACTCATAATAATCAGTTGCATGACAAGTGTTTGATAAAATGCCCATCTGGCAAACTCGTTAAAAAATCACACTTATGAAAAAGAAACTGGGGTACAGCATTACAATGGTACAGAGTTGTGCATCATGCCATCCTGAAGGGTTATCAATGAAAAGATCACTTTCAGATTGCTTCTGGTAAGTGACCAACACTTATTAGTTTCAGCAGCAGATTGCTGGTTAGTTTCAGTGTGAAAGATGAACACAAATCAACAAACTCATGATGGAAATTTGGCAAGCTTTTCAAGAATATCAAACAAATGTAACAACAAAACCTTGTGTGCAAGACTAAAAATTGTATATGCCTAAAAAATAGAAAAAAGAAGTGCCCTGATGATGTGGTGTATAACAAGAATTAATGGTTTGAGACTTTGAATGATGAATAGCATACTTTCTTACATGCCATAAACTGTTTTTTGGATTTTCGTCTGACTAAGAAATCATGACAGAAGTCACTTGCCAACTTCTCACTAGCTAGGCAGACTTCACCAATGGCTCAACCCTTTTTAATGTGTCAATTTTAACATTTCCTTGCTTAAGAAGAGTTCACCAATCACTTTGCCAACATTTATGTCCTAGGTGCACATCACTAATGATTTTAACCTCACTTTTGTGCACCTGATTTTAGTTGCTTAGATTGCTTGTCAAGGCTGAGTGGTTTTGGCTTATCAATTTGCCACCTTACCAAAAATTTACACTCTAGAAAACATGAAAATAAATAATAATAAATGCAATAGAAAAGTTTTATTTTTCATTTGTTCTTCTAAAGAAAATAAAATAATATATAGAATATCCTACTAAAATTACTAATTTACCCAGGAATTTGGATTAATTTTTTTAGTTGATTAATTTAAAATAATGAGGAGTATATTTCTATTATACTAACTTAATAGCAATTTTGATACTTGACATCTTGATTCGATTCTCAAGGTGATTCTGCAAGGCAATCCTACAACTTAGCTAGTAAGAAATAAAATCATAGAATGTATCAAGGGAAACAAATATGCAACCATGGTACATCTGAGCTTCCCCCCTCTGCAGGCTAGGGGAAGCCCTGACCACTCCCTGCATGTTCCTGAGCTTATCCTACTACTGTTTGAGGCTGTCTTCTTTTTCAGTGTGGGAGATCGTTTTCTTGCTGCTTGGTGTAGGTAGGTTCTCTTTAGGAGTTTTTTGTTTTCTTCCTTTTGTTTTTCCCTTGCATCTTTGTGCTGCGTTTTCTAGATTTCCCTGGAACATCTGCTTTTGGACCTATGTGTCGCCATTGCACACTCGTCCACCAAAGACCCCTTCCTATGGTGCCTATCTTCTATAGTGCAACCTTTTTATGCCCTCTCATGGTGTACATTTGAAAAGGGCTGGTTCTGTTTGTGCGCTATGTGTGGGTTTTGCTTGTTCTGCTGCATGGTGGAGATTGTTGCCACTACTGGTGAGTTTTTCTGAGGGATCAGGTTTGGCAAAGAGATTCAGCAAGGGAGTTATTTGCGGGGAAATGATAGGATTTCCTCTGGCAATTCAGATGTTGCAGTTGTTGATGATGACGACTGAGATGAGGATGATTCTTTTGAAAAGGCTTTTGATGGTCCTATTGCTACAGAGCTAGTTGTTGTCTCTTCCTTTTTTGAGGGGGTTTCCAAGGATTTGAAGGCCCTTTGGCAGTCTTCTTATTCCAAGGAGGCTGAGATATTTGAGGAGATGAAACCCCTGTTTCTATCCTTCAAATGGAGATGACCCAGATGAGGAGGATGTGTTCCTCATGAATATGTTTTAAGAGGCTCATGTTGAAGCTAACAAGTTAATTGAGGTGCCAGTGATGGAGGATGAAGATGGTGACCAGATTTTTTATCTCAGAAGAGGGTTTCTTTCTCCATCTAGTTCGTTGACTCCCTTGTTGAATCAAAAAACTTTTGATCTACCAAAAACCCTAAGTTTGGTTAAGGGTTTTTCTCCTATTGAATTGGAGGAAAATGGTGTAGAGAAGATTTTTGAGGTGACTGAGTCTGTGTTATTACCAACCGGTTACTGAGAGGGGGGGGTGAATCAGTAAGAACTATTTCCTACTATAATTCCAATCTTATTTAGTACTTCTTGTAATCTAAGCAAAGTAAAAACAAACATTCATAACTGTAAAAGAAGTACACAAATCAACACAAGATATATAGGTGGAAACCCTCGGCTAGAAGGAAAACACCACGGTGAGATAGAGCTCACAACTTCACTACTGCAGAATGAAGGCGCCCTGTTAGGAGCTTACAAAGCACTGGTTAAAGTGCTACCCGATTAAGAGATTTTACAAAAGATCGGTTAAGATCTTAGCCATGTTAAGAGTCGCCTGGTTAGAGGTCTTTCAACATCAATAAAGATGTTACCCTGTTAGGGGATTTTACAAAGAACCGATTAGGTCCACCCTGATAAAGGGATTTTAACTTGCTTTCACACCTTACAAAAGCAATGATCTATTATGACACTGATTGTCTAATTAGATCATACCTATTGATCTTTCCCGGTTTGCCTGGCTGTTGATCTCTATTCTGCCTCTTTGCCTTTCACCTCTAGTGACTGTGATTGCTACGCAGATGTCTCTTCACTACTCTATTTACTCAACAATTCTCAACAACCTTGTTTCTTGCATCCTATGACCTGTATTTATACAAGAGTTCACCTTAATGAAACCCTTAACTCATAGAACCGCCAGGCTATAAACTCAACGATAAATCATGCAAATAGCAAAAACCTATGCGTTATGATTTGGAGTTTACCTTGCAAAACATCCATAGAAATAAAGCTAACTCCTGTTAAAAAGCTAACTCCACTTCTGAGCAGTGGATGTCCCGTATAATCCGATTTTAACTCAAATTGTTCCGCAAAATCCGGTGCGGATCTTTAGGCAGTTTAGACCAGTATACCTTATACCCGGTTCATCCCTTATATACACTATGAGACCGGTATTGTGTACTTAGATCAGTCTACCGGTGTATCCCCTTTGCTTCATCTACCGGTGCATACACTCTGTTTCTAGTCTACCGGTGTCTTCTAAGTAACGTGAGTGACTGGTGAGCTTTTACCGGTGCATGGTGTTTGTGAATTTACACTAATGACAACTTAAATTGCTAACAATCTTCCCCTTTGTCATTGGTGGCAAAACCATACACAAAACCATACTCACTTGTGACAATTTATACCTTGGTCTTGTAGACTTTGCTTCCCTCTATAGCACACTTCCCCTGTCTGAGTGCTCTGGTGGTTGAGTGACTGAAGCTATTATGTCATGTTCCTGTTCCGTTCTACTCTTTCCTCTGTTATCTGAGTGCTACTCTGCTTCCCATTTCCCTTGCTATATCCTCTACTCTCTACTACTTCTTCCCCTTTTTGCCTCCATAGGACAAAGGGTTATGCTGCTCTTCACATTTGAAGTTTGGTGAAGATATCCTTATAAATTGTTTTGGCAGAGTGAAGGAATGGTGTCCACTGACCGGTTACATATTCTGTGTTCTTTTGGGCTGCCTTAAGAGAAAAAATGATGTTCTCCATATCTTCCACAATTTTGTAATCCGGTTCATTGATTAGAGCTTCTGTAAAAGTTGCAATTTGGTGCATGATGTCAAATCTTGGTGCCAAAAACATCTGAATCCAATAATATCTTGGATTCTCTTATTCTCTTCTTCAGCAATTTTCCTCAGTGTTAGAGTTAAACTTGTCATTTCTCTGCTGTAAGTAGTTGCAATTTTGTTCTTAATATCAAATTGAGAGGACAAGGCTCTAATCTCCTCTGAGGCCTTTGCTGATTTCTCTGACAAATCTTGCAAGAATATATCAAAATTTGAAGTTCTTGTCATCAGACTACTTGCCACTTGAAGTTGTGGTTGAAGCACTTTTAGGTTGTTTGTCAAATTAACTTTGATTTCTTCAACTTGTTTGTGGAGAATCTCCACTCTTTTCTTCTCATAGTGGTCAATGGCCACTGTTTCTGGATTAGTGAGATCCTCACCGATTGTCTATGCCAGAAATTCCAGTTGATTGATGACCGGTTCATCTTCATCTATATTCGCATCCGGTATGAAGTTGCACAAGATATTCTTCACAGAGGTCAGGACCATGTCCTGTTTCCTCTTGGTCAGCTCTGCCTAGTTGACATCTTGTTTATGTCCACCACTGTATCGGTGACCTTACTCTTTTTGGCTTCCTTCTCCTCGACAAATGACAACTTCCTCTTAAATGAGGAGCTTGGTATGTCTGCTTGTTCATGTTGCCTTTGCTCTTGCTCCGGTTGAGCTTGCTCAGTGTGGATTGGGATTTCTTCCTCTTGTCCCTTATTCTCTTCAGCTCCTTGTTGAGCTGTATTTTCTGGTTGAACCTCTTCTTCCGATAGGTCTTCTTTGGCAGGTGGTTCTTCCTCTGCCTAAGCATCACCTTCTGGTTGCTCTTCAATCTCTATATTCTGTTTCTGTTGATGTAGTGCATCTAGTTGCTCTGCAGCTATATGAAGTTCACCCATCGGTACTTCAATCTCTATCTCTTGTTCAACATTTATTTGTTCACTAGCTGTGAACTTCTCTGTTTGAAAATTGTCCTTTCCGGTAGAAGGTTCTTCACTAGTGGTGAATCTGATCGGTGGTGCTTGTAATTGTTCAGCTTGATCCTAAGGACCTAAATTGTCCAGGGTACTAAAATCATAATTTTGTCAGAAATCCAAAGTTGCTTTGTAGACCTCATTTTCAAATCCATTTATTATTTGGGCAACTCTATATTTAGTATCCAAATTCATTGATGCTTCTTCTAGTAGAAGCTTTATGCGGTCTTCACTTAGGCCTGGTCTAACTTGAGACAAGGTTTCTCTACTTATTCTTGTATTTATTCCTAGACAGGCTCTCCATTTGGCTTGAAGCCTAGCATTCAATTCCGGTGGAAACTTTGACCTGTAGTCCCTTGGAGTTCTATGATAGTCTAGAAATGTTTCCACTATTGCTATAATGACTGTCTGTTTATCCTCTTCTTCTAACACACTATACCACTTGGCAGCATTGTCTATTATACCGAAGTCCATTACTTCATCAATTATATCATTGACTGACATAGGTTTAGTGTTACCTTTGCTTGGAGAGATGAGAACGGTTGGTCGTGCAGGCTCGTTGCTCTTGTCATCGGTGATGTCGATGACCGGTGCTTCCGCTCCAAGCACTCCTTTGCCTTTACCGGTGTCAGGGACCGGTTGAACTGTGGCTCTTTGAGATGCTTCTTCCGCTTGCTTCTAGGTTTGAAGAAGTTTGGTTCAAATGGCTACTCCTTCATCATGCACTTTTTCAGCTTCTCCAACAAGCATGAGACCAATCCTCCTTTTTGTTAAGAAGGATTGCTGATACAGTTCAGCCTATTCCGTGGCTTCTTCTAGAGTGAGATGGTCCTGAACCTCTAGAAGATCTCGAATCCTCAGCTCCTCTCTTTCCATTTAAGCTTTCCATCTAGCTTCAATTATTTCTAGGAGATCCTTAGGTACAGTATTGTGAAGTTCTTTGGGATGTAGATTGTATTTGTGAAGGCAGAATACTCGCTTTTTCAATTTTCCTTCTGTCTTCATCATTGCTTAATTCGTACCTTCTTCCTACTTGTCCTAACCTCCCTGTATCCTTTATCCTTGCTACTAATTCATCAATATCTTGTCTTTTTGGTCTTGATTCAAGTTCCTTCACCGATTTGCTTGAACCCCTCTTCCTTTTGATTAAAAGAATTGTATCTTCTGAGTCTGACTCCTCTTGTTCTACTTCTTGAGTAGCAGATACCAGTTTTGCCTTCTTCTTTGGTGTGGGGGTCCTCTTGTAAACATTCTTGATCGGTGCCCTCTTTTTCAGATTCTCTACAATCTCTGCGAACGTGCCGAACCGGTTCGCAGAGAGATCCAATCTTGCTTCATTTAGGGCATCAGCATATGCCTTAGCAGTCTTGGAAGTGATCTCATATCCTAGCTCAGGAGCATACTCTGTTCTTGGTTCCACTGCCTGAATTATGCAGTGATCGGTGGAAACCAGAAAACACACATCATCCTTGTATTCTTCAATGATTGTTAATGGTATCCGCTCCCTTGCGTGCATCCTTAGTTGAAAGGCTTCAAAATATTCGTTCATTACGTTGCTTAACTGGTTTCCCAATTGGTTGGCCAATTCAACTATCTGGTGCATGACAGGTCTATCGGTCTTCCATGTCACCTTGCCCATGCCCGGGAAGAAGTTCTGGTAATAGAAGTAAAGGCACACTAACAGGGTCCCGTACTTCATCGATTTCTTCCTGACTATACCGAGCTTCTTCATGTTCTCGAATATCTTCCCTCGAAGCATTCCGCAAATATCATATTGGGTGTTATCATGCATAATCCGGTGAGCTACATGTACGACTCCTCCCGGTATGTTGTTCAGGTTGCTGGACTGATAGACCTTATAGCCTATCACCGCGGAAGCAAACCGAACCCCATAGTCTTCGATGTCGTTCACTGTCATGAGACGACCATCGGATTTGGATTTTGTCAACTTGGTGACGATTGCATTTGCGATGGTTCGCAACGTCAGGGCTTCCCCTACTTGACTATAACCGGTGACTTGATGTATGTCATCCTTGGTTATCTCTGTAATTGCTCCCTTTTGTAGCCAAAACCTTCAATCATGCACTCGACTAAGGACTAGTCGAATCCAGTCTGGTCGGAAGATGGTCGGATAAGTGACTCTGTTGATAAGACCGGACAACACCACCCTTGCGTATTGATCTTGCAATCTTCCGTTCTCACACAGGGAGACATACTCACCATCTTCAGTCATGAAGACGCCATCAGGTACTGTGGACAAAGCTCCAGCCATGTCGACTGCTCTATTCTGGATTGGTGCAATATCATATGCAAGTCGATCCACTTGATCTCCCTTGATCAACTTCACGGTAGCGGATGATGAGGCCATTTCTTGCTAACCGGTAACTTGCAGAAAGTAGCTTAGATCGGTATTACAGATAGTAATTCTCAGTGATCAAAGCACGAGAATGATACTTAGCACAAGAATTCGTAAATCACAAAGTAAGCAAAGTAAAAACTTGTGAGTAATTCTCCTTTCTTTTATAGGGTTAGGTCATAATGGTAATTACCAAACAGTAACTATTCGTTAAACGGCTACAATAATAAATGCCTTAACTAACTTTTCTTTCCGTTTTTCCCAACCGGTGATCCGGCTTTTTCGATTTGGAAGTCCTCGGTTGATTTTTTCTTACCTGACCGGTTATCCTTGTAGACTGAGTGAGTCCAATTCTCATCAGTCTTACCGGGAACAGTAGATTGTCTATTGGTTCCCTCTAGGCCTTTACGGCTCAGTTTGCTGAAGAGATATCACCATCTGCAGATGATGATCTTTCCTCTGTCTTCTCCTCAGCGGAGCTCTTTGATTCCTTTTTGAACCAAATCTGTCTAACTGTTTTCTCAGTCTTCTCTTCCTTGTTGATCTTCTCTACCAGTTTGACCAGTTCTTTCTTCTTGTTGGATGACCGATTCCTGCAATCTTTTGCTAGGTGTCCAACTTTGTTGCAGTGATAGCAGACCACTCCGGTTGTCTTCCATGGGTTCACCCTTCTTGGGTTGGGTGATTTGCTCCAAGAGTCATTGTGACTGTGCATCCTACAGTTTGTACAATTGGTTGTGCACCGGTTCTTGTTTTTCTTGGTGAATACCGGTCTTAGGGATCTGAATGCCATAGTCTTCGATCTGCATTCTTCAACCTTGTGTCCAAATTTATTGCATGCATAGCAGTAGCCCTTGAAGCTTCCCCTACTTCCACTGGACACCAATGGGGGGCTGGACCAGCATTCATTGGTCTTGTGGCCAAACTTGCAACAGTTCTTGAAGTAGCTGTTGTTTGGCTTTACCGGTGCATTCCTGCAATTGATTGTTCTATGACCCAGTTTCCCACAATAATTAGAAGAGTTGTTAAAAGTTTTCTTACCTTTTTGAGCCAGCGGCTTCTTCTTATCCTTCTTGCTTGTCTTAGCTCCAGAAGACTCACCAATTTCTTTGGTGTCATTACGGGGTGAATCCAAGACCAGTGTGATCTTTGTGCTTTCTTTGAGCTTTGAGTTGCTCATCAAGCTTCACCGAGCTCTCGTTGTATCTTCTTAGGATTTCATTTCTTTCTTCAAGTTCTTTCATTTATTCCTTCAGTTGATACAGCTCTAGTGCCAGTCTTTTGCATGCTTCATCCCTATCATGCCATCCCTTCTGCATGTTGGCGTTTTCTTGGGTGACAATTTGCATGTCTTCTTGGAGTTGCAAAATGATTGGTTCATTTGCTCCTACAGCTTCCTCTGCCCGGTTCCTTGCTTTTTCAGAAGTTGTTAACAACTTGACTGTTGTATTCCTTTCATCTTCAACTTTTCTCTTTTTCTCAATCAGTTCAATCATCCTCGGGGCATTATCCTCTTGTTCCCTCTTAAGGTTGGAGATCTGATCGGTCGGGATCTGATTCTTTTCCATGAGTTCAGATACTGCCTCCTCAACTTCATCAAAACCACTCTACCTAGAGAGTTCATCAATGGTTTCATTGCTCTCATTCAACTGTAGAGCCAGCTCCTTTCTCTTTGCAAGTGATCTCCTCAGTCTATTCTCCAGAGAAGCAATAATGTCGTTGGCTTCCTCTAGCTGTTTCTGATAGCGATAACTCTCCATGATCTTTCTCTCAAGCTGTTAAACTTTTAAGTATAGAGAACTAGGCTCTGATACCAATTGTTATTACCAACCGGTTATTGAGAGGGGGGGGGTGAATCAGTAAGAACTATTTCCTACTATAATTCCAATCTTGTTTAGTACTTGTAATCTAAGCAAAGTAAAAACAAACATTCATAGCTGTAAAAGAAGAACACAGATCAGCGCAAGATATATACATAGAAACCCTTGGTTAAAAGGAAAAAACCACAGTGAGACAGAGCTCACAACTTCACTACTGCAGAATGAAGGCACCCTGTTAGGAGCTTACAAAGCACTAGTTAAGGTGCTACCCGGTCAAGGGATTTTACAAAAGATCGGTTAAGATCTTAACCATGTTAAGAGTCGCTTGGTTAGAGGTCTTTCAACATCAATAAAGATGTTACCCTGTTAGGGGATTTTACAAAGAACCGATTAGGTCCACCCTGATAAAAGGATTTTAACTTGCTTTCACACATTACAAAAGCAATGATCTATTATGACACTGATTGTCTGATTAGATCATACCTGTTGATCTTTCCCGGTTTTCCTAGTTGTTGATCTCTGTTCTGCCTCTTTGTCTTTCACCTTTGGTGACTGTGATTGCTACGCAGATGTCTCTTCACTGCTCTATTTACTCAACAATTCTCAACAACCTTGTTTCTTGTGTCCTATGACCTGTATTTATACAAGAGTTCACCTTAATGAAACCCTTAACTCATAGAACCGCCAGGCTGTAAACTCAACAATAAATCATGCAAGTAGCAAAAAGCTATGCGTTATGATCTCGAGTTTACCTTGCAAAACATCCATACAAATAAAGCTAACTCCTGTTAAAAAGCTAACTCCACTTTTGAGCAATGGATGTCCCGTATAATCCGGTTTTAACTCAAACTGTTCCACAAAATCCGGTGCGGATCTTTAGGCAGTTTAGATCGGTATACCTTATACCCGGTTCATCCCTTGTATACACTATGAGACTAGTACTGTGTACTTAGATCGGTCTACCGGTGTATCCCCTTTGCTTCATCTACCGGTGCATACACTCTGTTTCTAGTCTACCGGTGTCTTCTAAGTAACGTGATTGACCGGTGAGCTTTTACCGGTGCATGGTGTTTGTGAATTTACACTAATGACAACTTAAATTGCTAACAATTTGTTGATCAGGATTCCAAGGATATTCTTACTCCTATTGTGAAAGCGGGAAAGTCTTCTAAGGAGTTTAAACCTTTGGAGAGTTTGAAGTCGGCTTCAAGATCTGTTGTGTTAGATACTATTGATTTGGTTGTTGATTGTGAGCCTATAGTTGTTTCTCCTATTTAATGCTCTTCTACTATTCTTGATGGGGATATTCCTTTGGAGAGTTTGAATTTTGTTTCTAGCTCTACTATCTCAGATGTTGCTACTTCGACTATTGTTTCTGAGCCTACAGTTGTTGCTCTTGCCCCTATAGCCTTTCTAGATGGGGATATTTCTTTGGAAGTCGTACAAGATATGGCTTTTGTTGATTGCTCTAAGTGGGATAGTGAGCGAATGGTTAGGGAGGATGTTCAGGTCTACTTTAATGTTCTTGATTCTCTTCTTGATGATTCGATTGCTTGGCTCAAGAATTCTCGTGTTCGAAGGTTTTGTGGGAACTGTCCCAATATTGATACTATTAGATGGATCCATCAAGTTTGGAAATTTTCAAGCGAGGTAAAGGTTTCTGCCATGCTAAATGGTTTTTTCCTTTTTACCTTTTCTTGCCAAGAGGATTGTTCTAGGATTTTGTATGAGGGGCCTTGGTTTTTGGGTTCTAAAGGTCTTTTCCTTCAAAATTGGTCTCTAGGTTTCAACCCATGGAAGGAAAAATTGTTGTTTCTTGTCTGGGTTCAGTTGCTTGAGCTGCCACTGGAGTTCTGGAATGAAAATATTTTCAAGATAATTGCCAATTCTTTTGGCAAGTATAGTGCTATGGATAAAATCACTAAGTTCAAGAAATGCTTACTTTTCATGAGATTCTGTGTGCTTGCGGAGAAAAATCAAGCTCTCCCTACCCAGATCACCCTATCTTCTAAATTGGGAATTGGGTGTAGCACGTTGAGTTTGAAGAATCCCCAGTTATTTGTAAGGCATGTAATTCGGTGGGTCATGGCTATAATTCTTGCTTAAAAATAAGAAACAATGCTATGTTTGGAAAAGGAAGGAAACAAACCAAGAGGGAAATCTCCCTAATTTCCAAGAGGCCCAAAGTTTTGACTCTAACAAAGGGAGTCCTCTTATGGACTGTTTGAGGATTGATAATGCTTTGAGGACTAATGAAGGATGTGCCAGCAATCTTATGCCTCCTTGTCTAAAGAAAATGCAAATTGGGGAGAAGAACCCTTCCACTGTGCTTGGTCAAAGAGCTTTGGACCACTATTATAAGCCACCTTGACTTGAGATTGGCTCTTGTCTTTTAGTTTTGTTTTTCCTTTTGTTGTTATGTTGTGTTGTGTTGTTGTTGTTGTTCTATTCTAGCTGGTTGATGTTCTGTTGGGCTTAAAGCTTAATCTTTCTCTCTACAAGGGATCAGTGCCCTTTCAAAATCCTTGCCTATCTAATCAAAAACAAATATGCAAACCGAAACACATTTGAATAGAGAACGCTCCTAGTAGTTAGGCCACTTCCCTTAAAAATGAATGGGATAAATGTATAGAGACAGAAGATGAGAACGTGCTACGCCTCTTCTATTTTACAAAATGTACAAAGCAATATTTATACAAGTAGGTAGTTAGTGAAGTATTTATGCTAACAAGTGCTACACTCATTTGATGCACTGTGTACAAGGTGATGATAGATGTCAAGCCAATATGGTGCTAGTTGTATTGACATGGCATGTGATGTGGATGCTACCACATTTTAAATATGCATGGTAGCAATAGGATAATCATGTTCTAAGGTGGAAGGGCCACCAACAAGCACATCAATATAGAAGCATGATATGTGACTATGAATGCTCCATATGTTGCACGTGTATAGTCTATTTAGACACCATGTATCGCAATGTCCATGGTCGCAACATGCACATGAGCATTGTTGAGTGGTTGTGTGCAAGAACTATTTGCTGAGGTGTGGCAATGTTATGTGTGGATGTGCAAGCACAAAATTTTACACATTTAGTGAAGCCAAGTGGGTGAATGAAGTTGTTTAAGAAGCATGAGGATGTGCTCAAATTACAATCCCCGTGCCAAATTCCCCACAAGTTTTATCCTCATTGAATTTGAAACCAAACAACCATAAATTATAATAATCTTCTTGAAAAGATAATACAACAAATTGCATTCCAGATAAATTTAAGATTTTTGAGTTGTGTCTAAGATTACCTTACAGAACTATCTGTCACACTTAAATTTAGAGCACCACATTACATAATCAGTAAACAGCCTAAAACACTATGCTTCTAGTAAGTTAGTAATTTATAACCTACACCAAAACAATATGTAAAAATAAGCCTTCAATATGCAATCTAATGTAGATTTTGCCTCTTGATCTTCTAACTTGTATATTTTGTCTCTTGATCTTCTAGTCAATAGTGAAATAAAAAGGTAGCTCAAATCACATTATAATTCTTGTTATCTAATATCAACCATACAAGCAAACTGGAATCAATATTGTCTTGCTTCATTTTAAGTCAGAATAAAATCATACGCACTTCCAAAGGATTTCAAAAAATCAAAACAACAGCTTAAATTATAATATGGTTATTTGTAATAGCTCATGTATGTATCCAATGAATAGAATTATGCCTCTGCAACTATTTAATAGGAATATATGTTTCCAAGTCTATATATTATTCAATGCAGTAACCAATCCTAATTCAAATTTCAGAATAAAAAATGCACTGAAAATATACCAAATAAATTCAAATTGTATGGCAGCCAATTGAATGAAACCCAACTTGATAAATGTTTACTCACAATGCTAGAGGGACAATAGTCAAAAATTTCCTGTTGGTTGTGAATTGCCTCCCACTGTCCATTTGTTCCCACCATGTCAGCTTATTATACATTCCCTGATCTTCAGCAAATGGAGTGCCCTTTTTCCAATGAAAGAATGTGTAGGTCACCTATAATAAGAAAAGAAACATAACAAGAAATTACAAAAGAAGAAAGAACATGAAATGGATATTGATATCCTGTAGACCTTCACATTTATATTTCTACACAAAAAAAATTAAAAAGATAGAATTACTCTGACTGAATCTACAAAGTTTTATATAAAAACAGAATAACTAGACAGAACGTTTCAAGTGACTCGAACAAAAAAAAAATTTAAAAAAAAAAAATTTAGCAAAGAGATATAAGTCTCTTGCGTGTAAACTTGCATGTAATTTAACGTGTATCTAACACAAAACATAAGAGTGTAGAAAAACGGGCACACTTGTTTTCAAGGTGGTAGAAACAGTCTGACCTATATCACATGATCTCTCATTCAAATAGACACGCAGATAGAAGCTATGCTACGAGGCCTATTGAGATATAGCTAAATGCACTAATAAAATCTTAACCCATAACGAATTAAAAGGATCCAACAGGATACTCTACCTTATTCTGCCCATACCTAGTGATGGTGGATTAATGCCATGAAAAACTGATGCAGGGGCATCTTTGAAGGTATATAGTCATGTTTTGGGTTTTAGGTTGTTTTGATGTGTTTTGGTCAAATAAGGTCATTTAAGACCATTCGGGGTCCTTCTGATCCATTTGGGATGTTTGAGTGTCAAGTTGTCAAAAGTTGTCAATGTTGCAAAAAAAAGGTTGTCAAGCAACAAAGTAAAAGTTGTCACAATTGTTACGATTGTTAAGAATGTGATTAGGTGGCAGTTGGAACAGTAGGGAATGAAGCATTTGAATGTTAAATGATGTGAAACACACAGCCCAAGGTGGACAATTGATCGGAATGAGAAAAACAACATTTTTGGCACATATTCTTACTTGTTTTTTTCTGTGCAACAGTCTGAAATTAATTTTGTACGGATCTATATGAATTAGTACGGCATAATAATCAAATGGAGTAGTTAGAGGATTGTCATACCTTTCATTTGCTTCTGGTTTGAGAAGATTCCATTGCGTTTTGCAAGAAGTATTGAATTCTTTGTGTTGACAGGTAGAAACCCTACCTAGGGTTAACAGTGAGGAAAAAAATGCAATAACTCGACCCTCCACCAGTGAAAAATCATGAAAATGGGTGGAGGGGTCTGTGTTGACATGTTTTTCAAGTTCCCAAAGTTGCAGGGCCTAAAGTTGTGGTTTGCACGTGTTTTGATTTGACAGCCAGTCTGAGACAGTGTGTATTAGAATGTTAGGACAGCAGATGATAGGGTTTTGGCACACCCATCCATGTTTTGTGTTACTTGTCAAGGGTTTGTCAAAAGAGGGTGTGTTAGGAGGCTTGGACTCCTATTACAAGTTGTCTATTGTAATGTCCCCAATTTTAATAAATTATTTTAACTAATTAATGGTCCCAGAATTTAAATAATATTATAAATGGACCTTTAATTAATTAATTAGTAAAGGGGCCCATTTTTATTTATGTCATCCATAGGTGTTTGTCGTGTCGGCGTTCTTTTGTAAACCCTCGGGAGTTTCTCCAAAGGGGTATTTATGACCGGCATGTAGGAAGTTGTTAGTATGCGAATTTGATATTTCCTTTGTATGTGTGAATTCCAATTGGAGTTCAGTCGTCTGCCATTTCGGAGGTGAGAGATCCCCCTACTTGGCATCCGCAGTTTCGATGAGAGTAACGCCTCACCCTATTCTGCTCTATTCTCAGTCCAGGATCATTGTAATCTGAAGTGCTCATTATTGTTGCATGTTTGGTGATTCATCGACCATCAATCTAGTGTTCATTCCTGTGCCAAATGGTGTTAATCTGATTATATTGTCTATCTTGCACTACACAGTATAATATATTTGTGTTTCTTGTTGCCCCATAGTACTGAAGTTGTTCGCGCACGCAAAAAGTCATTGGAGGTTGTTAAGGTTTTAGAATCATTGCAAATGTAATAGCACTATCTAATTGTATGTGTTTTCCAAATGCAACAATCTCTTACATTTATATTGAGAATGAGTCTGGGACATGTCTATTCATTATTATGTAATTAATATAATGACAATTATGATTATATATATATGCACACACACACACACACACATATATATATACATATATATATAATATCTCTTGAGCATTATATTAATTTCTCTAATATTTACATAATAATAATATTTATATATATGTATATATATTTAAGTATATATATACATCTCATATATATATATATATATATATATATATATATATATATATATATATATATATATATATATATATATATATATATATATATATATATATATATATATATATATATATATATATATATATATTCACTAGTATTGACTCATAGTGTTTATCCGACTAAAGCTACAAAACATCAACACTCCCTCTTAGCTAGGGAAGATAAAATCCATCAATCTAAAAGAGCAACACGACATTAATTGTGAAATTTTATTTTGATATCACATTACTGTGATGTCAGAGATATGGACTGACTAGGAATATCAAGTCTCATGATATTCACCATTACTCATAGATTGATAAATATCATCTCATGATATTGGGAGTATTTGTCACAGAATATCAAGTCGCAAGATATTCTCCAAATACTCAAAGTAATGGCCTACCAACATCAAGTCACATGATGTCCACCAAGTACTCAAAAGTTTACAAAGATACCATCTCATGATATCGGGAGCATTGGCCTGCAGAATATCAAGTCGCATGATATTCACCTAGTGCTCAGAGTAATGGCCAACCAACATCAAAACACATGATGTCCACCAAGTACTCAACAAAATTATTAAGATATCATCTCATGATATCAGGAGCATTGGCCTACAGAATATCAAGTCGTGTGATATTCACCAAGTGCTCAGAGTAATGGCCTACCAACATCAAGTCACATGATGTCCACCAAGTACTCAACAAAATTATAAAGATATCATCTCACGGTATCAGGAGCATTGGCCTGTAGAATATCAAGTCACATGATATTCACCAAGTGCTCAAAGTAATGGCCTACCGACATCAAGTCACATGATGTCCACCAAGTACTCAACGGACGTCCATAACTAATGTGCACTTACCATAGGAACATTCACATCATCTATTATGATCTGTTTCAGCCATCACAATAGAAGATGCCATCTATTATGATCTGTTTCAGCCATCACAAGATGTCTATCCCAATAGAAGATGACATCTATCATGATCTGTTTCAACCATCACAAGATGTCTATCACAATAGAAGATCAAGTTATTGTAAGATCGTCACCTTCCAATAACTTTTGCAAATACAAGTGATAATCATTTGGAAGTCGTCACTTCCTCATGATTTACACAAGGGGTAGGCCCATTAAAAACATTCATGATTCATTAGTATAATAATCAATTATATCAAGTTTACCTCAGAAGTGTTTCACCTTCAATAGTGAACTCCCTCTCAATCAAGTTTGTCACACGTTGAATGAACCATCTGCTCCCTCTGAAGCTCAAGTTTATCAACTTCTTGACCTCTTTTGAAATGTCAGACTCCCTTTGCATCTAGTCTCAATCATCAATTCATTTGCAAGCATCGAGTTCTTTCTCCCTTGAATGCAATTATCTTGTGCTTCTGTCCTGAAGGTATGTCAAAGAGAGATTACAAATAGCTCACTAAACTATCTCGACCAGAAATACCAATGATAGAAGCATACAAGATTTTAATAGCCAATAGTATAGCATGAATTAAAAAACTCAAAAATTATGTGCATTAATAAAACATGAAATATGTTGAAATATAGTATGAGATGTTAAGTAAACTAATCATATCAGTCAAGAGATGTTAAGTAAACTAATCATATTAGTTAGTAATTAATGGACATCATGAAGAGTCATGATCCTCCAAGTTGCTAACCCTTTGTATAATATATATGCTTGATTGGAATGAGGAATCAATCAATCACAAAGGCCATTGCATTCCTCAGTCCATCAACAAGAGCAGATTATTCACTTATCTATTCATCCTATATTCCTAACATGGTATCAGAGCCAAGCTCCTTCTGTAAAGCTTAACCGCTTGAAGGAAAGACCACGGCATTGACAGAGATCATTTCACCAGCAAGTAATCTGCATTTGGAATGGAAATGGAGAATAAAAAGTGAGAGCAGAGCATAGAGCGAAGCCTTCTATGGCAAGGATGACGGCAGAGAGCAGGTTGTGGAGAAATGAATCTTTGAACCCCCCTTAATCTTGCTCTCATAAAAACGAGGAGTAGGAGAGGGAGAGGGAGAGAAGGCCCCTAGTGTCTGTTTCAACCTCACAATTTCCAAGACCCCTGCTTCTAAGTGTCATAATAATGCACATTGATGAATCCTTGCTGCCTCTTATTTGTTTGCAGAGCTCTGACAAGACCCCATCTTTCAATTGCCACTCAATTCACTCGGCAGCAGCACAGAACGGAGAAGAAGCGCTCTCGAAGGACGCTCCCTGGCCACGGAAGTTCCAGGCTGCTGGTAATGGCAATGATAAAACTGCACGGGATTTGAACCCGTGACGCTCCCGGGCACTGAACTACGAGGAACAAAACTAGTATTCTGAATGTTACTAGTGCAGTTGATACTAACACTACTATTATACCTGTAACGCCTTTCAAAACAAGGACCCGAGCCAATCTCAAGCACGGGAACTCCAACTCCACCATGATACTTGTATTGGGCATTGAGAGACAATATACACAACACATTTTAGGCGACGAATGATCATTTCATCTTCGTTACATAGTGCTGATTGTGCATAAAGACTTCATCATTGCTGATTGATATTCATTGCAGATTTCCGATCAACTCCGATCACAATGCATTATGCAGTGAGGTTTCATATCGAGACTTTTCGCCAATCATCGACAATGTTGTTATAGTTCATCGACATCAAATGACAGGACATTACTCGAAGGAGGTGAAGCCCTTGTAGGTTTGAGATTCGAATGCAGATCATCCGCTCCTTTAGAGATTGGCGATTCTCCTTAGAACTCAGATTAAACCTTCAATCGTTGATACCTTCAACGGCAGTATCTTCTATTACATCTATCAACGGTAGTATCTTCTATTAAACTCTAACAAAAACCAACGCTTACCTCCATGCACATACTAGGGGGTAACGCCAGCGTTATCTATACTGTAATGATGAATATTTAGAGGTTCGATAATTCAGGCATAAAAAGGAGACACTGTCAATGGGAGTAATCAAAGACCGTTGTTTCAGATTGATTACACAGAGTATCATGATACACGTAGCATCAATGGAGCAATGGACAGTCTATTCTCCATCCACTACCATCAACGACACTATATTTATAGATATGGCTTGTTGACGAAAATATTCTACCTTCACCAATATACGAACTATGCCAATATTGATGAGAGCCAACCCAATTTCATACGCCAATAGAGAGGAATATAAGGAAACATAACTTTGGTACCGATCATAAGTAAGGAGATTACATCAATTGAATTAACCTTCCGCTGGTCGTCGTGTCTGATTAGAGTCATCAGACCATAAATCTTGCTCCATCGACACCTACGTGGACAGTGAAATATTAATCACCCCCTTGTAGCAATCAAGGATTAGATAAAGCTAAGTCCATCAGGAGGTATTTACGTGGAATCAATAAAGATATAAAAATCAACTTGGGTACTGATCAAAGGGAAACGCATAGGGTTAGAGACCTGGTCTAAGTTCGGTGTTGACTAGACTGAACTGATAAAAAATAACTTACTCCCTAAAAACCGATCATACCCAATGTAATATGAGATATTATAATATTGTTCGTGAGTAAAAGGGGATAGCGAACATGTATGTTGGATTAATATTACGGAATATGATTAGGTATTAGGCTTTATCATATACATTATTTATATATAATTATATATATAATATTAATATTAGGAATTACAAATATATTTAAGTGTATTTCATATTTATAGACTAGGGATAATACATAAAGTATCAATATTAATTTTATCTATGTATATAGAGGGAGAGAGAATTCAGTCTATTATAAATAAGAGTACATCAAAATATGCATATATAGAAATATGTATTAGAATACGAATATATGTTCATAATACAAAGGAATTAAATATTTGTAGCCTATTCTTTAATCCCTTTCTATAGCCCCAGGAGTTGATAGTTGGTGTTGTGTAGGGAACGGCTGAGTAAATCCACGAGAGGGTACGTAAATCCCAAGACAAAATAGGGACGGGGTCTCAACGCCTTGAGGGAACCTATTATAATTGGTGTCAAGCGCCCTATGACAAGTAAATCCACACTTTTTTTAGGGTTGAGTTTAGGAGGGAGGTAAGGAATTAGGGCTTAAATATGTTAATTGCCAAATGTATTATGAACTATTCATTGAGTTCTTAACTCGAATCGATTGGGTTGCATAATAATGTGTGATTAACATTGAAAATTTACAACTTCCTAGTTGGGGACATTACACAATGCCATTTAATGGATATTGGTCACTTGCTTTAATCATAAATTGATCAACTATGAAGGTTGCGCAGGCATAGAACAATCCATAAATCATTCAAATAATTAGATAGACCGGTCTTGAGTTTTGATTTATTGATTATATTTCTAGTAGTAAAAATATTGTGTTGCTGAAATAATATTAATAAATATTGTATGTTTATGGATGCACAATAGCTTTTAGTTCAGCAAGACATCATAATTTGATGACCATTTGCAAGTGTTGTATATTGATTGAGAGGGAGTTCACTATTGAAGGTAAAACAATTCTGAGATTATAGTAGTGGGAACTCGTGGATAGAGTCGCCTATGAGATGCACATGAATCCCTAATTAAGGAATTCCATACATCTTGAGACTACAACTCATTGAGATAAACATCATACTAGAGGTCTTTATTATCTTCCCTCAAGTCCAAGAGGGAGTGTTAATGTTGTGGCCTTGGAAAAGATCAAAATGCATCTTATGCTAGCCGATGTAACCTTGTGACTATTCTGATTATTCGTATTGGTTCTCTCAGGAAGGAAGGTATGAAGTGACATCCTGCAGTAACATTGAGTTGAGTATATAAACAGGGTATGCCTTCGTGATAGAGGGAGAAGCTAAAGGATCCGCATAAATGGACATTCGAGGATCTTGATTCAGAGGGAGTAGACCATGTTTTGTTGGTTCTCTATTAATCAAGAAATTATAGCATAAAATTATGATTATTATTATGTGAGAAGGCTATATGTCAGAGGGAGAAGCTAGAAGATCAAATTAAAGTTGGCACCCCAGGATCTTGGTCATACAAATTCAGAGGGAGCATACCATGTCAAGATGGTGTATACTTTGTAAGCTCAGAATTCACCAAGACTATGAGATAGTACAAACAAATGCAATTCAGTAGAGAACTAACGATCGATATTCTTAACAAACACCTTGGTAGAAAAAAGATTGTGTACTTTCAATTAACCTTGGTATGTTGAGGAGTAATGCCTTAGCTGAAAAGAAGGGTTCAGCTTCAGTGATCCATCATTTTGTATCTTAAATGATTCTTGTCTTTGATAGACAAGTCTAAGGTGGAAGTCTTGGTTTCCACTCTCTGGAATGAGCCATAGTGGATCTACCCTCTGAGAAGAGTCAAGGTGACTTTATGTGTCCATTCATTTTGTGTTCATAGAAGATGACAATCTTCTGTGTAAATAATTGGGGTTACTATTTCAAGGTGACAATCTTGACAATAGTTAACCAAGCTTCAAGATTGACACCCGAACAGGGTTGTCCTAGACTGTGTCGGATATCTTGATGCTTATGTTATTACTGGATTGTGTAATAACTACCATATCATGATAGACACCCTAACAAGGTTGTCCTGGATTGTGTCGGATATCATGATATTGACAATAGTTAACCAAGTGTCAAGAATGGCCTTATCAAAGTAAATGATCCGGATTGCGCCGGATATCTTGAACACTAAGTTATTACTTGTTGTGTAATAACCATATCATGGCTAGACAACATTAAGTTGTTGCTTTCAAATTGTCATGATGTGTTCTGGACTGTATTATGTTCATGGCTAGACAACATTAAGTTGTTGGTTTCAAATTGTCATGATGTGTTCCAGACCGTATTATGTTCATGGCTAGACAACATTAAGTTGTTGGTTTCAAATTGTCATGATGTGTTCCAGATTGTATCAAATATTATGTTCATGGCTAGACAACATTGAGTTGTTGGTTTTAAATTGTCATGACTGAGAGTTTGACTTAAATCTTCTTTTACTAAGAGGGAGTGTTGAAATATAGTAAGAGATGTTAAGTAAACTAATCATATTAGTTAGTAATTAATGGACATCATGAAGAGTCATGATCCTCCAAGTTGCTAACCCTTTGTATAATATATATGCTTGATTGGAATGAGGAATCAATCAATCACAAAGGCCATTGCATTCCTCAGTCCATCAACAAGAGCAGATTATTCTCTTATCTATTCATCCTATATTCCTAACAAAATACTTATCTTTTATAAATTTCAAGTATTTCATTTTGTAAGGTGAGCCCATATAGAAAATATCATGCAAATTCACAAAATGATGTCGCTGTTCTTGAACATTACCATAATTCTTCACATGACCTATCATGAGTATCCGAAGGTTCTATACACTATGACCACCTTCATTATGATCGGATCTCCCTTCAAGCGGTTAGGCTTTTAAAGAAGGAACTTCGCTCTTTTACAGATTTTTGCATAGACCCGTACACAGTCGGTCATAACTTTTGAACCTGACATTTTCTCTCCACTCGCTCCAATGAGATTATTCTAAATTTGTTTATCACAAACATATCCAAAATTTAG
The DNA here is from genome assembly GCA_027943335.1 of Chamaecyparis obtusa. Taxonomy (NCBI): domain Eukaryota; kingdom Viridiplantae; phylum Streptophyta; class Pinopsida; order Cupressales; family Cupressaceae; genus Chamaecyparis; species Chamaecyparis obtusa. The sequence continues at coordinate 99,888 of BSBK01005318.1, forward strand.
CAAAATCCAACGGTGCATTTGTGAGATATGGTCCTCATACTGAGACTATATTTTCTGAGACAGTCACACATTCACCATCAACAAACTACTCTCTTACATTTGCAACTTGGCTCTGATACCATGTTAAGGTTTTAGGATCATTGCAAATGTAATAGCACTATCTAATTGTATGTGTTTTCCAAATACAACAATCTCTTACATTTATATTGAGAATGAGTCAAGAAGAGACATGTCCCTTCATGGGACATGTCTATTCATTATTATGTAATTAATATAATGACAATTATGACTATATATATATGCATACACACACACACATATATATATAATATCTCTTGAGTATTATATTAATTTCTCTAATATTTACATAATAATAATATTTCTATATATGTATATATATTTAAGTATATATATACATCTCATATATACTAAATATATATATATATATATATATCTTCACTAGTATTGACTCATACTATTTATCCGACTAAAGCTACAAAACATCAACAGAGGTGAACCGGTGTCCATACCCATTGCACGAAGGGAAGGAAATTGATGTCGTACAGCTCCTAGACCGTACGTTGGGTTGAATGAAGTGACCATACGGTCATAATCTTGTCGTACAAGCAGCATAACACCATTGTACTGTGGCTTGACTCTGTCGTGGACCCACACCAAGCCATACGGACCGAAGGAGTTTGACCTGCGAATGAGTGTTGACCTTACATACCATACGGATTTGGCACCAACTCCACCGTACGACTAAGCACCAAACATCACCGTACGGTTGATAGTCCACCGTACAGCCCTGAGTGTGTCAGCTATTTGGACCGTACGCCTTTCTCTGTGTTAAGGTTTTTAGGATAATTGCAAATGTAATAGCACTATCTGATTGTATGTGTTTTCCAAATGCAACAATATAGAGAATGAGCCAAGAAGAGACATGTCCCTTCACGGGACATGTCTATTCATTATTATGTAACTAATATAATGACAATTATGATTATATACATACATACATATATATATATATATATATATATATATATATATATATATATATATATATATATATATATATATATATATATATAATATCTCTTGAGTATTATATTAATTTCTCAAATATTTACATAATAATAATATTTATATATAAGTATATATATAAATCTCATATATACTAAATATATATATACATATCTTCACTAGTATTGATTCAGTGTTTATCCAACTGAAGCTACAAAACATCAACACTCCCTCATAGCCAAGGAAGATTAAACACATGATTAGGATCAGAAGAAATCATTTACCGCGATATCAGAGACATGGTCTGACTAGGAATATCAAGTTGCATGATATTCACCATAACTCATAGATTCATAAGAATATCATCTCATTATATTAATGAGTAATAGCCATAGAATATCAAGTCACATGATATTCACCATGTACTCAGAGTATTGGCCTACCAACATCAAGTCTCATAATGTCCACCAAGTACTCAACAAATATTTTAGATATAACCTCAATATGATATCAGAGATATGGTCTAACCAAGAATATCAAGTCTCATGATATTCACCATAACTCAAAAAATATTTTAGATATCACCTCAATATGATATTAGAGATATGGTCTGACCAAGAACATCAAGTCTCATCATATTCACCATAACTCAAAAATGTTTTAGATATCACCTCAATATGATATCAAAGATATCGTCTGACCAAGAATATCAAGTCTCGTGATATTCACCATAACTCAAAAAATATTTTAGATATCACCACAATACGATATCAAAGATATGGTCTTACCAAGAATATCAAGTCTCATGATATTCACCATAACTCAAAAAATGTTTTAGATATCACCTCAATATGATATTAGAGATATGGTCTGACCAAGAATATCAAGTCTCGTGATATTCACCATAACTCAAAAAGTAATTTAGATATCACCTCAATATGATATCAAAGATATGGTTTGACCAAGAATATCAAGTCTCATGATATTTACCATAACTCAAAAATGTCCTATAGGTAATGTGCACATGTACCCTCAATAATACTTACCATAGGAACATTCCTATCATCTATCATGATCTATTTCAGCCATCATAAGATGTCTATCACAATAGAAGATCATGGCCTGTTTAAGGAACTCAATCCACCATGCAAGATATCATCTATCACGATTTGTTTCAGCCATCATAAGATGTCTATCATGAAGAAGATCATGGCATGTTTAAGGAACTCAATCCACCATGCAAGATATCATCTATCATGATTTGTTTCAGCCATCATAAGATGTCTATCATGATAGAAGATCAAGTTATTGTAAGATCGTCACCTTCCAATAACTTTAACAAATACAAATGATAATCATTTGGAAGTCGTCACTTCCTCATGATTTACACAAGGCCCAAAAAGGCATTCATAATTCTTAGTCCTCTAACTGTTATAGATTCTTGATCACTAGAGAATCCATCTCAGTATGGACTACTCCCTCTGAATCAATACGACCAAGATTATCAAAAGTTGATTTAACCATATCCTCTATTTGCTCCCTCTGAAGCTCAAGTTCTTGTATCAACCTCTTGTCTTCTTTTGAAATGTCAGACTCCCTCTGCATCTGGTCTCAATCATCAATTCGTTTGCAAGCATTAAGTTCTTTCTCCCTTGAATGCAATTTTATTGTGCTTCCATCCTGAAGGTATGTCAAAGAGAGATTACAAATAGCTCACTAAACTATCTCGACCAAAAATACCAATGATAGAAGCATACAAGATTTTACTAACGAATAGTATAACATTAATTACTAACTTTAAAAAAAATGTGTATTAATAAAACATGGAATACTTATCTTTTTAAATTTCAAGTATTTCATTCTGTAAGGTGAGCCCATATAGAAAATATCATGCAAATTCACAAAATGATGTCGCCATTCTCGAACATTACCAGAATTCTTCACATGACCCGTCTTGAATATCCAAAGGTTCTATACACTATGACAATGTTAAATCTGATCAGATCTCCCTTCAAGCGGTTAGGCTTTTAAAGAAGGAACCTCGCTCTTTTACAGATTTCGCATAGACCCGTACACAGTCGGTCATAACTTTTGAACCCCACACTTTCTTTCCAATCGCTCCGGTGAGATTTTTCTAAATTTGTTTATCACCAACATATCCATAATTCAAAAAAATCCAACGATGTATTTGTGAGATATGGTCCTCATATTGAGACTGTATTTTCTGAGACAGTCACACATTCACCATCAACAAACTACTCTCTTACATTTGCAACTTGGCTCTGATCTGATACCATGTTAAGGTTTTTAGGATCGTTGCAAATGTAATAGCACTATTTGATTGTATGTGTTTTCCAAATGCAACAATCTCTTACATTTATATTGAGAATGAGCCAAGAAGAGACATGTCTATTCATTATTATGTAATTAATATAATGACAATTATGATTATATATACATATATATATAATATCTCTTGAGTATTATATTAATTTCTCTAATATTTACATAATAATAATATATATACATCTCATATATACTAAATATATATATACATATCTTTACTAGTATTGACTCAGAGTGCTTATCCAACTGAACCTACAAAACATCAACACTTTGTAATGGGGAAATTGGAAGTTTGTGAGCTAACCGGATCTAATACATTACAGTGGTATCAGAGCTGGTGATCTTGCCAGCCTATTGGGATGATTGAGAGATTTTTGGATCTGAATCACACTATGGCACCCAATAGCAATGGAGAGTGGTGGTTGAAGACACTACAAAAGACAGGAAAGGAGCTCGGTGATGGTATTAACCTTCCTCTAGGTATATTGGAAGTTTGCTTGTGTAAGGTGGACCAATCACCTTCGAAGTTCTTACAAAAGATCCTTGCTCTGATTAAGGTCGCCTTAAGCCAACCCAGTTTGTTGAGACATTATGACAAGGAAATCAAGTTGGCCGTTGCAGCATGTCTAAGTGAGATTTTGAGAATCTCAGCCCCTCGGGCACCGTATGATGATGATACCCTGACAGAGATATTTCACTTGATTATTTACAGCTTTCAAAGCCTAGATGACATCAGTAGTGATCCACTTGCCAGCAGATTTACCATACTAGAGATCTGCACAAATATCAAATTAATCTCCTCTTAGATCTAGGATTGCAAGATTTGATCCACGATATGTTTCATCATTTCTTGGTCACAATAAAGGAGCACCATGATAATAAGGTTTTCTCTACCATGGAGAATATTATGATTTCATGTATTAAGGAGATGGATAAAATACACCAACCTATCATATCTATGCTATTGGTTGTTCATAATCTAGAATGTATTCCTTCAAGTGTGACATGTAGATTGGTCACTAATTTATTCAAGCATATGCATTGTGAAGAAAAATTAAAGTCTCATTTGCACAAGTGTGAGGAAGTTGGTGACACCAATAAGAGTAATGCACATGAAGAAGATGAAGAGACACATGAAGACATGCAAGAAACTGTTGTTGCTCGTAGAAGTGGACAAAACCTAAGCCTACATGACAAAATCAAGGTTGAAGAGGGTGATGCACTACACGAAGAAGATGAAGAGCCACACGAGGACATGCAAGAAACTATTGTTATCCCTACAAGTGGAGAAAACCTAAGCCTACATGACAAGGTGGAAGAGGGTACTTGCATGGAGCTTTTCTAGAAGACAGCATTGATCAATCAGTTGCATGGAGAAATAGCCACTACCAGTGATCCTTTTTATGGGCAAAGTTCACAGTTGCTCGAATATGGAGTTTATCCCTCGTTTGTGCATGAGGTATGCCTAATTACAATCTCTCCATGCAAAGGGTTTCCTCATGGAAACAGCAAGTTGTACCTAAACTATGAGACTCACGAAGAGATTGATGGGCAAGATCATGTGAAGGTTTTGGATCAGAGCACCGATGTGTTTTATGATTGGCTTCCGAGGGATCCTGATGACTCTGGGCATGGCAATGATTATATTAGAGTGGAGCTCAGGAAGCTTCATGGAGAGTTACTCTTCACTGTTACGATGGCAGTGTTGAATGGTACAGGTACGGTGGCAGTACTGACTGGCATTGTGGCAGTGTCGACTAGAATAGTGGAAGTGTCGACTGGCATAGTGGCAGTACCGACTGATACAAGTACGGTGGTAGTGCCGACTGGCATGGTAGCAGAGTTGACTGGTGTGGGTACGGTGTTAGTGTCGAATGGTATCATGGAAGTGCTAACTAGCACTATGGGAGCGTCGATTGGCAAGGTGGCAGTGTTGATTGGTACAGTGACAGTGTTGGAGTGCAATGTGTTCGGTGAAAGCATTGGAGTTGTGTTTATGCAAGACCATCACCCCTTTGTGTTCGATGTGCATGATCGCATAAAGGTTTTAAATCAAAGCACCTATGTGTTTTATGATGGAAGTCCATGGGACCATGGTGCCTTCGAACATAGCAACATTTATATCAGAGTGGCGCAATGGAGGCTTGGTGGTGGACTACTCGCACATGTGACCCTGAAGCAACATGGTGCTTTCAACGGATATAGCTATCAACATCCGCGCAAGGTTTGGGATCCTGGAGTTTGCGTATTATATTTGGGCAGTGAGGATTTGTAATTTCCCCAATTTTAATAAATTATAATAATTAATTAATGACCCAGAATTTAAATAATATTATAAATGGACCTTTAATTAATTAGTAAAGGGGCCCATTTTTATTTTTGTTGTCCGTAGGTGTTTGTCGTGTCGGCGTTCTCTTGTAAACCCTCGGGAGTTTCTCTGAAGGGGTATTTATGACCGGCATGTAGGAAGTTGTTAGTATGTGAATTTGATATTTCCTTTGTATGGGCGAGTTCCAATTGGAGTTCAGTCGTCTGTCATTTTGGAGGTGAGAGATCGTCCCTACTTGGCATCCGCAATTTCAGTGAGAGTAACGCCTCACCCTATTGTGCTCTGTTCTCAATCCAAGATCATTGTAATCTGAAGTGCTATCATTATTTTTGCATGTCTGGTGATTCATCGACTATCAATCTGGTGTTCATTCCCGTGCCAAATGGTGTTAATCTGATTATATTGTCTATCTTGCACTATACAATATAATATATTTGTGTTTCCCATCGCCCCATAGTACAGGAGTTGTCCGCACACGCAGAAAGTCGTTGGAGGTGAACCGGTGTCCATACCCATTGCACGAAGGGAAGGAAATTGATGTCGTATAGCCCCTAGACCGTACATTGCGTTGAAGTAACCGTACGGTCACAATCTTGTCGTGCAGGCAACATAACACCATCGTACAGTTGCTTAACTCTGTTGTGGACCCACACCAAGCCGTACGGACCGAAGGGGTTTGACCTACGAGTGAGTGTTGACCGTACGGATTTGGCACCAACTCCACCGTACGACTAAGCATCAAACATCACCGTACGGTTGATAGTCTGTCGTATAGCCCTGGGTGTGTCAGGTATTTGAACCGTACGTTGTTCTCTGTAATAGGGAAATTGGAAGTTTGTGAGCTGACTAGATCGAGTACATTACATCTATCATGTTCTTAATTCACAAAAGGACTGGCCTATTACTCTAGTCAAGGATGGCAGTATGTATTCAAGCATGATTGCATTATTTGAACAAGTCATGAGTATGTCTAAGATTGCAGAGACCTTGTGTTAAGTTATGTCTTGATTGTAGTGTCATATACAAATATGCCAAGGAATGCTCAAGTAGTCCCAGTGGCAGAAACATGGGGTTTGAAGGCCTAAGTTCACATTTGGAGAATCATTTGAGGAAAGTCTTCTTTTTTGCAGTCCTCTAAATCAAATACCTAGACCAAATGATATCAAGAACAATTGACTAAATATTCAAACATAATCCAGCCATTAGCATCATGCACAAGATGCAACGTGGATGACACTAAGATGGAGTTAATGCAAAACTAAGAATACTTATTTCTGCACATTTACTTCATAAGCTATCATAAGCAATACTTGTGGCTACTCATGGCTTACGCCATAATGGCCACATCACCCTTAAGAAAAAAGCATACTTCAAATTCTATTTGAATATGTAGTTAACAATGGAAAACCTTTATGAGATACAAATACCTTCAAAGTTGGGCTTTTAAAAAATTAGTAGAGAATACCATCAAGCTACAATGTAAAGAAAAACTTATTTTGCAACGACATGAATATGATAGTGATCATTTAGCTCAATTAAGTGTTAAGGAAGCCACATGCTGACTACTCATATCCCAATGCACACTAAAGGATTAAGGGCATAGCATGACCCTTATCTTGAGAGAAGCATTCTCCTCAATGTTGATCAACAACAGATGCTTCTACACAATATCTTCATCTTCCCATGTAGCATCTTCAATCAACAAATTCTTCCACTAGATGAGGTATTATGTGATTGTCTTAAGTCCTAACTTTTTTGTGTGTCTAGAGAATTAAATTTGGATCTGAAATTATTCCTCCTTCATCAAGTTGTGGTGACATTGTTTGGATTCAACTCTATGTCTATTAACCTTCTCCAAGCCAGAGATGTGGAAGACTAGATGTAACTATTCTGACTTAGGTGAATCCAACTTGTATGCTACATCGTTAATCTTCTATGAACCCTTATAAGGCCCATACAAATTGGGTGAACTTGTAATCTAATTTCTAGTGTTTCAAGTACAATGACTTATATGACTTTTGTTGATGCCAAATGAGGTCATCAACTACTCTCATCTCCTTGTCTACCTATAAGCAAGAAACGTTCGATAGTAGAAGGTTTCCTAGCAGTTGAAAGGCTTGACCATAATCACTATTGGGAGGCCCTCTAGTAATGTCTCCTTCCTAAGCACTGACAGCTTGGGGACCATTAGCCTATTCAAAGGGTTCCTATAAGATATTGTGGTTGGGTTAAGGAACTCCTTGGGACTTAAAGACCTTGCAATTCAGCTTATTTGGTATTTACAAATGTTGCTCTGTACTCCATTCAGTAAGAAATGCTTTATGACACTTTTTGGGGAGATTTCAGACAGTTAGTCTGATATTACTATTTTTAGTAAGTCATTTTCTTGGCGCCAACTTGGTCCCTTAGCATCAGTTGCCCCTTGGCATGGACAAATAATGCATTTGATGATATTGGGTGATCGGGGGAGTTATTTTAAGTAAGGTTAATGTTATAAGTTATATTAAATATTTAACATAACGTTATTTGATAATATTTAAGTGACATAAAGTGTCACCTAGAACATAAGAAGACCTTTTAAAAGATAAATTAGAAGTTGTTTTAAGAAAGGAGGATGCCTACATGGGAAACATAAGGGAACTTTAATCAAATCAAATAAATGTTTATCTACCAAATTTGGGCTTGGGATTTTGGACATGATATAAAATATGATCTGGGAATTTGCAACTCATGCTTGGAAATTTGAGAACAAACTATTGCTGGACTGAATTCTGTTCATCCAAGGGCTTTGTGAGAAGGAAAACCTTCACAAAGGACATCAACTGCGAAATTGAAAGATCTTTCCTCGTTGATTGGCAGAATTTCACTCGGGAACTACATTTCGACTCCATTGAAGATATTCTAGATTGATTTGACAAGGAATTTGAATGAGAAATTTGAGATTCTTCAAATACATTTTACATCTAGAGATTAAGGATTAAATTTCAAAAATTTTGGAACTGCTTTTAGAACCTAGTTGGTCATACTAACCAACTACACATGGTTGTGCCCAAATCAACCAGAAGTTTGTATTATTACAAATCGCATAAACAATAATGAAATTGTTGTATTTTTGCAAAAATAACACTAGTATACAATATGGAGTGTTTTCCCTCTTTTTCCAACTTCTACAAATGAAAGAATACATCCATCTTATAGAAAAGATTACAACATGATCTCCATGGATGTATGATATGTGTTAATTGATGTGAATAGGATGAACCACTAGAAAAAATGCCCAAAGCAAGGCATGTGAAACCCTTACTAGGAAATCATGAATATGTCTGGCCATTGCAATTTTTAGCTACAATAAATCAACCGGTGTCCTTTCCCGCCAATAGCCACTAGATCTTATCATGTAAGTCACGAAAAATCTTGGGAAATCCATAAGTACAAAAGCCAGAGGTTGCCTAAGAGCCATCAAGACTTTGAAACTCAACTCTTACATAAATGAAAGCATGGTTCATCCTCCTTCACTGCTAATAGTGCGAAAAAAGATTGAGCTTTCGAATTGACTAACTACTTCACAAGGAAAATCTAATCTAGTGGTTGCAAATCAAATGCAACATCAATAGCCTGAAGGGTTAACTGTGGATGTTGGTGAAAACATATCTTGATGGTTAATAGAGAACAATGGGCCAAGATGGGAAATATGGACATTTTGGTGCGTGGCGGGAGGTTAAGTCCAAGAAATGAATGGGGGAGAACATGGATCAAGATCCAAGAAAAGAAAGGGAGTGGTTAATTGGATGCAAGAAAGACTTGGCAGTAGGGAACTTGGTTCCAAAATCCAAGGATCCTTTACAAGCCCAAGACGAGGGAATTGAAACCATACGGAACAAGGCCATACGTGAGTTGCAGGCAACGAGAACATGCCAAACGGAAAGAAATCCGTACAGAAACCAGCTTGTATGTAGATGTAGACGAGTGTACAAGATAAAAAGCTAGCCACACGGGTAATTAATAGCAAAGGGTATAGTACGATCTTGGAAAAATCAATTTTGATACCTCATGGAGCTTAAAAGAAGCCATATGTGGGAGAACTCCATAAAGAGGGGGAGTCAAGACACCATACAGAGAAAATAAAATGCAGCAGTCTGGTGGATTCCAAGGTCGGACAGAAGGAAGTTGTGTGAAGAAGTGTCAAGACTGTATGGAGAAGAATTGTCAAGACCGTACAAGAAAGAAGTCTCAAGGTCATACATGAGGAGTACATTGTATGGACAAGTGTGGAGGAGGTCTATGTAGAGCAAACAATTAAGCCATATGTGAATTTCAAGCAGCATGTGAGGAAAAGTTGCAAGGCGTGCATGGAGGTGCCACCTAGGCCATACGGGATAGACCCTACCAAACAACATGTGATAACAACTTCTGGGCAGCATGCCATACGATCACCTCAGTGCCATCTCTACTTACAATTTAGACAAATAGTGGAGCAATATGTCTTGAAATCTCACTAGAGAGTACAACTTGATCATAATTTTGACAGGAAAACTCTAGATAAGTACGAGATATTTTCCATAGCAAGTCAAATTGTGATATTGCTATCAAGATTCAATTGTGTAGTTTTTGAGTCAAGCTCATTGACCCATGTTTCATGAGTAGCGGTTTACAAGAACCCATCTCTCATAAGAATGAATAGAATATTTAGCACTCATTGCACCTAAGTGATGCTCACGGGGGTTAAGCATCGAGCCTTCCCGGGAGGTCACCCACGCTTAACCATGGAGTTTCCTCCAAGGAAATCTCTATTTTTTGGCTTCTTCAACGTTATTTTTGCAATCTTAAAAAATCACAAAAATGATGTGGGCCATGAAGTTTTATGTGGTTCTAAAGGTCTTAAATTGGTCTTGGCAGCAAGGGCTCTGCCCCTTCACCTTGCCCTGTATCGCGACATGGAGTGTGTCCTAGGCACTACCCCTAGACCCTACTAGGGGTGTTGTCCCTTGCCCCCAAACCTTCATTTGATTAAGTACACTATAACTTTGAGTGTGCACAGTACAAGTCATTATCTACACTTTTGCCATTAGTCTTCCCAAATATTACTTGATGTATGTTGTCGTCTGGAAGACAACTTTTTCTTTTGAGGGGATGATATAGTCGGCGTACAATGCCTGTTATTATGTTTGATAATATTGGTTATCCGTCAATGTATTAATTGTTTGTATTAAGTTTGTTATCACTCTTGGGTAGTTGTAAGTGTCAATTGGTTGACAGTTGTATTGCTCTTGGCAACAGTCACATCCTTTAAATATGTTGCATGCCACCAAGGAAGGGAGTATGGTACAGTCAGATGAATTTTACTCCTTCGCCAACCATCTCTAGTCTTTTTCTCTGTAATGAATTCATGAGCAAATAAAGATACATTTTACTCCTGTATTTGATACACACTGTCATCTTTATTAATATTCCATTTATGTAATTTATCCGAGATAGCACCAAGTACTCCATCTTGCAGCTGTGGATGCAAATGGGAGTTTCGGGCCTATAAGGGACTGTAAGGGAAGTCTATGTTGTGATTACAATCTCCCCTTGCCAAATCAGACAGGGTAGATTCTGGCTGCTGGTGCATGGGTTGCTGGTTGCCTGGTCATACCCATCTGTAATATTTTGGACGGGATGATATGTGAGAGATCAGGTTATACACGCTGAATTATGTTTCTTCTTTGTTGCTTGGTGTTAATTGTAAGATCTGAGAATTATATTTGACTGACCATTGTAAAAGGACATAGCCCATTTTTGTTCAGCTGTCATATTGCACTGCTAATCTGATCAAGCGAACTGTTTGTCAAATGGGAAAAAGTGCCAAATTCCTGTAACATCAAGATAGGGACATTACAGGATAAGACAAGAGCTCGAATAGGTATTGCAACATCAAATTTGGCCATTAATGGCAAGAGATTTAAAATCTTGGGGTTCAAGGATCAGAGACACTAAGGAATAAGTACTTGGGGAAAGAGATGGCCAAAACTCCAACTATGATAGGTAACTTAGCAGAATAGATTAGGAATTGGGTGTCAAGCCAACTTTATACTAGGTACCCTATAAAGGACAAGTCCAAACCTTCAATACCAATAAAGTACTTAGTGAAAAGAATCGAGGATAGGGGCTCCAAGAAAACATGGGAACAATATTGTAGCAAGCAAATGTCCAAAACTCCAGCACATGAAGTAACTTAAGTGCAAAGTGCAAAGTGCAAAGCTTGGGGTTTCAAGGATTGAGAAGAAGGCATACTAGATACCAACATACGAGTAAGCACGAAAATTTGAAAAGCAAGGAACACATGCAAAGGGTCAAGATTGGAGAGATTCCCTGGGATCTTGAAAATGGTGTCCAAGGAAAGAGAGCTCCAAAAGTTTAAAAGTGTGACAACTTTGCACAAACTGAAGAATTTGAAAAATACAACCCAACACACTAATGAGACTTTTGCCACATCCAATACATTGATAAGCACACAAGAGATACCAAAGGATACACTTAAGGCAATTTTTTGACAATGATAAGTTAGCACAAGGAAACTGCAACAAGGAGTACCAGGATTTAAGATTTTGCATCTTGAGGCCTGTGAAATAGAGCTCTAACATGAACTGCACAAAAGATTACACAACAAAATATGAGAATGTTATAACTGGAAAATTAGTGATCTTACATTACCTCAGCTGATTACATTACAAATATATGTGTAGAAAGTCACACAAACAGCAATGCTCAAATAATCTCACAATTTGTTAGTAAAAGCAGTTATATAGACTGACTAGAGGCTGGAATTATATAGTGCAGCCAAGCAAATAGCAGAAATAAAAATGCAGCAACTGTATCACACTCCAGCAATGATACTACACATGCTACACCCAGAAAAGGAATTAAACAGTTCACACTACAGGTCAAAACACAATATCCAGTCCCAAATATATTACAGCCTGTGATAATGTAGCCCAGAATGTTATCAAAAAGAGCTGCAATTCAACTCATAAATTGGTATGACCAAATCTGGAAGTGGTACAGCTTCAAGTATGAGTTGCAACCAAGCAATTACAGCAACCCTCTATACTTGGCATCAGGTTTCTTAGGTGCTGAAACAATGGTCTCAAACTAGCAACCAAGCCATTTTGATCTTTTTTCATCAAACAAACCAATATTCAAATCTAGAAATGTACGGCCCTCATAGAGCAATACAGCTAACAGATACAAACCAATAGTACTAAAGCAGATACATATCAACATTTTCTTCAAATCTAAAAACTTCATTCAATATACAAAATCCACAACAAAACCGAAAATCCTCATACCTCACACTAAACCAACCAAGACTTAAAATGTAATGTCCCCTATTTTTAGCAATTGGCAGGTAGTCAATGAGGCCAATCCATCATTGTGATCCTCGAGGTGGCAGGTTGTTTAGAGGGTCCATGGAGATCGACTTGCTATTTATAGTCACTGATGGCAGTTTCCATTTATGGCAGGCACCTAGGCGCTATATTGAGTACGGTGATGGTATTGACACTTTCAGTGGTATATATTGAATTAAGATTATAAGTTGTTTTTGGGCGCCTAGTGGGGGTATTAATTACTAATTCACATGGAATATAATCCTAAGTCCATGCTTTTAAGTGAAAGGTGTGTTGAAGAAGCCTTTTAGGTGAAAAGTGTCTTCGTGAAGCTTTAGCTTTGGAGTTATTAAATGAAGGCTTCTAATTGAAAAGTGTATTGATGAAAGCTTTTAAGTGAAAAGTGTGTGAGAGAAGCTATTTGCTTTTGGTGTCTTGAAGAAGATATTTTTATTATAAAAGCAATGCTTTGTAGAAAAGCAATTCATTATTGGTTTTGCTTTTTACTTGTTTGGAGAAATAGCTGAAGAGATTTTCAACTAGGGTTTGAGAGGACTGATTCCTGCCCTTTTGCACTTTGATCTACTGAAATAAGTGGTAAATTGTGTTTTGATTATCTGGAAAGTAATTTTGATCCCACTGATTGCAAACTTGGTGCTGTTGTAAACCAAATTTGATCATTATTGTGTATTTACAGTTCAGTTCGTGGCCCTAATTACTGGTACATTTTCCTTAGTGGCACACGTGGGAAATACTTATGTTGGTGTGTTCTCTGTTTGGCTCACGTGGGGAATCAACCAGCTGCAATAAAAATCATAGAGGCTGCGTTATCATCCAAGGAGGCTGCGGTTACATTCTCAAAGGCATCGGCAACTCCTAGAGGGGCTGCATGAATTATATAGAGGGCTGCAGATGTATTCTGGAAGCAGCGTATGTGATATACAGTCTGTGACGGGTTTGTGGAGGAGCTGCGATAATTTCTTTGGCCTGCGTTTTTTACCTTTGCAGCTGCGAATTATCATAACAATGGAGCTGCCTTCATTCTTGCAAATGGTGATTATTTGTTGAAGTCAAAAAAGTGCACATTTAAATTTAATAATTATTCTCATGATCTTGTATATATTTGCAAGGAGAAATAAATATCAGAAGTTGAGTTATTTGACTTTCTCATACATACTATTCAATTTCATAAACGAACTCTTGCATACACAGATACAAATCAGAACTTGACTTTGCATGCTAAGTGTTTGACAAAATGTCAAACATATGAAAAATAGAGCAATTTGATGTTTGTCAGAGTTAGAACTAGCAGGGGTTCTTACATAAAATATTTTTGCAACCTTATAGCACACTACTAATTCCTGAAAGGAATTACTAATATGAATAGGATAGTTTTCATCCTTGAATCCATTTGCCAAAAAGGTTTTTATCCTTGGGCACAAAGATGAACATACATTTGATCTCAAGAGAAGCATTTTTAATTTCATAAATTGGATGACTTCTTCTATGCCCAACTCCTTATATAGACTCTTGAGAAAATATAATTGAATATTATACTATTTTTCCCTTTTCCCTCCAAAACTTTATTTTTCTATATATGTATTTTTTTAAAATTAAACATCACTTTTGAACCCAAAAATTAGTGACACTTTGTTATCACTCTTTCAAAAAATCTTTTTTTTAAATTGAACATAAGTTGTCTTTTTATGAATATAACATAATGCTACTTTAAGACAACTTAAGTTAGATTATTAATTATTTCCCTTACATCGCACCAATAGACGACAGGAAATAAAAAAGATAGGCTAAGGATTTCCCAACGACTTAAACTTGAAAAGAGGACATGACACAAAATCATGTAAAGACTTTCAATAGCATATGATTTTTAAAGAAGCTTTCTCTGATTTAGTATTGCACAAACTCTAAGGGGTCTTAGAATAAGCGGTTTTATGCTTGAAAATTTTAATCTTCAGTCCTCTGAGTTTCATTGCATTCAGTACTACAATGAAACTTGCACCTATTGCCTATGTGCATAGCAAAGACGCTGTAGCAAAATGAATGTGATTAGGAGGAAGAATGAGAGAACTCTAAGATCATAAAGCCCCTGATTTTTCCTATCCTCAATATATTTTTTAAACTTTTCTCTGGGATCACCTTTGCATCAATGTTTGTAGGTTTCGCAAAAATGCATGTGAAAGAATGGTAAGAAGCATGACATGTTATAAAATTCTATATTTTAATATGTGTTTTGCATTTATAATAATAGAGAAGATTGAAATTAGTAAAGCATTGATAGCACTGTTTTTTCAAGAATAAGAACCACCTGTCTTCTCAAGGGTTTAGTAAGAAAAAACAGAGAGGGAAATGGGATTTTAGACCCTTTGCTCTGTCTTCTAATATGTTTTCTTTGCTTGTATAACGTGAAAAGATTTCTTTTTCTTCCTGGCTTATCTGTTACAACATTGGTTTGTCAATTCAGCTGTGGGGTATGAGGTTTGAATAATTCTCAAAAGTCTTCTGACCCATTCATAGAAATATGTCTTCTATTTTGATGCTGGGCTACAGCCTTCAGCTGCAGTTTAAAGGATGCATTTCCTAGTAAGATGTTTCTATAAAACATGAATAACTCCTGACTATTTGAAGTTGAGAAGAAAGGAAAAGGATCTTTTGGACAGAAAAAATTGATGGCAATGCTCATATACCGCTGGTAAAAACTCATTATCAGTTTATCTGGAGTAGCTATTATCAAAAGAATTCTTCTACGAGGTCAAGAAGACCTACAGATGGTTAATTAGAGTGTATATATGTAGTCCTCCTTTTGATGGAGTAGTGTCTAGAGACCTATAGGCTGATCACATCAATACTGTACACACCCTTCCTCCAAACTCTGGATATTAGTCCACCTTTTGATGGAGTGTCCGAAGATTCACAAGGTTGATCACATAAATACATTGAAAACCCTTCCTCCTAAATCTGGTGAGCTCATAAATATCTTACATGTTTATATAAATATTACCTAGATAGAGAAAGAGAGACGGGCAGGGAAAGAGGGCAGCAGAGAATCACTAAATTCCACTGTAATCACCCCCCATGTGAATGACGACAAACGAATTTGTTGCCTAATTTTAGGTTATATATTATCAGCTATTGAACCTATTGTCAGCCTTTTTTTTCTTCTATCTATTATTTTACGCGTGTAAGATCCTTGTATCAACACCCATCCATTCTCAAATAACGCTGAGAAAATCAATAAGAGCTTCTACTAACCACGTTATGAAAAGGTGAGGTCCCGCTTACATTTTGATACTGTATTACTATGTGAAACTTCCTGTTTCTTCTCCACGATAATTAACAGCCAAAAAAACTACATGGAGCCAATTTTATAACATGAAACAGAAATTCTCTTAGCATACATGTCCTGACTTCAATATAAGACCCCGATCCTCCTTTCGTCAAAGTAGTGTTTGGCATAAATGCCCTAAAAGCCCTTCCTCCGCAATGTGATTATTCGTGGGAAATTGCATAAAAACCTTTGAACTGAAGGTCAATAGAATAAATTAATGCCCTGAAGACCCTTCTTCGGGAACCTGAAGAAATGTATGTATAACGATTCAAGCCAGATCTCAATGTAGTTACCCCTTGTAAACGACAGCAAGAGAATTTATTTACATTGAGTTGAAGCTTTGTTTGCATTGAATTATATAGCTAAAATTTTGTACCCGACCTATTTTCTTACATATATTATTTAATAGAATAAATGAATGCCCTAAAGACCCTTCTTCGGGAATCTGAAGAAATGTATGTATCGATTCAAGCCAGATCTCAATGTAGTTACCCCTTGTAAACGACAGGAAGAGGATTTATTTACATTGAGTTGAAGCTTTGTTTGCATTCAATAGAATAAATTAATGCCCTAAAAACCCGTCGTCGGGAACCTGAAGAAATGTATGTATAACGATTCAAGCCAGATCTCAATGTAGTTACCCCTTGTAAACGATAGCAAAAGGATTTATTTACATTGAGTTGAAGCTTTGTTTGCATTGAATTATATAGTTAAAATTTCGTACCCGACCTATCTTCTTACATATATTATTTTATGCATGTGAAATCCTAAAATCACTTAACAACCAATTCTCGAGCGATTGGGAGAACACTAAACGCAAAGCAGAACCCACTTCTCCAAGATTTATTGGAAACCAAGAGAACGGTAGCTAGCCAATGAAAAACAAATTTTAAGATAGTTGGAAAAGCCACTTACAAGAAAATGAATGAGACTAACAACAGTCCATGCAGTTCCTGAATTGCAACCAAAGAGAGATAAAATTATCAGCCATCCAGTGAAAATAATGAGAATGTACGACGTCCAGACACCAGGATAATGAAACCATGATGTATTCTTGTTCATATCAATAGGCTGCAATACTTTTACAGTAAAGTTCTTCGTCAATCCATCCTCTGTAGTCCCAACTAGGTTTTTCATCATTGACAGAAAATTAAATAAAATTCACCCTGTAAAAGCCGATAGCAATGACGCTTCAGAGGGCTTATTGTTTGGTTGATCTCAAAAACAGACCAAGAATCGATCTGGGCTATTTATTTCATAGAAAATGGGCTTCACTTTTATATGGTAAGAGAATAACGTTGAGGGAAAGTATGTAAGCCAATTCAAACTTGAACTCTCAATTGGATGCTGTTCACAGTTGACGTAATCAACTTTAAAATGAGAATAAATATTGGATCGAAGCTCAAGCGCTCATCGAGTTGTTGGGGTATTAGAAATTTTTGAGAGGTTTTGTGTAGAATTCAAATTGAAGGCAAAACTAAGCACACAGAACGATGGCAACAAGTTCGGAGTATTTCTCTTTACAGAAACTGCATAATAGTACTTGTTGGTTAGTGAAATGAAATGAAAGCTTTTATTCGTCAGCTAATATTTGTTGGCCAGTTAATAGATGAGTTGCGTTATATTAACTTAGAGGTAAATTTATTAATAATGTGAGATAATATAGAGGAAGTGTAGTTAGGATTTTATTTTGTTTTTGTTTTTTTTATGCAATTTAGCTATTAAAGAAATATTTTTTGGTTTTGGGTATTAATGAAGTTTTTGTAGAACTTAAAATTGTCACTACTTATGAATAAATGTCTTTGAAAAATGATCGATTATTAGTACATGTGAAACTTATTAATAGATTTTTAATTATCATTTTTTGGCTCTTTTAAAATTAGTAATTGAAAGATCAATTGAATGTGGAATGTACCACTACTAGTGCTCTTCCCCTATTCTTTCTTGTAAGGAATATATATCACAATGATTGGCTAGTTAATACTTAGAGATAAATTTATTAATAATTTGAGATAACATATATATCATAGGAGTTAGCTAGTTAATTAATGAGTCATGTCATGTTAATTTAGAGATAAATTTACTAATAATTTGAGACCATAATTATTAGGTTGATGAACATATTCTTATAAGGGAAATATATTATAGTTGTTAGCTAGTTAATAGATAAGTTGTGTCCTATTAATTTAGAGGTAAATTTATCACTAATTTGAGATTTTGGTTGTTAGCTTGGTCAACGTATTCTTGTAAAAAAAAAATATGATTGGTTAATACATGAATCATATCATATTAATTTAGAAGTAAATTTTTCTAATAATTTGATATAATAGTTTTTAGGTTTATCAATATATTTTTTTAAGGAAAATATATCATAGTTGGCTAGTTAATAGATGAGTCATGTCATATTAATTTAGACGTAAATTTATTAATAATTTGAGGTTGAAATTATTCTCAAGATTTATTCACACTAAACAAGACTACAATTATTATAGTTGAAGTTGAGTTTGTTCCTTAGAACAAGTATGTATTGAATATTGATGAGAAAATGATTAGGAGAAATTACCTAGTAGCCACTCATGTACCAATAATCTTCTATTCTTATCCACCTAACCTCTCAATTATTGTCTATAAATATAACCATTCATTTAAAATCCTACTAAAAATAGCAGGCTTGCATGATGCTAATTGACTATGAGAAGGCCTATGAAAAAATAGAGTGGGAATTTATATCCATGATGTTGGAGAGTCTTGGATTCCCTAAACAGTTCCAATACATGATCAAAACTATGTTAAAGGATGTTAATGCTAGGGTAGACATCAATGGGGATCAAACTACTCCTATCTAGCTTTCCATATCCATTGGGCAAGGTTGTCCATTAGATCCTGCATTATTTTTTATTGTGGTAGATACCCTTTTCTACCTCCATAGGTATGATTCTATCTCCCCTAAAGTTCAAGGTATAAGGATCATAAATGGGGAAGACCTAATCAATGTGCAATTTGTGAATGATACAACCATCATGTTCACTCTAGAGGATGAGAACATGAAGAAGCTCATGGACAAGTTAAACATATTTCATCAAGCCTCTGGAAGCAAGATTTCCATAGGCAAGTCTATTCTCTTGGGATAGGAAGACTTGTCCCTCACGTGGGTATTTGAGTATGGATTGACATGGGGTGGTCCCAAGCACCAAATTAGATATTTAGGGATCCCATTCTCTATTTGTCCTAATCTAAAGGAGATGTGGGGATGGGTAAGAATCAAATTGGATAAGAAGTTGAATAAATGGAACAAGCACTTTTTGGCTAGAAGATTTTAAGTCAATCAAAAGATTCTTTCCTCATATGGATTTACTACACTTTAGCTTGGCTCTTTAATCAGTATTAATTTAACTACACCTAGAAACAAATCCATAATTTTATGTGATCAAATGGCAAAGGAGGGAAGAAAAGGCATGTGGTAAAGTGGAATTGGTGCACTATGAGCAGAGGGTTGGAGGTTTTGGACTTAAGGATCTAAGGAATCAAGGATTAGCCCTCTCAGCCAAATGGATCTATAAAAGCATGGAAGGGACAAAACCTTTGAAATTCCTTATTAGAAACAACATCAGCAGAGGTACTCCTCTCAGAGGTCCCTCATGGAAAGGACTCCCACTAGGGGATCTAGTCATAGGAAGCTTTATAGTAAAGGTGGCTAGTTTAGAAGTGTTTAAAGCCATATGGAAGGCATGGGAATTAGTGAAATACCTTGTAACCAGTAAAGTTGGGCTTATTTTCAATAACCATATATGTGGTGAAAAGTCCATATGGTGGAATGTACTACATAAAGACAAACCCTAGGCTCTATTACAAGATTATTCTGCCAGGATTTGGGCTAACAAAGGTATTAAGGTGATGTATGATGTCATTTGTGATAAACAGTTAGTAGACTGGGAGAACCTAAGGATCAAGTTTAGTATATCTAGTGAACAGTTCAGGACCCACTCCACAATCAGATTTTATTGCATCTCCCTCCCTCTCCCATTGCCTAGTGATTTTTCTGATTTGAGGTTCCTCTCCATCCACTATCCTAATGATTCCCCTCTTCCATCCATTAAGGCTAAAGAATTATACTCTCTCCTTGTTGATAATCCTGATATTTTTACCCATCTAAACCAATTTTGGTCCCTTAACCTCCCTCACTCTCAATGGAAAACATGTTTAGATAATCTTTGGAGTAGTTTGATTGTTCCTAAAAAGAAGTGCTTCTTTTAGAAATTCTTGGTGCAAAAACTCCCTGTCAAACAACCTAGTGGGGACTTTAACATTTGCCCAATCTGCAGATTGCCTGACACCTTCATGTATCTTTTCTTTGACTGTTTGGTTCCCGAGGAGTGTTAATATGATTTAGAACAATAGAGAGGGGGGTGAATCAGTTGTTCTCAAGTCCAGATGTATAAAACAAACTTCAAAAACCTTTCCTTAAATCAAATCTAACAACCAAAACCAACTCGATCATCACTGATTCAATAATAGAAACATATAACATTACAGTCCACTACCCAGCTGTATCTAACTTGTAAAACACAGAAATATCTAAAGTAAAACTATCACACAAGCATTGACATTAGGATTTATAGTGGAAACCCAATCTGGGAAAAACCACTTTGTAACATGCTACTGTTATTTTCACTCTTCTAAAGCAGGGATTTTTTTAGTGGCAAATATTCACCAATTGGCGAATATGTCATGATCGGGTGATAGAAATTGGCGAATAAAACAATCAAATACAGGTCAGATCATTCACCCAGATTTTATAAAATGGTCATATAGTGGTCGGAATGTTCGCCACTATTATTACATAATTTCAGTTTGGTAGTCGGGTTCTTTGCCCATATTTCTCTTACTGTTTACTCTTATTCACCACGGATTAAATTGAGTGTCTCTTTCGAGGATCATCATTCGCCAAATTCCCATTTTCCTATGTGAAATTTTTATTTGTCCTAGGACCCAATTCGCCATGCATCACACGTAATGGGGTCCCAAGTTCCTGCTCTATTTGCCCACTCAATTACTTGAAATTATGCGGGGTTCACCAAATATTAGTTCTTATCATATGTAACGGTCGGCCCATTCGCCAAAATGGACAATGCCGATTATGAGGCAAAATCTAATGGCTGATATGAAAACGGTTTATTTGTAGTTGTCTATTTAAGATATATGAGTTTCATTATTGAAACATGCTGGAAAGAAGGAGCCTTCGAGAGATTTTCATTTAGTACTTAGTAGCATAATAATTCAGTTGATTATGAGCTTAGAGCTCACAATTGCGATCGGTAGCGAACCGGAACGACTACGACTACGAGTTCGTAGTATTTTATTGCAGCCTTAATTTGATGGAGATGTCACAGTCAAATTTAAACAGGAAGAGGACTAATGAAGGTGGAGATGTCCAAGAGAGGCCAACGAAATGCAGAAATATATCTTCATACTTTGGCAGGGGTAGACGCAATAGTGTTGGTCAAAGTGAGGAAGGTACATCATCAGAGGAACCTGTACAATCTCAACCTACACAGGAGTCTATTCAACAAATTGGGGAGCCTAATAAATTTGGTGACGAAGTTGCAGAACCTGATATCTCTAATGAAGATGACCTTGACGAAGAATATCCAATAAATAACTAGTACCAAGATGAATCAATCGACTTCAGTGATGATGATGGTGCAATTAACAGTAACACTAAAGGGAGAGGAAAATTGAAAGAAAAAATTGATCGTCAATGGGAGATGGCCAGGAGATTTAAATTTGATTGGGAAGCAAAGTATCCATTCATTGAGCCCGTGGACAATCCAATTGTAGGTGAGCCACTAGTAGAATGCAGATGTATGATTTGTAGTTGGAAGTATAAAAAGGAAAAGCGGTTGCAGTTTAAACTAGACACCATAGAGAAACATGTTGGTAAGATTTACGAAACCTCAACTGTAGATGGAAGGGAAATAAAAGTGGTAAGATATAAAACAAAGGAGCAATGTCAACATAAAAGGAATGTTGAGGAATATTATTTGTTTTAGAAATTTAAGATGAAGCCTGGTGAAGTTCAAGGTTCTACTAATGCTATTTTTGCAAAAGCAAGTGAAGTAGAAGAACGCGGAAAAGTTGTTCAATTAAGTAATGTTTTCCATATTTTGAGCAGACGGCGTCCAATGATAGACTATCCAGAAATGAGTGGTTTGTTACACTTTCTGAAAGTTCCTAACTATCCTGTCAGTCATTGGTCGATAAACAGTGGATGGGAATGGGCAAGTTGTATTGCGCAGGTTGAAATAGAGGATGTACAAAGAAAAATAAAAGAGTCAACCTTTATTGCATTGTCCTTAGATGAAGTTACAGCAATAGATAATACATCGTGGGTATGCATGCATGTTTATACTATACAGAATAATGTCCGCCAACCACATCTACTAACTGTTGCTAAATTGAGAGACAATGCGACAGCAGAAACTTTATTTCAGTTAGTAAAGAGCCATTTAATTGAATATGGAGCTATGGATGAATTGACAATAGCGAAGAAGTTGATCTGCATTGGAGCAGATGGAGCTTCAGTAATGCAAGGTCAAAGGAATGGTCTTTGCACAAAGATGCAGGCTTCTTATTCACCATATGTTGTTGGCATTCACTGTATGGCCCACAGGATGAATCTTGCTTTTAGAGTTGTGAAGAAGTTTCCTTCAGTAAACAAGGTTGAAGATTTAGTAAGAGAGTTGTATGCATATTTTTGTCGAAGTCCCAAACATTTTAGGGAATTTCAGCACTTTGCTGATGGAATTACCGATGGAAACAAGCTTCTTAAAGATGTTGATACTAGATGGATCTCTTTGGATGGACCAGCGCATCGAGTATTTTCTGAATATCAATCTTTGATTGGACTGATGTACGAAAATCAGGACAATGCAGAAAATCAAAGATGTGGCGACCTGCTTCGGAGGTTGAGCAATTTAGAGACATTTTTTACTTTAGCATCTCTTCTTCCCATGCTAGAAGAAATGATGTTAATTATGAAAAAATCCCAGCAAAGAGCCATGTATATTGCAGAATATGCTCACTTGCATAAAATGTCATGCCAAGCCCTCGATAGTCTCTATCGTACTGACCTAAATTTATCCGATGATAGATTTAATCACTAGCGAAAACTAATAGATTTGGATGATCCTGATAATTATTTAAAGATCATTGAACATGGAGATTTATGTGTTTGTGTAAGGGGATTTCAGATACCAATGTACTACAGTGCCCCAAAGAAGTGAGCTACAAGAGTTACAAGGGAAGAGTTTACCAAGATTGTCGAGTCTATAACAGCTAATGCAAGGGACATAGCCTATAGAGTTTCCTCTAAAATAAGATCACGATTCCCATATGATCAACTGCTTGAGGCCATGGCAATTATGTTTCCTCAATATTGGTCCTTCAACTCTAAGGAAGATTATCGTAAAAGGTTGTTGACTTTGATAAAGGAATTTTGCAAATCTATAGAATTCAATGGAGTGACTATCAAAGGAATATTAGATGAGGGTCTTCTTAGACAACAATCAGGCACCTTTGCAAGGACTATGAAGCATCAATATCAATTAATGCATAACCCACATGAAGAGGGCTCGGCAACAAAGCTTTGGACAGAACTAAAATAGAGCACAATGTTGCGTGAAGAAATTTCAGAGTACTTCAAGCTTGCTGATCTATGTCAAACCATGATATTGGGTTCAGTGGAGGATGAGAGAGTTTTTAGTGCTTTGGGCTTCCTAAAATCAAAGCTAAGAAAAAAACTAGACAAGAATTTGGAATCATGCTTGAGGGTATACACATCTAGGTATGATGTCAATACTTTTCCTTATCAAAAAGCAATGGAAATTTGGAAGAAAAGATGCAAAAGAAGAGGGGTGGGAAACACCATTAACCAATCTCCTACAGCGACTCCAAGTGGGACAAGTACAGTTGGCAGTGGCACTGGCGATGGGATTGGGAGTCATAGAAGCAGAGGTCAGAGTGAACTTGAAGAAGACACAAACAAAAATGAAGAGAACAATGAAGCAACTACAATACCAGAATTGGATGATGATGACGACACAGAGATGAATTGGCAAATTTAGGAAATTTATGTTAAATTAGCAGTGGTAACCAATAGGTATTTTTTGAACTTATTAACTACTATATGATATCCTATCATTCAATGTTCATTTTAGAAAAGCAAGAATGTATTATGTTTCATCATTAAAATTTGAGAACAAAGAGTATTATTACTGTAGAGTGTAGTTTATATCATGTCATCAATGATCATTCATATTTGAATTTGAAATTCCTAAATGAAATTTTGTATTCCAATAGCATATAACAGAGTAATTTTGTATTCTTAGTTAAACTCAACTAAGAATAAATGAATAAAATAGAGTAACTCAACATACATTGAATTGGAAAACATGAAAATTAGATAGAATCATAGAGCACAATTTGTTTTGTATTCATTTGCAATATATTACAATTTAAAGTAGTTCAAAATTCAGAGCAATCTTTGTAGGCCACTCCAAACATCCTCTGATGGCAGAACAATTTGGTTCATAGTATAGTCACACTCCTACAACTTCGTTAGCGATTCATATTTGGAAGTGTGACTTGACAGCACTATTGATTCTAAAAGTCCATTCAAAGTTCTCACTGGTTTGATGAAATCCAAGAATGCATCACAAGATATGTCTACAGGGAGAAAGCGTACATCAATATTTATTTTTTCTTGCAACCTTGTTTTGTAATTTTCTCATCCAATGAACTGATTTGCTTCAAATCCCTTAGGCAAACCAAGACTTTCCATTTTCGCTTTCCTTTGTTCCATCTTTGTGATCTTCTGCTTAGCTTTGTCATCCAATTCCTGTGCTTCCCGTAGCTTCTCACATTTGTGAATGATACTTGATACCTTTACTGATGCATCAAGGCGGTTGCTAATTCCCTTGTTTGATAGATAACTATCACTCTTACTGTAGAGTTGTTGCATAATATCTTTTGCTATCTTTTCTTTGTTGACAACATCCATGTTCTGTTGAATGTTGTTTTGGAGCTTCAAGTAACATACTCTCATACTTTGAAGCATTTCAAACCAGTCATACAAGCTATTAGACATCGCCAATATTTGGCCCCAAATGTGTTCTTTTGTAATCTTCACTAAATTATGACTAGTATCTGTTAAAGTCTTAATTGTACAATTGGCCTTCTTTAGTTCTTCTACCATTTTTTCACAATTGTTTTTCTCTTCTACTACTTTTTGTTCCCAATGATTTGCTTTATCCACCTAAGAGGCAACATTACTCTCCAGATTTTTAAATAACTTTTCTGAACTGGCTCTTTCTTCGTCAAGTTTTTTTATCATTTCTGCCAATTTTCCCCTCAGTTCCTGTTCCTTCACCTGCTCTTGTGCCAATTTTCCCCTCAGTTCCTTCAACTCCTGTTCCTTTAGTTTCACCTGCTCCTGCTCCTATTCTTTCACTACCGCCTCAGCATGTCCTTGCTCTGTATCTGCTGATTTTTTAATCTTTTTTTGCAATTCTTTCAAACTGTTCTCTGAAGCTTTCCTCTTTGCTTTTTCATTGCCAATGTCTACCTGTAACTTTTCTATATTTTTCTTGAGCTTGCTTTTCTCTCTTTCCACCTTTAGCAGTGCACTGTAGACCACTTGGTTTGTAGACTTTGAGACATTGATTTTGTCCACATTTTTTACTGTGGAAAAATCCATTTGGAGAGTGCTAACTTCAAATTCAGAGTGATCTATCTGACTCTCTGGTGGGTTTCCATCTTTGTTTGGTGGAATAACAACCATGAACTCCATCATGTCTCTCTTTGGGTCATATGTTGGAAAAACCCTATTGGATGCAGGTTGTTCCTGTGCAGCTGCAGTAAGGGCATCAGACTCCAATGCCTTCTTTGATTCCTTATTCTTTGTTTTTGTTTCTGCAAAATTATTATAGAAATCCTTGTAATGAAAATCTGGTGTTGTAGAAGGATTTGAATGTTTGAAAGGTGAAGAAGAGATAGAGCTTGCAATGGCTGTTGATCTAACTAATTCTCTTTGAGGATTTGAACTTCTAGAGGGTTTTGCTAAACCTGAAATTGGCAACACTTCTTTATGATCTAATGTCATTGTTCTAGAACTGGAACTGGAAATGGAAAACTTTTGCTTCTTGACACTATCTTCTTGTATGGGATTCTGTGTAGATTCTAGTGGCCTCTTTAGAGAGGGAACTTGTTCTATAAGGTGCCCACTCCTACCAATGCCAATCCCATGAATGCCACTAGTACTACCACTAGGTCCACTATCAGAGCCAAGTCCTGCACCATGATCATAAGCAGTTTTTTCTGTCTGAATTATATTCTAGACGCCTTCTCCTGTGGGACCCAAACCACCACCTTTATAACCCATTTTTTCAAGAATGACTGCCCCTTTTCTATATACATTTTTTTGGTCCTCAGAGATTGCACAATGACTCCCAGTCTGTGGAGTACATGCATTATCAATATCATGATCATCTGGATCACTACTGTCAGTGTCGTATGTGGAGTTAGGATGCTCCATATTCCACAATTTGCTAAACTCTATATCCTCATCTATGTCATCCAGATCTGCACTGGTCTTTGGTTCACCAAGAGCCTTTCTCATACTCCAAAAATCATCCATTTTCATTCTAGTCCATTTTCTATCCTTACAAGCTTTTGCTATTCTCTTTGTTATTTTTATGTTTGATGGCTGAGCAGCTTTGTCGTAGAAATTGAAGGACATCCTAGGCTGTACAATGCCTTGATTTATTGTTGTCATAATTTGTGATGACAACTGTTTAACTGAAATGTTTTCCTCAACGAAAACTTTCTCCATCTCTTTTCTAACATCATCCTAGCTATCCTTATTTTTGAACTTCTCTAGCAATGGTTTACTTTCATGTTGAAATAAGTTTGTAGAGTTCTTATTAGCAACAAGCCTTTCTTGAATGACGTTGAGTGGATCATACTTCCAGTACCACTCTAAATCAAATTGAAAAATATCTATAAAAAATTGTGCCACTTGGAAAGCCTTTCTCTCAAATGTTAACCCTCCAATTGAGAAAGGTAAGGAAGGGAATATGCTCTTCTTTGATTGGCCAGAGAAGAGTCTATCTGTGCTCTCTAGTTGTACTACATATTCTACTGCAAACACCCTATCTGTCACATGCATTGGAAGTTTGTGGGGTTGCAATTCTGATCCGTAAAACCTTAGCATAATGTAATCTTCCATTAAGTACTAGTCAGCCAATCAAGTTGTGCTTCCAAGTTGGATGCAATCCCTACATGAAGCAGACAATCTGGGCATTGGAGTGCTTGTTATTTCTTTGTACAATGGGGCCAAAAAGAAGTCTACAAAATTACTGTAATTCCTTATGTTATCATACAATCTTATCTAAGGTGTCTAGTTATATATTGGATTTGGAGTACCTGTCCCCCTCTGAATTTCAAGCTTGTTACCGTTGCTCATTAATATTGTAGCATTCTTGGCTAGCAGAAGATAGCACAAGTAGGTTGTGAACCTAAATGTCTTAGAATTGCCTCTTTTAATCAATGCTAATTGCTCTTGCATCGATTCAACCACATGTCCAACAAAATTATATCTTACTGGTTCATTCAGACAATGGATATCCCAAATGAATTGAAGAATACTGGCACTCACTTCCCTATTATTTTCCAGTCCCAGGCAAAATGATAGCGAGGATATAGTATCCTGAACCCATGGCACAAAAACCTTAAAATCATAAGGAGGCTTATGGTTCTCACCCAATGAAGCCTTTGCCTCTGCAACTATTAGACCCTTTACAAATGAATTTTTTCTGTCTTGCGGGACTGCCTCATATTGCTCTGCCAGCACTCCCAGGTCGATTTTGGCATTACAGTTTTGTGGGTCAAACCCTAGGTCTAGCAAGCTAACAAATTCTTCCTGGGTTATTATTAAAATTTCTTCCTGAATTTGTTTATTCACAATTGATTTTTTTTCTTCATCATAATTTTCTACACAAATCTTGACAATTTCTGGGCAAGGGAAAACTTTGGGTAACAACATGTTACCCAGACCAACATCCCAGGAAGCAACTTTATTGGTTATTGCACCTACCGCTGCGTTAAATTTTATAAATTCAGACCTCCTTGGCCCAGTTGCCTTACTGCACAATGTATGTTTAATTGCTATAACTCTCTTTTCACCTTCGATAATAGGATCATAAACATCATGATACTCATCGGTGAAACTAGGGATTTGTACTAGTTTTCTGAAGTCCATTACAGTTTTCCCTTCTGCTTGCCCTAGGCCTTGACTTTTTGCTTTCCCCATTGTTCTTCAAAAAAATTAAAAAACAAAGATTCACAGATATTTACTAATAGTAATAATATCACAGATATTAACTAACTAATTAAGAAAACTCCAATTGAAGAAAACCCCAATTTCAGAAAACCCCAATAGAACATGCAAGAATTAAAATTTCAAAATCAAGTTAAACTTAGTACTTACCCGAAATTAAACTTTGAATTTTGAAATCAGGATAGATATAAGTTCGAACGGCTAAGGCTCTCACAAATTACAGTCTCGATTTCCAAATCTCTGGTGATGGTTCCCATTCAACAGTTCTTTTTAACTCTGCTACTACGAGTATGAGTCGATAGGTTTTTAAAAAGTAAATGTTAAAAACCTTTCATTAAATGGTAAAGTAATCTTTCTACATCATACACGTGTAACGTAAATGTTCATAATCTTTCTAAAACATTACACGTCAACTTTCAATGTGTCATGTTTTCGGAGTGAGTTTTCAGAAAAGCTTTTTGAAACCCATAGAACTTTTGAAATACAACTTCAGTCGTTCATCTGTCGTAATCTAACAATTGTCATGATTGGCTTGGGCTAGAGATTTTGATCGACGGGAGGTGTGTGATCGCATGGAATATTCTCTCCCCATGCGATCATGCGCCCACTATCCGATTAGATGTCGTTGGTTTGTATGCAGTGGGACCACGTGATGATTCATTGTTGAGTATGTGCGCTGCTGCGATTATGAGGGGCCCAATTCTTCATCATGTTGGTCGTCGCTAGGTCAGGGAATGGAGAAAGTCGCCAGCGAATGGGAGTTTTCCTTTATTGCTAAATCTCAATGGTGGGGCCTAGTTTCTGGATGAGTTAGACGGTCTTGTCATGTCAGAGCATCAACGGTGGTCGCTAAAGCGCAAGGGAGTTGCCAGAGATATGCGAAATCATGTCAGTCGTTGATTCTTCTTTATGGTGTAGGGTTTCAAACTGTGGGCCATGGTGACATGTATGCACAAATGGCACTCCCCTATTGGCTGAAGGAAATAAAGAGATGGAATGTGGTCAGCGGGGCTTGGGCTAGAGATTTTGATCGACGGTCGGCATGTGATCGCATGGAATATTCTCTCCCCATACGATCATGTGCCCATCGTCCGATTAGATGCCGTTGGTTTGTCTGCAATGGGACCACGTGATGATTCATCATCGAGGTGTTAGGTTGTGATTGGCTGAGCTGGTAAAATGTTCAGTTGTTGCATGATCGCATGTCAAAAATTTCTGACATGCGACCAAGCGACCGATTACTTCTTGTGCTGGGTCTGTTGGAGGGGAGGGCAGTGGTCCCGCTGGTGGTTAAGTGGCATCCTATGGGTGGCTGTCGCATGATCGCATGTCAAAGTTTTCAAACATGCGATCATGCGACTGGTTGACACCTGTTCCTCAGCCCGGTGGTAGATGGTGATGCGGCATTTTTTGATTGGTCGATGTGGCGGAGACATGGAAATTATTGATGGGGCCATGGTCAGAGGGGTTTGCGGGTTGGCCAACGTGTTTCAAGATTTATGGCTGGTGTGATAGTTTGTCACATGTTCGCATGAACCAATTTCATGTTTTGTGATCATGCGACAAACCTTGTGTTTTGGTGGTGGCGGTCATACGACAAGGTAGAAGGGTGTCGTGGAGGTATGTCACATGTTCACATAGCCCATTTCCTGGCTATGCGATCATGCGACAATTGTTCAAGCCTTAACTCTAAGATGAGATGACGTTTTACTTTTCATTCAAGCCTTAACTCTAACCAATTATTCTATCGAGGTAATGAATAGATTACATGTATCTGTCAGTACATTGCTTTAATTCTACACATCGCCTATGGTAAATGGTAATATACTCAGTACATTACTTAAAACTTTACTTTATTTCTATCTAATAAATGCCAAATTAAGAATGATACTTTTCGGGCATATTGCTGGTCCTTATAACATTTACTGAAAACTATCAGCGAAAACATGACACGTGTCATGTTTCCACCGATAGTTTTCAGTAAATGTTATAAGGACCAGCAATATGCCCGAAATTCATCTTTGGCCATTGATACATATTAAATCCAACGGACGTTTGTCATTTGAGTCTGACGTCATTATCATAGTCATGGGTGATGGGACTGGGACTGTGGGACCCAATGCAACGTGTCAGTATTCAAATTTCCAATAACAAATAAATTAATTCAACTATTTGGAAAATAATTTCGCCATTTTTTTATAAAAATGGTATCGGTTATAAAAATATTCGCCAACCAATACCCATATTTCAAAACATAATTCGCCATCAATATTAATAAATTTATTTTTAAAAAAAAATTTAATCACCATTTTTTTATAAAAATTGTGTAAACTATTAAAAAATTCACCACCAAATATCCATAGATTGACACATGATCCGCCAACACTATTAAATTTTTTTCACCCAAATCACATGTGATTCGCCACAATTTTATAATTTTCGGGAGGGAGGGGTTCCTTAAAGTTATCCCTGTTCTGAAGTGAGCTCGGTTAAAAGCCAACCCTGTCAAAGGTTACAATACACACTATTAGGTGTGACCTGGTTAAAGGATTTCAATCACTCTGTTAGAAGTGAGCCTTGTTATAGGACTTACATACATTCCATTATAATGCAACCTTGTTCAAAGGATTTAAACATATGATTGTTAGGTCAACCTCTGTTAAAAGGATTTTGACTGTTACAATGGTTAGAAAGTAGCAGCAGTATTGATCTGAAAAACATACAACTCACTTTGCAAATATCAGATCCAATTCCGTACACAAATGTTGGTTTACTAACTTTGAAACTTTGCCATCTCCATCTCTGATCTGCTTGGAACTTTTCTTCAAGCAATCACCACACTTCTCCTTCAGCCTTTTCTGCTTATACAGTCAATAGCATCTACTGATCTTCCAGCATCCTCTGTTCACCCATGCACACACATACCTAATGCTTAGGTTCCCTTAATACTTCCTCAATTAGGTTAACTCATCTTTTTCCACTCAATCTCCTTCGTAGATCTTAGGGTTAGGTCAGATTCATTGAATCTACCCGCTTTATGTTCTTCGGCTCCTTTTCTAGAAACATCTCAAATCTCTTAAAGATTTACAATAAAATGTTTTTCAGTGCATTAAATGCTTTCAAACAATCAATAAATAAAGTCAACATGTTTTACATAATCCAAGAATTCAATAATGTCGGCTCCAAATCTGAATTCTCTTCAAATATAAAAATACTGATGCTCAGTCAATACTGTGATCAACTACTCGGTCTTCATGTAGAAAGCTCAGTCATTACTAAAAATGTTTCCTCGGCTTAAAATGTCTTCCTAGGCAATTAACTGATGTTCGATCGACACTAGGATTTTGCTCGGCATATACTGACTCAGTCGACACTAACATCACTCGGCTTGAACATGATTTCTCTATTTTTGCTTGGTCAAGCCTACCAATTTAGTCTTCAATCTTACTAAGATAAATAATACATTGTCTCATCATTGTACAACATAGTCAAGTACACTTTGTAGTATCAAGATAACTCAACCTTTCCTTAGGTGCTATTGTTACCAACCTTGCCTATCCCCTTAGCAACACTCAAATAGATATAGTACTTTCCTAAGTAGCAATAATCTTATCAGTTAAGATTTGACATCAATGACAACACAACAATTGCTTCAATTGCAGTTTCCAACAAGGAGATCTGGAACATGTTTGGATTATTTGTGCATAGAAATATTCTTGTGCTTGAGATAGTACTTGGCAATATTTTAGGGTTTTGAAAATATTTTAATGTTTTTCTTTATGTTTTATCAATTGATATATTATGGTCCATTTGGAAGATTAGAAATAATAATTTGTTTAACAATGTACCTAGATCCCTTACTGAGTTTTTGAGGAGCTTCACATACTTTGATATTGTTTTCCAGGCCACCATCACCTTTAGGCTTTATCGGAGAAAGTTTGAGAGACTACTACAGAATGGGACAGACAATGTATATAGGGAAGAGATCTCAAGTGGGTATACATGGTCTAGAGCTATTCCAAATAGGACCAAAATTGAGGTAGCTCTCCAAAACTTCCTTGCAAAAATGAGGAATCGGGAATAGAGGCTTAAGAGAATCAACAATCTACCTCCACATGTTGCAACTTCCCCACTTGTTGTTGTTCCACCCATCGCTATTGTTCCACCGATGGTTGTCCCGAATGCAACATCTCCTCCTATTCCTACTACAATAGTTGCCCCTCCTCCTATACCAGTTGTTGCAAGAGTATAACACCCCTATGAGCCCAGGATTAGAGATGATATCATTCTCAAATGGACAGAGGGCTAGATAGGATGGATTTCTTGGATTGAGAGGAAAGATAATGATAGACTCTGAGTAGATTGGTTCTAGTTTTGGTTTAGTTTGCTACTATAGGATGTTCACAAACAATTGGATGATTCTTTATATTTTTTTGTATTAGATCTAAAGTACTCTCAACTCATGATATAATCTTTTTGATAGTACTCATACTATAAAATAGCAAGTGTATTCTTGTTTGATGCTTTATATCTAATACAAAAAAAGCCTACTAAAATATTTCACATGTACGAAGAGTTATCCTCTTGAACATCAAATAGTAGAAATTTAAATATTTACTTAGAGGAGTTATACAACTTTATTGATAACCATAGTGTATGGCTACTAGGACATTTATGCATGGATGTTGATAAAAACATTATGTATTAGATTAGTTGTGCACATTTTTTTTGGTAGTTATAGTGTGTGATTATTAGAGTGTCTATTGAATGGGGCATCAAATATCATTTCTAAATACCACTTTTTTACCTATGTGCACCTAATGAATCCTCGCATACTTATTGTAACTACCTAAAATATGAAACAATGGCTATAAGCTCTCAAATAACATACAAAGAAACCAAAAAATCATCAAATTTCAATATACCTTTTAGGAGCTTATGGTGCATGAAGTTTCAGTAGATGGATACTAGGTCCGAACCCTTAGTTAGGAAAGAGCTTTCCTAGATTGATTGGTTGATTTTAAGTTTGATATTAAGACTTTTGTAATTTGATTAAATTTGAGTTTGTTTAATATTATACTATTGTAGAGCAGGGAATTTTCTACCTTGGGATTTTGAGACCCAAATTACAAAATGTACCTTATGCTACCTCACTTCAACTAGCGCTCTGGTGAGCTAGGGGATCAAGACAACTTAAACAAATAAAATTTAACTATATGATAAGATAAATCATAACTTTAAAGATATGTGATATAAAAATATTAAGTGCACTAAGCTATATCAACAAGATTCCTAAATTGATGATAAAATGGAAAAAGTGAAATAACTAAGCTTTATAAGTATATATAAATATTTTGTTTATAGAAATGGAGAATACACATAATAAACTTCACACCTGGAAGTTGACAAGCTCTCGGCCTCAAACATCGACATGTCATGGGGACATCTACATGTCACACTATAGTCCTCTCTCATAGAAAATAGACATATCCTTGGGGTCTCCCATTTTTCTCCTCACTTCACAAACCTATTGATTACCTACTGACGCAAGGTAGGGCAGGAAGAGGGGCCAAAGGCACACCCTAATCACCAATCTCCTTGCAGAAACAACACACAGAAGCAAATACATGTGCAAAGAGAGAGAGAATACAAGGACTTCATATATTATTCATCAATAACCTCATACATGTCAAGATGTAAGGGCTTCCTGATTACGATCAAATATAATCATAATTCAATTATAATAGTCCTCTAACATGTGAGGATTCAACTTTTCAAACCTATCCTCTATCTTCTAAAACTTCATTTTTTTGCTCCTACAACTACAACATATCTCTTTATTTATACACGAGGCTACCAAAACAAGTTTACCTTCAAATCCAATATTGGAGAAGGAAACAACCAGATCTAGGTCCACACACTTCCCAATGATCCATGAAACCATTAACTCCGTGACCAAAATTCAATGCATAATTTGGCCTCAAAAGAAATCCAAAATAAACCACTCAGTGAACAAGATTATTGAGCGACATGAAATTAACTCAGTGAATAAAGGAACTGAGTAGCAACTAAGCCCCATTGGTGGAAACAATTAAAAAACATCACCGAGAGCCCAAAATAAGCTACCGAGCATATCTAACAACTCTAACTTATTTTTGGTGACATGGGATTGTCAAGAACCTGAGATGATCCTACATCAGACACCTAGGGTTGTTTTGAGATGATTCTCAGAATCATGTAGCAAGTACAACTCAAGCTAAATCCAACTTAGATTTTGTAGTCCATGGATGGTCTTCAATCGGTTTGTTCTTCCACTTTACTAGATACTCCATGTACTCTTTTCCTCTTGTGCTTCTACCAACTCTTTGTTCCAAAATCTTCTCAACTTCTTTTGCCTGCTTGTTAGGATAATCATTTGGTATAGTCATTTCTTCATTAGATTCATGATACTCATATAAGTCTACAATGTTGAATATAGGTGATATGTCCATGTCATTAGGTAACTCAATCTCATAAGCATTTCCATTGTCAAACTTCCTCAATATCTTGCAGGGACCAAATTTCTTAATTTTCAATTTTCCATAGGTTACAATAGGAAATCTACCTTTCTTCAAGTGTACCATTACTTCATCCCTAACTACAAAATTCTTATGTCTCCTTGATCTATCTACTTTGTCCTTGTATTTCTGATTACTATTCTCCAACTTATGTTTCACTTCCTCATGTAATGTCTTCATGAACTTGGAAAATTCTTCTCCTTCAACACTTCTCTTTTCTTTGTCAGCAATATCCTTCAACTATAATATACCTCTCAGTTGTATGCCATTAACAATCTCAAAAGGTGTTTTTCCAGTACTCATATTCACTAAATTATCGTATGCAAATTCTTCTTGTGCCAACATAGAATCCAAATTACCTAGTTTATCTCCAACTAAACATCTCAATAGATTACCCAAACTTCTATTTACAACCTATGTCTATCCCTCAGTCTATGAGTGAAATGTAGAACTATACCTCAACTCAGTACCCAAATTTTTCCATAGAGTTTTCCAAAAGTATCCAACAAACATACTATCTTGGTCAGAGATGATACTCCTCAGTAATCCATGTAATCTAACAATTTCCTTAAAGAAAAGATCTGCTATATACACTGTGTCTGATGTTTTTCTATAGGGTATGAAATGTGTCATCTTATAAAATCTATCCACAACAAAAAATATAGAATCATTACCTCTTACTATCTTCAGTAAGCCAAGAACAAAATCCATACTGATATCAATCCAAGGTTTCTCAAGAATAGAAATTGGTGTATACAATCTAGTAAATACCAAGTCATCATCATTTTGACATTGGTGCACAAGATTCTCAAGAGGCAAAATTAATGGACATGGGTAAGAGGCAAAAAGATGTGTGGAAGAGATTAAGATTAAGATGGTCTAAAATGATGACACTCATCTTTCTCAATTTATGTTTAACCGGTTTGACACTCGAAGCTATGGACAAGTGATGCATGATAAGATTAGTGTCCAACCCTGGCATATCTAAATAAGTCCATGCAAAGTTGATCTTCTTTTTTGTAAGAACTTAGTGTAAGATTCTTTTTCTTGTGGTGACAAGGACTAAGCCAAGTGTACTATCTATGGAGTCTCATCTGCACCCAAATTGACTATTTGCATTGGTTCAATAAGCACTGAAGATCTATCTTGAAAGTAGCTAGGGATACGATCAAGTACCTCATCCTTAGGCACCTCAGAGAGGTTTTCACCTTTGGATACGTCATTTATTTTTACTTTTTTTGGTTCTGACACCGCCACACAGTGGTTTTCACCATCAGAACTCTTATTCTTTTGATTTTTTTTCTTTTTATTTTGTGACTAAGGTACTTGATGTCTGGCTCTATCATGTTGGTAGCTGGTTCACTAGTGGAAGAGACTACGGGTTCAATGGAATTCAAGTAACAGGTTATCTCATAATCATTTTGGAATGTTAAGAACTCAGGTTCTTGATAGCATTGGGACTAATCAATGAGGTTAGGATGAACAAGAGATAAGTCAATGACTGGTTCAAGGTTGTGGATGTGAATGATACCATCTCTGGTGACCGAAGAGTTGGAGTCTATCAAGTATCCTTCTAAGCTACCCAAATCAGGATTCATCCTAACAAGTGAAGAATCATCCACTAAGGAAACATGTGGGTTCAAGTCCTCTAATCCTGCACGTGACCCGTCGGCTACCTTGGGTTGATAAATATAAGTGTGGATGACATCAACATCCATGTCAACTGTGTAAGGCTCTGAGAAGGAGTCCCATTTGTACTCATATGAACTTATTTCTGAACTTTGACTAGGATGTTTACACCATGAAGGTTTGGGACGTCTTGATGTGGAATTTCTAATGTCATCAAGGTTAATACCTTCTCTTTCCATTAAATGAACAAGGTTCTTTCATTGATGTTCTCTGATAGGATCTTCTATATCTGATTCATCTTGTTCTAAGCTTGCAATTGTCTCATGAGTGACTAGATTATCTGAATCTCCCCAAAGGATATTAGTGGAAGGGACCCAATATTCACACATATCTTGTTGATTTTTCAAATTAGGTATGTATTCTGGTTCATCTTCATTATCTGACTCATCAAGGATAGGAGCAGTGTTCTTGTTGCGATTCACAAATCCTAGGCCAACCATCTTCTTAGACTTGCATCCAAAAAGATCATGATCAAGGGGTTCAGCTCTAGCATCCAATCTATGACTAAGAGGGCCATGTCCAGGATAGCCATCTATTTGACAAAAGTATACCCTCTTCCATAAGCCTTAGGAGAGGGAGATAAGTTCTCATTGTGCATGTATTTCTCTTCTCTATAAATCCAGTCTTTAACAACCACCTCTTCTTTCTCATCTTGAATAGGCACTAAGGACCCTATAAACGTGCCAAATAAAGTCATAGCTGAAGAGGAAGGTCTCATTTCCTGTGAAGGCTTGCCATAAGACCTAGATGAAACTGCTAGTGTTGTGAGGGAGTTGAGTTGATACCCCCCCCATGCCAAGGTCTACTAACTTGAACTTGTCTTTACATTTCGCTAAGGTTGCATTGAAGTCTTTTGCTTCTTTATTGAGGGGAACAAGAGCACTCGCTGAAACTGAGTTAACAGATAAAGTGTTTTTTCCCCAAGTATACAAATATCTACTCCATTGTAAGGGAACTTAACACACTAATGATAGGTAGATGACACTGCTTGCATATCATGAATCCATGGTCTACTGAGTAAGATATTGTACAGTAGGGGGCCAGTGTCAACTATTTGGAATAAAACATCTTTTTCAACAGGGCCAATCCTAACAGGAAGGACATCTTCAATCCATAAGGAGATTCATTTCACAGTTGGTAGATAGAGCTCAACCTTTCAACAAGAACTTACACAAAGGAGTCAAATGTGTTTGGAATGAGGATTGTCAAAAGAGCATAGATCAAATCAAGAAATACTTGGAAAATCCTCTCATTTTAATGCCTCCTATCCTAGGGAAAAAATAAATGTCCTTGTGGAATACTAAGGGCAACATGTGGGTTCAAATCCTCTAATCCTACACCTGACTTGTCGGTTAGACTATGGTGCATAAATTGAAGAATAGGGGCCCATAGTCTAGGTGACCATTTGGCCAAGGTGTCATCCACATAATCTTCCATGTTTTTATGCATCATGTCATGAAAAATGGTTGACATAGCTCATTGATAGGTGGCTCCTGCATATTTTAATCCAAAAGGCATAACATTCCAACAATAGGTACCCCATGCACAAGTGAATGCAATCTTTTCTTGATCTTCGAGAGCTATCTTAATTTGATTGTATCCAGAAAAACCATCCATTAAGGAATAAATCTCATAACCCGCAGTCATGTCCACTATCATGTCTATATTGGGAAGTGGAAAGTCATCCTTTGGGCATGCTCTATTGACATCTCTAAAATTTGTGCAAATTTGAATGGATTTGTCATGTTTGGAAACTGGTACAATGTTTGATATCCATTCGGCATATTCAATAGCTCTTATGAATTCTTCTCCAAGGAGTTTCTCTAATTCTACTTTGACTAGGAGAGATATGTGAGGATGCATCTTTCTCAATTTATGTTTAACCAGTTTGACACCTGGAGCTATGGACAAGTGATACATGATAAGATTAGTGTCCAACCCTGGCATATCTAAATAAGTCCATGCAAAGTTGATCTTCTTTTTTTGTAATAATTTAGTGTAAGATTCTTTTTCTTATGGTGATAAGGAATGAGCCAAGTGTACTATCTGTGGAGCCTCATCTGCACCCAAATTGACTATTTGCATTCGTTCGATAAGCACTGAAGATCTATCTTGAAAGTAGCTAGGGAGACGATCAAGTACCTCATCCTTAGGTGCCTCAGAGAGGTTTTCACCCTTGGATACATCATTTCTTTTTACTTTTTTTGGTTTTGACACTGCCACACAGTGGTTTTCGCCATCAGAACTCTTCTTTTGATTTTCTTTTCTTTTTATTTTGTGACTAAGGTACTTGTGTTAGAATAACTAAGAGGGGGGGGGGGAATCAATTATCCACAGTCCCAATCACAAAATGTATATCCAAAAATAATTTACTAAAACTTATGCAGCTTGGTAAACTAAAATAGTATTCTGTTTGTGCTTTTACCAGTTACCAGTTAATAATATATAATGATTACCGATCAAATCCAATATGCAACATGTAAAGTATGATAACAAACAATCATCACAATCAACACATAACACAAGAGATTTAACGTGGAAACCCTGTGAAGGGAAAAACCACTTGGGACCGGCAACCCAAAAATTGTTCACTCTTCTGAAGTGAGGTCGGTGAAGACCCAACTCTGTTAAAGGTTACAAACACACTGTGAGGTGTGACCATGTTAGAGGATTTAACACTAACCGTTATCATCCAACCAGCATTCACTATGGGGTTGATAGGATAACAAATGTACACACTATGAATGACATTACAAGACTTTCTAGTCCACTCTGTTAAGAGATTTCTCTATTTACAATGGTTAAAATGTAATAGCAAATGATCTGGTTACAAAACAACTTCAATTGCAAATTATCAGATCTATATTAATCTCATTCAAATCCTCTGATCAATATTTCAATTTTGTTTCAATCAATATTCAGTAACTTACTGTCACTCGGTAATAGCTTTCTTATGCTCGGTAATCTCTGCAGTTCGGTTCTCCTTAAGTAGTCTGATCAGGCATGCATGAAGCTTGTTCACGTGATATCTCTGTAGCCTCCTTCTTCTGGCATAATTTCATCATGAAATCCCAGTCTCTTAAATAGACGAGTAAACCATTTTAATTCCATCCATCAGATTTTGCCGCTTAATCTCTTTTGTTGATTTTGTCGCTTAAACCTTCCTCGGCTGATGTGTTAATAACATGTTTTATTTTAATCCATTAGATCTTCTTTGAATTATGTTAGCCGTCGATCTTCACAACAAACATTATATTCATCTTTGATTTCGAGGTACTTTACAGCTCATCAACTTCATCATCTAAACTAGTCATTTAGTTCTTTTCTTCTGCTCGGTTAACAAAGAAATGTGTCAGTGAACACAAGCTCAGTTTGTACTATGATCGGTATACACTACACTGCATTGGTGTATACTGAAATGGTTCTTTAACCGACAACACTACTTTGTGCATTTTTCTCTATCCTTCATCATAGATGAATGCAACATAATCAAGTCAATAACATAAGGTCATAGACTCATCCATAAGTTACCCAATCTATTCTTTATCCTTATCTTTCATATCCATCTTCCTCATGTAGATATATCTATTCTTCATCTCTTTTCTTCTTCTTCTACAAATGTTTGGGTATAGTAACTTACAAGATAAGTACTTTCAAAACTATTTGACATCAATGACAACATATTACTGATTTAACCATCTTACATATCTAATCAACTACTTAGTGATCTTAAATCATAGATCTTCAAGTTATATAATGTATTCAAATCAGTTATAGTTCATCAATCTCTCCCTTTGGCATTGATGGCAACACAAGCAATATGAAATATGCCATACACATACCAAACATGTATTCTACAACTCTGTCAACAAATGATGTAACAGTACAAGCTCTCCCTAGCTTAATATGTTTAATCACTACGTTACATAAAAGCATTTGCAAGTGCAAACTAAGTTCTACAGATATGATCTTTTCAGCTCCCTTTTCTATATCTCTCTCCCTTTTCTGTATCTCTTCCCTTTGTCTTTGGCCTCATATTCTTCATATTGATCTCTCTCCCTTTGACAATAATGCCAAATAACAATACAAACATACAACTTTGTAGTAGCTATGTAACTATCTGTTGTTTAGTGCATTCTCTATATCTCGGTATACTATTATGAAAATCAGTTCCAGTACTTCAACCTTTCACAACCTTAGACAGAAGTCCAAAGTGTGAACTCTGCTGCATCAACATGTATGATCTTTTGATAAGATTAGGCTGATGCAACCTCCATATCACCTTAGTGATTGGTAGATAGGGGACAAACCCCAAATCTAGTCCTCAAGTATTCATATGTATCCTTCGGTAGAGGCTTTGTAAATATGTCAGAAAGTTGTTCTTTTGATGTAACAAATTCTAGCTTAACTTGCTTCTCCTGTACTTGTTCCCTTAAGTAGTGATACTTAATTGATATATGCTTTGTTTTAGAGTGCATCACTAGATTCTTTGAAATATTAATAGCAATAGTGTTTTTTGGAATACAAACACCACTGAGGGGGGAGGGGGGGAGGGGTGAATCAGTGGTTACTTAAAACTTGTTCTTTTCAACTTTACAATTTTAACTTTTACAATTATAACATAAAGTTATAAAAATGAACAAGATATAAAAGAATAACAAGGTACATAATATTTATAGTGGAAAACCCCTTAGGGTAAAAACCACTTTGAATCTGAGTCTTTATTAGCCTCTTGGGCAAATCTTTTAGAGCTACAACTCTGGGAAACACCAACACCCTGTTTTAGAAACACCAATTTCAAGGAACACCAATCCCTTACACCTGAAGCACCAAATTCAAGAATACAAGAAGCACCAACTTCCAAAATGAATAAATGAAATACAAAATTAGAGGATCATCTCTGTTACAATACAAATCATGAAACAAGATTTCAACTCCAAGTTGAAAACATTAAGCAGGATTCACTTATTTTCTTATCTTTCACACTGATTCTTTTACATCACCAAATTATATCAAATTATACAAGCCTTAGATATGACTTTCTCATATCATGAAAAGTATAATCAGACTTAAATCAATACATCTGAATGTAATAGGATGAGTTTAATCAATGGTCTTCAAAATGCTATACTTCTTGAAAGATAAATAACATTTTTCCTTCAAAACATTAAAGATCCAAATGCATATTCATGTTTCATAAAAAATATAATTAAATAATGATGTAAACCATTAATATATCAGTATATAAACCCTTCTCAACCTCTAATATACTTCTATAATGAAATCAAATCATAAATAGTAAAATAGAAACATAAAACATTACCCTCCTCTTTGTTGCTATAAAAACTTCTTGCAATCTGCCTGATATACTTCACATTATGCACCACTCCTAAAATTTTTGATCAAATCACCTATTGTAACTTTTATAGGAATGTATCTTGTATTTATAAATAAAAAAAGTTGAAATTTTTAGAACTGTTACATAACCCAAATAGTAATTAGACCAAAACCGGCCAAAAATGGTTATAACTGCCTGCAATAGTCTTGGTCGAAATTGCTTTTCTCTCTCTAAAAATGTGATCTTTAAAAACTATCTTAGACCCATTTTATTTTTTCTTGTTACCCTTCTGAAAAGTTATAATAGTTGGGGTTTTGTTTAACACTTAATATGTTCAAATTCATTTAGACTGAAACTGGGTAGTTATAAAATTGTAACTGATTTAACACTCATAATCAACATTAAGTGTTATATACTCAATACTTTATCAACCACCTCAATAATGATATAATAAATGTATTGGAACATTAATAAAATTATTTTAACTACCTTTTATCACTTTAATAAACTTCTATAAGATCATTAAGTTTCCATCTTGTATACCACCATAACTGAGAGATCTGACATGTCTTATTGACATCAATGACAAAACCAAAGACCAAATTACCAAAGGTTCAACATACTCCCCCTTTGACATTGATGTCAATACCTATAAAAAACATATTAACCTTTGCATGTAACTGTATCACCTGTATATCATCACCTGTAGAATAAATCATGTACTTGTATAGATTCCATCAACTTTGTATGTACCTGTATCACCTGTAGAATAAATCATGTACCTGTATAGATTCCATCAATCATAATATGTTTTCCTCATTCTTTTTCTCCCCCTTTGACATCAATGAAAAAGGAGATATACCAAGGTTTTAGTTGTAAAAATTATCATAAATGCTCCCCCTAAAACCTATCACACACTGTTTAACTTATGCAAGAGAAGAAAGAGAGAGAACTCCCAATCTGGTTCTCAAACCTTCAAAGACTTCTTTTGATAAAGGTTTGGTAAATATGTTAGCCAACTGATCTGAGGAAGGAACAAACTCCAACTCAACATTACCTTTCAAAACATGTTCCCTTATGAAGTGATAACGAATATTAATGTGCTTAGTATGTGAATGCATAACTGGATTCTTAGAAATACTAATGGTGCTTTGATTATCACAAAATATAGGAACTGGTGTAGAAACTATCACTTGCATATCTGATAATGTTTGAATCATCCATAGAACTTGTTGACAACAAGAACATGCTACAATATACTCAGCCTCTACAGTAGAAAGAGTAGTAGTATCCTATTTTTTACTATGCCAACATACCAATCTATTACCCAAAAAGAATGTTGCTCTTGAAGTACTTTTTCTTTCATCTAGACAACCTACCCAATCTGAGTCAGCATAAGCAAAAAATTTGAAATCATCATGTTTAGGATACCAAATCCCATAATCCAAAGTACCTTGAATATATCTTAAAATTCTTTTAATTTCCATAACATGAGATTCTTTAGGGGAAGACTGAAATCTTGCAACTAAACAGATAGCATGCATGATATCAAGCCTTGAAGTAGTGAGATATAGTAAATGACCAATCATGGATCTATAAGTAGTTTGATCAACATTAGGAGAATCATCATTTTTAGTAAGTTTACATCCTGTTATCATTGGTGTTCCCATTGGCTTACAATCTTCCATATGAAATTTCTTTAACATTTCTTTTGCATACTTAGTTTGAGATAAGAAAATACCATTTTCCAATTGAGAAATTTTCAACCCAAGAAAATGTGATAGTTCCCCAAGCATGGACATTTCAAATTCAGATTGCATAAGCTTTGAAAAACCTTGACTTAAGGCATCATCATTAGATCCAAATACTATATCATCAACATAAACAAGAACAACAAGAATATCATTACATGTACCATAGATGTACAAGTTACTATCAACACCACCTCTTTTAAAGCCATTTTTTATAAGATATTGATCCAACCTAGAATACCAAGCCCTTGGAGCTTGTTTCAAACCATAAAGAGCCTTTTTCAATCTGTAAACATGATTAGGATAATCTTTGTTTTCAAACCCTTCAGGTTGATCCATATAAACTTCTTCATCAAGATAACCATTTAGAAATGTTGTTTTAACATCCATTTGGTACATTTTAGAACCTTTAAAAGTTGAATATGCAAGAAAGATTCTAATTGCCTCAAGTCTTGCAACTGGTGCAAAGTTTCATCAAAGTCCACGCCTTCTATTTGTGCATAACCCTTACAAACCAATCTAGCCTTGTTTCTCGCGATCTTTCCATTTTCATCAAGTTTATTTCTAAAAACCCATTTAGCACCTATTACATTTTTATTTTTAGGTCTAGGTACTAATTCCCATGTCTTATTCTTTTCAATTTGACTTAGTTCCTCTTTCATAGCTTTAACCCAAAATTCATCCTTACTAGCTTCTTTATATGATTTAGGTTCAATTTGAGATAACAAACAAAGATTAGCACATTCACTAGATA
The DNA here is from genome assembly GCA_027943335.1 of Chamaecyparis obtusa. Lineage (NCBI taxonomy): Eukaryota > Viridiplantae > Streptophyta > Pinopsida > Cupressales > Cupressaceae > Chamaecyparis > Chamaecyparis obtusa. Next base: position 144,782 of record BSBK01005318.1, read on the forward strand.
TAGTTCTTGTTCTTGTTTGAATGCCTGCATGTTTATCCCCTATAATTTGTTCCTGAGGATGATATTTCTTTAATCTTGTTCCTGTAGTTTTGGTATTTGTTGGTTCTGGAATCTCCGTCTGATCTTTTATCTCTTCTTCACCTTCATCAACATTATTATCTGATTTGTTGAAGTCATTATCATTTTCTTTGAGAAAAGTATCATCCATTATTGGTTCCTTTTTATCCTGCACAATTTCATCCACTTTTACATGTACACTTTCAACAAGTTTATTCAACCTTTTATTAAAACATTTGTAAGCTTTACTTTGAGAAGAATATCCTAAAAATATTCCTTCATCACATCTTGAATCAAAGCTTACTATGTTATCATCAGAATTCTTAATGAAACATCTACTTCCAAAAATTCTAAAATGCTCAACAGAAGCAGGATGTCCATACCATAACTCATAAGGAGTGTACTTAGTTTTTACCCTTAGTTGTGCCCTATTTAAAATGTATACTGCTGTTTGAACTGCTTCTTTCCAATACCTGTTTGGTACTTTAGATTCATCTAACATAGTCCTTGCCATTTCTTTCACTGTTTGGTTCTTTCTCTCAAGAACTCCATTTTGTTGAGGTTTTCTGGATGCTGCATATTGTCTTTTGATGCCATGTTGTTCACAATAATCAACAAATTCATCTGAAGTAAACTCACCACCTTTATCAAATCGTAAGCACTTGATCTTCATGTCTGACTCCTTTTCAACCATTTTCCTAAAAATCTCAAACTTGTTAAATGCCTCTGATTTATGCTTTAAGGAAGTTACCCATGTCATTCTTGTATAATCATCTATTAAAAGCATGAAGTATTTCTCACCATTTAATGATATTGTCCTTGTAGGACCACATACATCAGTATGTACTAATTGCAATGGTTTAGAAGCAAAATATTCCTTTGAAGGGAAAGATGTCTTTGTTTGTTTACCATGTTGACACCCTTCACAAATAATACTCTTTGGCTTACTTATACATGGCATACCTCTTACCTTTTGATGCTTACTAACTTTTACCAAATTATCAAAATTCAAATGCCCAAGTCTCTTGTGCCATAACCAACTTTCATTCACCTATCCCATAAGACAAAAATCTAATGATTGTTAGCATTTGTGATATCTTTTAAGTTGTATACATTTCTTTTAGATCTTTTTCTTGATGCAACCAACTGTCCTGATTTAAATTTGATTTGACAACCATGATCATCAAACACAACTTCATATCCATTATCACAAATTTGAATAACACTTGGAAGATTGTACTTTAAACCTTCAACATAATACACATCATGAATAGACATTTTGTCACTTAGCATCAAAGAACCCAAACCTTAATTTTCCTTGAAGAATCATCACCAAAACTCACACTGCCACCTTTGTAGTTAACCAATTTATCAAACTTTGTTTTATCACCTGTCATATGTCTAGAACAACCACTATCAATTATCCACATCTTTTTCTTGAGAATGTAAAGCCATTTTTACAAACATAGACTTATTAATCTTAGGCCTCCATATCTTTGTTACTTTAGTATCAAATTCTTTATCAACTTGTAGACTAGTATAAGATTGATCATTTTGAAATATCTTAGTTTTCCAATTCCTCATAACATGACCAAAAAGATTGGATTTGTAACATCTTAAACCATTCACTTTAGGAAAGGAGTAACCAAAATGAAACTTTGAAAACCTTCTTGACATATATTTGCAATTACTTATTCTATGTCCATATTGATGACACATGAAGCAATATCCATCAAAGAAAGAAGTGAACCTGTTTGAATATCTTTTACCCATGAATGAAGAGCTTGATGTAACCTGCCTTTGATCATTATAAATCTGATTAAAATCTGCATTTTTATCTAAATTTGAAGTGATAACATGTTGATCTATGTCTTTGCTTTCAGATTTGAATATCTCAAATAAAGTTTTATCTTTCTTGTCACTAGAGCATTGTCCTGTATGGTGAAAAAGTGACCACACTTCTATGAATCATTACATTCAAGGACACTCAAAAATAAGGCCTCAAAAATTGATTCATAGCTCTCTATGCATGGAGTTGCAAGATTTGTAAAATTGCTCTTAGCTAGAGCTATAAACTCATGACCTTGCTAGTCAACCACACAATGAGAGATTCAAGGTTGAAGACAAGGGCAAGAGTGCCAATATCCCCAAGAAATCAATATGGATGCAATGCAATGCAAAATAATCTATGAGAATGAAAGATGCAAGCTATGCTATGAAAGGAAAATACAAGTGTTACAATCTCTCCTAATTAAGCTAGATGAGATTAATCTATTGTATAAAAGAAATCTAAGCTATGAATGCCATGATTATGCAACTATGAAAGCAAACTAAATGAGATGCAACAATAATGTCTTCAAAGAGCTCCAAATGACCTAGAAAACCTGCAACATAACATTAGCATAAAACATGAATGGATGCCAAATGAGGAGAGCTCTTCTTTTATAGGGAATATAAAGGAATGGACAATGGAGATTAAGAGGCAAAAGATTTAATCAATGGTGGAGAAAAATAGAGGCTTGATCCTTGTGCACAAATATCCTCCAATGAGAAAATAAGAGTTGACTTTTGTGTCTATATGAGACAAAAAGTATTTTTTCTCTTTTTATAAAATAAGAATAATGCTTTATTTGTGCAACATAGGATAAGAAGAAAAGTGGGGATTTTTTATTTAAATAAAATGGGGGGAAATATTCCTTTTAAATAAATAAAAACTTAGGATAAAATGGTTAGCCCAAGGAAAATAATCAAAAATGATAAAATAGGATTTGATCAAGGAAATTGATATAATTGATAAGATGTTAATTTTTGAAAATATTGATTCAGGGATTTGATAAATTGAGAAATGGGGCCCAAAGTCTAGGTGACCATTTTAGGGTGCATACATGTCCAAGTTCAAAACCAATTCCAGTTAGATCATCAGTTCTTCTTTGTTTTCTTAACATGTCATCCAAAGTAGTACTATCATATTTTTCTAACTACCTTTTATATGATACTACTTCATTCATTAACCTTGTACATTCATCATCTTTAGAACTTAACTCTTCCTTAGTGATAAAGACAATTCTCTTTTGTTCCTCCACTTGTAATTTTAAATCTATAACTTGTTGATTTAATTCCTTAACTTCTTTTTCAAAGTTATCTTTTTCTTTTATGAATTGATTTTCTTGAACACTTAAATTCCTTTTTAATTCCTTGATCTTTTTAAGTGCATAAAGAAATTCACATTCTAAATTAGCTTCAACAAGTTCAACATCATCATCGCTATCTAATTCTTGACAAGTAGTTTCTATAGCCATGAATGAAACTTCATTTTCATCACATTCAAAACTGCTAGATTCACTATCTGATACATCAGCAATCAAACTCTTCTTCTTCTTAAAGAACTTCTTTTTGTTATATAATTTCTTTTTATTTGATTTCTCTTTCTCATCATCTACTTCATCATGACTATTATAAGGACAATTAGATGCAAAGTGTCCTATTTTACCACAATTAAAGCATTTGAAAAGAAGTTTACCTTTGTATTTACCTCCTCCTCTCTTTAATTTCCTTGAGAAATGTGCTTCAAGAACATCAAGGTCTTCTGATTCTGATGAGACTTGCTTTTCCTTCTTTTCTGCTTTGAATGCTACTTCTTTGCTTGTGGATTCCTGCTTGCCAAACTTTCTCATTTCATAAGCTACAAGTGCTCCATGAATATCTTCCATTGTATATTTGTTAATGTCCCTAGTTTATTCTATGAAACATATTTTAGAATCAAACTTATCAGGAAGATATCTTCAAAATTTATTTACAACATCAATATCATCAATTGTTTCACCAAGTCCTCTTATGCCATTAACTGTTTCATCTATCTGAAGAAGATAATCTTCTACCTTTTCATCATCACCCATCTTTAGGTCCTCAAATTTTGCTTTCAAATGTTGTATCTTGGCTTCTTTAACTCTATCATTACCATGATAAGTATTTTTCAATTTGTCCCATACTTCTTTAGAAGATCTACAATGCATCACCTTAACAAACACATCTTTAGACAAACTGTTAAATATAGAAAATTTAGCTTTCATACCAGTTTCATACTTCTTCTTTTCATCAATATCTGTAGGTAAATCATTAGGAACTTTATAACCATTAACAACTGAAGCCCAAACATCAACATTAATTGATAACAAGTATGTTTGCATCATTACTTCCCAAAAAGCATAATCTGATCCATCAAAAATAGGAACCTTTGAAGAACTATCATGAGCCATTGTAAATAAGTATTCCACTCAACCAAAATCTACCCAAAGTTGTTAAACTTGATGTAGGGAACCTTGCTCTGATACCACTTGTTGGAATACAAACACCACTGAGAGGGGGGGGTGAATCAGTGGTTACTTAAAACTTGTTCTTTTCAACTTTACAATTTTAACTTTTACAATTATAACATAAAGTTATAAAAATGAACAAGATATAAAAGAATAACAAGGTACAAAATATTTATAGTGGAAAACCCCTTAAGGTAAAAACCTCTTTGAATCTGAATCTTTATTAGCCTCTTGGGCAAATCTTTTAGAGCTACAACTCTAGGAAACACCAACATCCTGTTTTAGAAACATCGATTTCAAGGAACACCAATCCCTTACACCTGAAAGCACCAACTTCAAGAATACAAGAAGCACCAAATTCCAAAATGAATAAATTAAATGCAAAATTAGAGGATCATCTCTGTTACAATACAAATCATGAAACAAGATTTCAACTCCAAGTTGAAAACATTAAGCAGGATTCACTTATTTTCTTATCTTTCACACTGATTCTTTTACATCACCAAATTATACCAAATTATACAAGCCTTCTCAATATGACTTTCTCATATCATGAAAAGTATAATCAGACTTAAATCAATACATCTGAATGTAATAGGATGAGTTTAATCAATGGTCTTCAAAATGTTATACTTCTTGAAAGATAAATAACATTTTTCCTTCAAAACATTAAAGATCCAAATGCATATTCATGTTTCATAAAACATCTGATTAAATACTAATGTAAACCATTAATATATCAGTATATAAACCCTTCTCAACCTCTGATATACTTCTGTAATGAAAATCAAATCATAAATAGTAAAATAGAAACATAAAACATTACCCTCCTCTTTGCTGCTATAAAAACTTCCTGCAATCTGCCTAATATACTTCACATTATGCACCACTCCTAAAAATTTTGATCAAATCACCTATTGTAACTTTTATAGGAATGTATCCTGTATTTATAAATAAAAAAAGTTGAAATTTTTAGAACTGTTACATAACCCAAATAGTAATTAGACCAAAACCGGCCAAAAACGGTTATAACTGCCCGCAACAGTCTTGGTCTAAATTGATTTTCTCTCTCCAAAAATGTGATCTTTCAAAACTATCTCAGACCCATTTCAGTTTTTCCTGTTACCCTTCTGAAAAGTTATAATAGTTGGGGTCTTATTTAACACTTAATATGTTCAAATTCATTTAGACCGAAACTAGGTAGTTATAAAATTGTAATTGATTTAACACTCATAATCAACATTAAGTGTTATATACTCAATACTTTATCAACCACCTCAATAATGATATAATAAATGTATTGGAACATTAATAACATTATTTTAAATACCTTTGATCACTTTAATAAACTTCTATAAGATCATTAAGTTTCCATCTTTTATACCACCATAATTGAGAGATCTGACATGTCTTATTGACATCAATGACAAAACCAAAGACCAAATTACCAAAGGTTCAATAGTGTTATCACAATATATAATTACTGGCTTAGTGATTACCTCATTCATTCCTTCTAACACTTGCTTGATATATGCAATATTTGAATAGTTAGTAGCAACAACAACATACTTTGCTTTAGCTGTAGACTGAGAAATGCAAGCCTGCTTCTTACTTGTCCATGTAACAAGTCTTTCACCAAAGAAGAATGCTCCTCCGATGGTACTCTTTCTATCATCCACATTTCCAACCCAATCAACATCGGTGTATACCTTCAGTTCAAACTTGCCTTTCTTAGGATACCACAGTCCATAATCTTTAGTTTTCTTTAGGTATCTGAAGATTCTCTTTGTAGCAACCATGTGTGACTCTCTAGGGTTTGTAAAAAATATAGCAACTATTCCAACAACATGTGTTATATCAGGTCTACTGTGAACTACATACATTAACTTGCCAATCATGGATCGGTACAGTGTCTGATTTACCTCAGTAGTTCCATCTTCTTTAGTCAGTTTACATCCAGTAGCCATCGGTGTTCCCACAGGTTTAGCATCTTCCATGCCAAATGTCTTCAAGACTTCCTTTATATATTTAGAATGTGTGATGAATATACCATCATTCTGTTGAATCACTTGTAAGCCTAGAAATAACTTAATCTCTCCAAACATAGACATTTCAAATTCACTTTTCATTTCATCAGCAAATGACTTACAGATTTGATCTTGTCCTCCAAATATTATGTCATCCACAAATATCTCACCAATCAAGATAGCATCATCAGAATTTCCTTTCATGTATAGATTACTATTCTCACTTGTTCTAACAAATCCAATACTCAACAAATAGTTATGTAGCCTCTCATACTAGCCTCTTGGTGCTTGCTTCAAACCATATAAAGCTTTATGTAATCTACATACCATATCTTTATTTTTTGGATCAATGAACCCTTCAAGTTGTTCTATGTAGACTTCTTCTTCAAGTATCCCATTTAAAAAAGATGATTTGACATCCATTTGGTAAACTTTGAACTTTTTGTGTGTAGCATATGCAAGTAACATTCTGACTCCTTCTAATCTAGCAACAGGTGCAAATGTTTCACCATAATCTATTCCTTCCTCCTGTGCATATCCCTTGCATACTAACCTAGCTTTGTTCCTTGTTACCTCTCCATTCTCATTAAGCTTGTTTCTGAATATCCACTTAATACCGATAACATTCTTGTCCTTAGGTCTGGGTACTAAACTCTAAGTTTTGTTCTTCTCTATTTGTTCTATTTCCTCTTTCATTGCATTAGCCCATTCATCATTTTCTAATGCAACTTTTACATTCTACGATTCATAATCACAAACTAGACATGTACCTTGTCTTGCTTTACTCCTTGTTTGCATGCCAGCTTGTCTGTTTCCAATGATTTGTGTCTCAGGATGATGTCTTCTGACAAATTTTGCCAGTATCTGATCTCTTCTTTCTTGTTCATCCTATCCAGGTTCATTTGCTTGCTCGGTGGGTACTTCATGCTCATCAGTTTCTTTTTCCTATTCCTCAGTATTGTTTTCCTGCAGACCAATTTTCACTGTCTACTACGTTGGTAGGTACTCTGGTTGTTCAATGTAATTAAATCTACCATAGTCTTCTGGTTTTTTTTTGCTTTCCTCTGCATTCTTATCACCAAACTCATCAACTCGAACATTATTACTTTTAATCATTTTATTAGTTACCTTGTTAAGACACTTGTATGCTTTACTTTTAGTGGAATATCCTAGAAATATCCCTTCATCACCTTTTGAGTCAAACTTCCCATTTCTTTCATCTTTCAGAATAAAGCATTTACTTCCAAAAATCCTGATATAACTTATAGTGGGTTTGTGACCAAACCATAACTCATAGGGTATCTTATTAGTGTCCTTCTTCAGTTGTACTTGGTTCAAAACATAAATAGTTGTGCTGACAGCTTCCCTCAGTATGTTTGAGCAACATTCTTTTGTAACATTAGTGTCCTTGCACAGTCAACTATTGATCTATTCCTCCTTTCAACTATTCCATTTTGTTGTGGTGTCCTCGGTATAGAGACTTGTCTTTTAATACCATGCTCATTAAAAAAGTTAGTAAATTCATCAGAAATAAATTCACCACCTCGGTCAGATCTTAAGCATTTCAATTCTTTACTAGTCTCTTTCTCAACTTTTTCTTTATACCACTTGAACATCTTAAATGCCTCTGCTTTTTCCTTCAAGAACATGACTGTCATTAATCTAGTATAATCATCAACAAAAAGAATAAAATATTTGTCTCCATAGTAACTTTGAGTTCTCATAGGACCACATAGGTCAGTATGCACTAACTCAAGTAATTTCTTTGTTGAATAATCTTTGCTTTTGAAACTAGATTTTGTCATTTTACCTTTCTAACATTCATGACACATAACATGATCAGGCTTAGATAAGTTAGGTAGACCTCTAACCTTTTTATTTTTACTAATCTTAATCATGTTATCAAAATTCACATGACATAACCTCTTATGCCACAACCATGCATCTTCATCTTTCATCATTAAACAAGAAGACTGGTCATTATCAAGATAAAACAAATTACCTCTCGATTGTGTTCCAGTTTGAATAAGTCTTCCTTCGTCATCATATATTTTCACTTTCTTTCTCTCGAAAGCAACTTAGTGGCCTAAATTATTCAATTGTGCCACACTTAGGAAATTACAGTTTAGACCTTTACCCAATAAGCATTGTCACATCTAATTTTATCATTTATCATCGGGGATCCTTTTCCTCTAACCATACAGGGTGCATCATTACCCATTCTAATAGATCCTCCATTGTGTTCTTCAAGATGATCAAATTTCTCTTCATCACCAATCATGTGATGTGTACAACCACTATCTATGATCCATGTATCATTCTTGTTAACCTTAGAGATAAGTGTTGTCTCTACATACCTCTCATCTTCTTCTGAGTCATCCTTCATTGCAACAAATACTACCTCCACATCTTCATCAGTGTCGGTATCAATGACATCTTCTTCTGCAATGTAGCACACCTTCTTGCCTTTATCATTATTGTCTTGGTTGTCTTTGTTGTATTGTCAGTAACTTCTATTGCCTCTTCTCCCGTAGCTTCCTTCACCAGATCGGTCTTTGTTTCTGTCATCATCTTTCCTATGTGGACATCTAGCAGCAATATGACCAACCTCTTTACAATTAAAGCATGCTAAAGGTAATTTACCTATATACCTTCCTTTACCTTTAGGTAACCTTTTGGCCATAAGAGCTTCAAGTTCATCAAGCTCATCATCAATATTGCTATCACTATCATCATTCTTATTTTTGCTACTAGACTTATCAATCTTCAGAGAAGACATAAAAGCAGATTCAACAGACGGTACAACACTATTATCAAAGTTATTCAGTTCAAAGGTTGTAAGCTTACCAATCAGATTATCAAGAGTAAGGTTGTTACCAGATGCATACCTTGTTTCATGAATTGCAGATATTCTAATTTCATAAACTAGCAATAAGGTTTTGAGAACTTTTCTTACCACCATCTCTTCATCAATAACACCATCAGATGCTCTAATAACATGTACTACCTCTTTCAGTCTATTTGTGTACTACATAATATTTTCACCTTCCTTCATCTTCATATCATTGAATCTACCCCTTAAGCTTTCAGCTCTGGCTCTTTTGACATTCACATCACCACTATAAACTTGAGCAAGTTTATCCCACATACCTTTAGTAGTAGTGCAATTTTTAATATCTTCAAATTCGACATTGGTACATGCAGCAACAATTTCCATCATAGTAACATTATGTTCATGCCTGTCTCTTAGTTGATCAAGGGTCAAGGGACCAGTGGGCGGTGCAATATAGCCATTCTCCATTAGTGTCAGGGTAGAATTCCCAATTCCAGATACATGCAGCTTCATTCGGCTTTTCCATACCGTGAAGTTATCTTTGTTTAGCTTTGGCACTTCCCTCTTATACATTTTGAGATCTTTGTGCTGAAGTCCTTAAAACTCTATTCCAAGCAACCAACACTTTGATACTAATTGTTAGAATAACTAAGAGGGGGGAATCAATTATTCACAATCCCAATCACAAAATGTATATCCAAAAACAATTTACTAAAACTTCTATAGCTCGGTAAACTAAAATAGTATTATGTCTGTGCTTTTACCAATTACTAGTTAATAACATAGAATGATTATTGATCAAATCCAATATGCAACATGTAAAGTATGATAACACACAATCATCACAATCAACACATAACACAAGAGATTTATCGTGGAAACCCTATGAAGGGAAAAACCACCTGGGACCGGCAACCCAAAAATTGTTCACTCTTCTGAAGTGAGGTCAGTGAAGACCCAACCCTATTAAAGGTTACAAACACACTGTGAGGTGTGACCTTGTTAGAGGATTTAACACTAACCGTTATCATCCAACCAACATTCACTATGGGGTTGACAAGATAACAAATGTACACTCTATGAATGACATTACAAGACTTTCTAGTCCACTCTATTCAGAGATTTGTTTGTTTACAATGGTTAAAATGTAACAGCAGTTGATCTGATTACAACACAACTTCAATTGCAGATTATTAGATCTATATTGAGCTCATTCAAATCCTCTGATCAATATTTCAATTCTGTTTCAATCAATATTCAGTAACTTACTGTCACTCGGTAATAGCTTTCTTACGCTTGATAATTTCTGTAGTTCGGTTCTCCTTAACCAGTCTGATCAAGCATACATGAAGCTTGTTCATGTGATATCTCTGCAGTCTCCTTCTTCTGGCATAATTTCATCATGAAATCCCAGTCTCTTAAATAGACGAGTAAACCATTTTAATTCCATCCATCAAATTTTTTTGCTTAATCTCCTTTGTTGATTTTGCCGCTTAAACCTTCCTCGGCTGATGTGTCAGTAACATGTTTTGTTTCAATTCATTAGATCTTCTTTGAATTATGTTAGCTGTCGATCTTCGCAACAAACATTATCTTCATCTCTGATTTTGAGGTACTTTATAGCTCATCAACTTCATCGGCTAAACTAGTCATTTAGTTCTTTTCTTCTACTCGGTTAACAAAGAAATGTGTTAGTGAACACAAGCTCAGTTTGTACTGTGATCGGTATACACTACACTATGTCGATGTATACTGAAATGGTTCTTTAATCGACAACACTACTTTGTGCATTTTTCTCTATCCTTCATCATAGATGAATGCAACATAATCAAGTCAATAACATAAGGTCATAGACTCATCCATAAGTTACCCAATGTATTCCTTATCCTTATCTATCATATCCATCTTCCTCATGTAGATATATCTATTTTTCATCTATTTTCTTCTTCTTCTATAGATGTTTGGGTATAGTAACTTACAAGATAAGTACTATCAAAACTAGTTGACATCAATGACAACATATTACTAATTTAACCATCTTACATATCTAATCAACAACTCAGTGATCTTAAATCATAGATCTTCAAGTTATACAATGTATTCAAATCAGTTTTAGTTCATCAAATTGATGTCTAGCTTTGTCATGCTGGTAGCCGGTTCACTGGTGGAAGAGACTACGGGTTCAATGGCATTCAAGTAATAGGTTATCTCATAATCATTTTGGAACATTAAGAGCTCAGGTTCTTGATAGCGTTGGGACCAATCAATGAGGTTAGGATGAACAAGAGGTAAGTTAATGACTAGTTCAAGGTTGTGAATGTGAATGATATCATCTTTGGTGACCGTAGAGTCAGAGTCCATCAAGTATCCTTCTAAGCTACTCAAATTGGGATTCATCCTAACAAGTGAAGAATCATCTACTAAGGCAACATGTGGGTTCAAATCCTCTAATCCTACATGTGACTCATCGGCTACATCAGGTTGAGAACTATAAGTGTGGATGACATCAACATCCATGTCAACTATGGAAGGCTCTGAGAAGGAGTCCCATTCATACTCATATGAACTTGTTTCTGAACTTCGACTAGGATATTTACACCATGAAGGTTTTGGACATCTTGATGTGGAAGTTATAATGTCATTAAGGGTAATACCTTCTCTTTCCATCAAACGAACAAGATTCTTTCATTGACATTGTCTGATAGGATCTTCTACATCTGATTCATCTTGTTCTAAGGTTGCAACTATCTCATGAGTGACTGGACTATCTGAATCTCCCTAAAGGAGATTAGTGGAAGGGACCCAATATTCACACATATCTTGTTGATTTGTCAAATTAGGTATGTATTCTGGTTCATCTTCACAATCTAAATCATCAAGGATATGAGTAGTGTTCTTGTTGCGATTCACAAATCCTAGGCCAACCATCTTCTTAGACTTGCATCCAAAAAGATCATGATCAAGGGGTTCAGCTCTAGCATCCAATCTATGACTAAGAGGGCCATGTCCAGGATAGCCCATCTATTTGACAAAAGTATACCCTCTTCCATAAGCCTTAGGAGAGGGAGAGAAGTTCTCATTGTGCATGTGTTTCTCTTCTTTATAAATCCAATCTTTAATAGCCACCTCTTCATTCTCATCTTGAATAGGCACTGAGGACCCTATAAACATGCCAAATAAAGTCATAGCTGAAGAGGAAGGTCTCATTTCTTGTGAAGGCTTGTCATAAGACCTCGATGAAACTGCTAGTGTTGTGAGAGAGTGGAGTTGATACCCCCCATGCCAAGGTCTACTAACTTGAACTTGTCTTTACATTCAGCTAAGGTTGCATTGAAGTCTTCTACTTTTCTATTGAGGGGAACATGAGCACTCACTAAAATTGAGTTAATAGATAAAGTGTTATCCCTAGGTATACAAATATCTAGCCCATTGTAAGGGAACTTAACACACTAATGATAGGTAGATGACATTGCTTGCATATCATGAATCCATGGTCTACCGAGTAAGATATTGTATGCTAGGGGGCCAACATCAACTATTTGGAATAAAAAATCTTTTTCAATAGGGCCAATCCTAACAGGAAGGATGACCAACCCCTTGGAACTTCTTTCTACCTCATCATAAGCTTTGATAGTGATCTTTTTTCTGGTATCTATAACTTTTTCAGAATAAACCAACGTATTCAAAAGACTCAAGGAACAAATATCAAGCCCAACACCCCCATCTATCAACACACGCCTAACATGGGTTTTGTGGATCATGACCTCAATATGAAGAGCGAGATTGTGTGGGGGGATCAAAGCTTTATCATCATCCTCTGGAAAGGTAAGGTAATGAGGGCTAGCAATATGGTTAACCATGTTCTGGAATTGATCAACGTCTAAGTTGTTGGGGACATTCACTGCGCGCAAAGCATTCTCAAGGACTTGCTTGTGTCTCGGGGACAACTCTAAGAGCTCAAAGATCAAAATCTGAGTTGGGATTCTTTGCAACTGATCAACAAGATTATAGCATGACTTAGGATTGACTGCTGGTTTTGAGGTGACATTCTTGGATGCCACTTGCTTTGGTTTACTTGGTTGACTTGAACTGGGTCCTCTAATGACAAGGGGACCTTGACTTCATATGACAACATTGAGGGTTTGAGATTACACTCTAGAGTTAGGACCCCTTAGCACCAGGATGGGTTCTTTATCAAAGATAGGAGAGTCCAAGTCTAGATCATAACCATAGGGATCTTTATCCCTCATCATGTTGACATTCTCTTCTACAACTTCAAGCATGTTGACAACATTCTTTGCATCTGTGTAAGTGTAATTGACCTCAGCCTTGCCATTCCTAGGTTTAGAGGTTTCCCCCTTCTCATACTTGGGCAAAGGTTCTTTTAACACCTTATGGTTGGTGTTAGTGTTCAATCCATCTACCTTAAGTTTTCCATTCTCAATGAGATCTTGGGTGATATGTTTGAGTTTCCAACAGTTTTCAATATCATGTTCAATGCCATTGTGAAACTTGCAAAAGGATTTCTCATCCCACAAATGTGGCTTAACATCAGGTATATAATGCTTTGCGGGGTCTTGAGGATGCGCAAGGTTTTTGGCAATGAGTTTTTTCAAGACATCCTCATATGAATCACCAAGTTTTGAAAACTGACGTCTCTCTTTCCTAGGCTTATCTTGATATCTTGGCTTGTGTACTTGTTGATTAGATGCATTGAGTTTTATGGCTTGAACAACACTAGACAAGTGGAGAACAACTTGATCTTTGGGTTTGGAGGAGTCCACAACTCCATCATTCACCACTTGTTTGTTCCTATTCCAATGTGAGTTCTTTCCTTTATCCTTGTTAGGGTTGTTATTTTGACCATTGTTGTTGTTGTCGTTTCCTTGTTTGGTCAAAATTCCTTGTTCTCTCAAAACATCCTCAAACCTACATGCAGTTTCAACCATGGTGTCAAAGGAATCAAAAACCATCTTTCTAACTTCATACCACATTTCGGGAACCAAGTTGCTAACAAGGATGTCAATCTTCTCATTTTTACGGATGGTCCTAGAGTAGTGAGAGCATTGTCATCTCCACCTTCGCAAGAAAGTGACAAAGGATTCCCTTTGATTTTGCTTTAAGTTGCATAAGTCCAACATGGTGATAGATCTTGTAAGGTTGTATGCAAAGTTTTGGACAAATCTATGGGTGAGCTCTTTGAAAGTCTTAACAGGGGGAGTTATGTTGGTGAACCACGCTTGACCCTTAAGACTCCTTGGGAACAATCTCATGAGGTATGAGTCATCTTGATGGAACTCAAAACTTGTGGTATAGAATTGATGCACGTGATCATGTGGATCTCCATTCCCATTATACTTGTCATATTGAGGGATCTCAACCTTTCTAGGAAAGTCTTTCATGTTAATGTAATACCCCAAAAATGGGCTATAGGTTCATTAACCTCCTACATCTTCAAATCAAATGAAATTGACATCAAATTCCTAACCTAAGGCACATCTGCACATTATCGAAATCCTAATTGATTTTATCTTAATTCTGCATCGGGGAATATTTCCTAAATATTTTTAATTTATCTAATTATCTTTAATTAAATATTATTTGGTGATAAATGTTATTATTTATCCTAAAGTTGATTAATTGAATATGATGAATATTTAATTAATTAATTTAATTCTGCCACTTAATTATTTAATTAGATTTAATTGCATTTATTCCTAATTAATATTATTTTTATTTTGACAATAAATCAAAATTCCTACAAACAATCAAGTGAATATTTATTTAATTGATTTAAAATCAAACTTGTCAAATTTAATGATTTAATTGGAATAAAGTTTGATTTAATAATTGATTAACCCATAAATCAATTGTTTTAATTCAAAAAATCAGTTAAGTGGAATATAAATCACTTTATTTATTAAATTAATTCATAATTAAATCATGCACAATCAGAAAAGCAGGCAACTAGAAATTAACAATCAATTTTAAAATTGAAACTCAACATCTGATGATAAGTTGAAAAAGAGAACTAAAGCTCTATTTTGAGATAAAAACTGCTTTTGCATGATTTTATGAATTAAATATTTTTAATTTCTTGTTAACTCAAAAATCAACTTGAGTTTATCAAGAGTGATTTATGGCTTTTCTCTTGCATCCTCAAAGCACTGGATTTCTATAAAATCAAGGCTCAGCTCTCTCAAAAATCCCTTAAGCTTTCAATCAACATCTCTCGAATTTGCACAATTACTCTAGCAAATTGACATCTGAAGAATCAAGCACTTGTGACAGGCGAATTTGTGAGATCATTCATAATTTTCAAAGTTTTTGCATAGTTTTTCATATCATTTAGCATATCATTGTTAGATACTTTTACATATCAATTTCATACATTCTAGATCAATTTCATACAGTTTCTCATTCTTATTGCATAGAAAATAAAAAAATATAAATTAATTTGCATTCATATTTCATTATTTTCATCATCTTAAATCCTTCGTTTAGGTGTTGCATTGTCATTGATCTCGATTCCAATCTGAGAACATCATACTCGCACCTACTAGAAGGCAGTAAATTGCCTGGTTAGCATAGTTTCAATTACTTGCAGATTTTGATTTTTGCTAACCTCTAATATTTTACTGAAGTGTTCTATCTACAGCTAGGTACAAAATTCATACATACATTTCTAGCGCCCACCGTGGGGCTACCCACCTTTACATGCTGGTTTTAGTTATTTTTTTGAGCTAACTCCCTTGTGCAAATTTACTTGGAGACTAAAACCCTAAATTTTCAAAGATTTAATTTTATCTCCCAAACGGCTTGGAGTTTTGGTTTGAAATTATTTTTGCAAGTTGGAGACATATCAAGGAAGCTTCGATAAAAAAATTTCTGGGATGTTTTGAATTTTTAATAATTTTTTCTTTATTTTTCATAAATAATTCATTTTCAGCACAAATCATCATATTTTTTGGAAATTTTTACATTTTTGGAAAGCTCTTTAAATTCTATAGGCGGTCCATTCTTTGTGCTTTAAATTTGGATGCAATATAATAGCTCAAATAATCAATTTGCAAAAATTGGTCTATTTTAGTAAAATGGGTCTCTAGGGCACAAATGAAGAGATTTTTCTAAAAATTTTATATTTTTGGAAAGCTCTCTATTTTTTAACAGGGGTCTCTGTTTTACATTTCTATTTTTATGGCCTAAATCATATCAAAAAAATTAGATCTTGTAAAAAATAAAAATTTTGTGATGGGTATGCACTTATTTTTCATATGATTCAGTGCATGATATGAGTTGTCATTTGGATTATTTGCTGGCTATTATTGCTCCTAACAATTGGTTTTCAGATCTAACCCTAGGGTTTTCATAAGTTGAATATGCATTGCATATCTTATTTACTTATTTTCTTGTCGGAGAGTTCGTGGCCCACTTGCGCAGGATTGCTCAACAAAGCTAAAAATCAGGTAAAATCTACTAAGCACATTGCAAGGAACTCAAGTATTCTGTTACATCTAATAACACTTCATTTTGGGACATAAACCAAACTCTCTTGTGTCAAGCTTGAGTGCCTTTATAACTTTCATAATTCACACTTCAGTTTTGGGCTCTAAAACGAACATAAATTTGCTTTTTGCATATCTGTTACACATAGTAAATAGGCCCTATGAACACTATTTGTGGATGATCTTGAGAGACCAAGCTTCTTTCACTTGTTTATTCATGCGAAGCTCTTCTTGACAAAGGATCCCCTTGTAGGTAGGGAGGTTACTGAGAGCGTCTCACGTTCTACTAGATTTGTGTGTCTTCAACTTTTGATTGATACATTCTCTCTCCGGAGAGGTTGATAGATCATAAGCGGTTGACATCATAGATCTTTGTGAGATAATCTTGGTCTTAGCGTGTCAGATTAATCTGTCTGCTTCATTTTGGTTAAAAGTGAAAAGGCTAGAGGACTATGCTCTACTCTCTTTTTGGGTAGTATTAGAAACTCAGATCCTTGAATCTGGAACTAGTCTCCATGTGGTATCTTTTGTGAGTCACCTTTAGAGAGGGTTAACCGTAGTGGAAATTCCCTTAATTGGGTCAACCACGTGGATGGAACCTCAAGCGATAATAGCCATTTTCACCATGGTAGCAACAACCGCTATATAAATGTCCTTGTGGAAGAAATCTTCACAGGTGTGGTCTCTTGTTGGGCTGTCAGATCTCCCTAGCAACTCCTGATTGATTAAATTCTTAGACTATGTCAAAACCTTGGTGCGCCAGGATTGGAGTTCACCCTCTTGAGGTTACAAAATTTGTAGCGTTAGACTATTACTAAAAACCCTAGTGAGGCCAAATTTTTCATTTTTTAGGACTATGTGCATTATTGAAAAACTTTTGAGAACATACACAAGTAACATTTCTAGGGATTAGCATAATAAGTCACTATTGCTTGTTCATATGCAATATTGTTTTTGCCCTTGCTCATTATTTTTAGATGATTGCTTGCTTCCCTTGCTTATTGTTTTGCGTGCTTGATATCTTCTTGGTTACTTGAAACAAACTTTTACACAGATCTTAAAAAATTGGACAGAAAAATTTGCAAACAAATTGATATTGAAAAACTAAAAATATTGCAAATCTGAAGCAAAAATCCTTTATGGAGTCAAAAGTCATCCTAAAATTTCAAAACTCGTATCAAAGCCAAATTCAAAGTTGTCAGAGATTGGTCAAATTTGTCAGAAATCCAATTTACAACCAATCCCAAATTCTGTCAAAAATAACAAACTGATTCTTGTCATTTCTAGTTATCCTTGGTCGGTCTGGGTCAAATCTTAGGTGCTATGACATGTTGCTCAACATCCAAATGAACTTAAATGGTATCAATTTGCACAAAATGACTCTTGGTCTTCTTTCTTCTACATCTCCCATGTCTTCCTAGTCTCCTATTTCCATCCTTTCTCTTCTTCCTAAACTCTTCACGTCTTCTTGATTCTTTTCCTCTTTTTATCTAGTCTATTTTCTTCTATTCATCTCTTCTGTCACTTCCATGCTTGATTCCTCCTCATCCATCAATTCAAGGAGTCAATCAACAAACTCTACATCAATCTATTCTGGGGAGTCCTAAAACTCCTAACATGACTCAAAGAATCAGTACACATGAGGAAGAAACTCTAATCACTGCTATGATGAAACAGATGCACGCTATGCAAGTCAAGCTTAACAAACTTGAGGAAGAAAAGGAACCTAAAGAGTTCTCCATGGAAGCTCTATGCCCTTTTCCATTTGATAAAGACTTGTACATGTCACCATGCCCCTGGACAGAATGTGAGCAATGTGACAACCCTTATGATACCTCTTTAATGGAGAGTGACACATCCATCTTTGAAGACTATGATGACTATGATGATGGACAATATAATGATACCTATGACACCTCTATTCCTAAGAGTCCTCCTCGTTGTGTGCTTGTGCTTACTAGAAATGGGTCATCACATTGGATAGATCATGATGGTGATCCATACGATTCTAATTTTGAAAGAGACTTTGATGATTTCTATGAACAATACCTAGATGATACATCTACTTCTATTAAGGAATATAAAATGTACTGCGCTGATTTGAAATGTAAATATTATAAGAATCTTTCCTCTAAGAACTCTCATGCTGGAAATAAAGATTACACTCTCAAGCAAGATTATGTTAATGATGGACCTTTGTCTTGTGATGGTTCCCTTCCATCCCCTACTTCCTCCAATACCCATACATTTCCTAAAGCTTCCAAGCCTATCAAATCTTTCACAAGTTCTTCATCCACCAAAGGTCCTAATACTTTTCATGCGGTTTCCTATAGTTATCCTCAAGGGCTACCTCTTAAAGAAACTCAAGCTAACCTTCACTTGGCTGAAAATACTTTCAATAATGCTAAACCTAAAGAGCCTAAGCCTTTATATGATATAATGCCTACTTCAGCTAGTCCTTCACCATCTCTTCCAAAGTCTTCCATACAATTGCAACATGATACCTTGTCTTTAGAAGTGGCTCCATGTCAAGAGGACTCTAAAAATGATAAAGAAAAGAACATAAAGAAGGATCAAGATCAATAACCCTCCATGTCATCCACTCCTTTTCACAATGTCTCTTATCCACTTCAAGGCTCTTTTGATCCTGCACACCCTTTCTCATGCATTCCATCATGTCTTAAGTCTTCTCCTAAGCAGGATCATGATACTACTTACACTATTGAGCTTATTAATAATCAAAATGACCTTACTACACTTGCGCTTTCCAAAGATGATACTTCCATTAAGGTTATTAAAACTAATGTTGTTACTTCCAATGTTAAGCCTATTGAAAATCAAGAAAAAAATTGTATGCTTGTGCTATCCAAAGATCCTTGTCAAGATCAAAGTCTTCCATCTTCTTGTTCTACCACTCCATGTTCCCTTCCACTTTCTACTCTTCCTAAGTCTTTTCAAGCTCCAAACAATCCTATCAAAGAAGTGTCTCCTATTCTAGATGTCCATGATTCTATTGAAAATTCTAATGCTCACTCTAAAGATGCTGATGTCCTTGGTTGTCATATAAATGTTGATAAAATTGTTGATTATTCTTTTGCATCTTCCACTTCCATCCTTGGACCTCTTCCACCACTACTAAGGGCTTCACATCTACCTTCCATCTTGGGTCCTTATGTCCCTTCACTTTCCCCTCCTAACTCTCCTAATTCACCATCCATCTTGGGTCCTTACATCCCTCCATCTCCCATCTTTCCTCAAGATCAACATAGATGCACACCCTTGAATCCTTTTCATCCACCCACCCATCTAAACTAGTCATATCCTCCTTCTTCCACAAGTCCCAAGTCTTTTGGAAGTAACTTGAATGTTCAATACAAGAAAAAGAAGCAATACAAGGATCCATAAAAAAGAGAAGATCACCATGTCTCCTCTAAACAACATAGAGGCATAAAGTCAAAAGAGATATCTAAGAAAAAAACTACAAGACAAGTATGGGTTCCAAAATCCATCATTAAAGATATTCTCTCTAGATTATCAAAAAGAAATGAAAAGCCTACAACTATATGGATTCCAAAGTCTCTCTTGAAAGAGTCTGGTGTTGAGAAAAAAGTGAAGTTGACACTCAAGCTTCCAAATACTTCCACTTCATCTTCTTCCAAAAACATTCTTCCATTCCATGTGCCTAAACCACAATCTCTGCTATCCATTCACCATATTCCTTCACGTATTCCTTCATTCACATTTCCTCCATCCTCTTGCCACCCTTCAAGCTGTGTGTTGATGTTGATCTTGCCTTCCTTTCCATCTACCCTTTCACAATCCTTCCATTCATTATCCTTCTAGCTTCTATCCTTTTTCCTCACTTGCCTATTCCTCCTATCTTCCAACCTCACTCGCTTTACATAAAACCTTATCCTCCATTTTTCTCTTCCATCTCTCTTTCCCTATTAGCATCTTTGAGCATATCATTTTGAATCCTTGGCATATCATGGTTTATCCTTTCAAGGAGCATTATCTAAAGAGCTTGCCTTCTTCCAAAAATAAAAATAAAAAATTGAAAATGTGCCTTGGTGAAAACTTGGAAATAGGTGCCTTGGTAGCAAAAGTAAAGAGAAATAAATTCATCCTATGGTGAAAACCACTCCCTTGTGGCACCTTGGATAAGTACTATGATGAAAACCTGGCAATCAGGCATCATGCGTAGTTCTTCTACATATTTCATCCATTCCATCTTCTCTCTTTGATCTTGACAATGTTGATCTATACATGAAAATTTGGTTATCTTGTGAGCTATCTTATGATGATCTTGCTTTCATTCCCTTCATATTTATCCTTCATATTTATTTTCCTCCATTCATTCTATCCTTTCGCTATCCTTTTCCCCTTTGGTCTTGATCTAATAAAAAAGAAAGAAAGAGTAGAACACAATGCTTTGAAACCTCTTGACATGTCTACTCCTTTGGACTACATCCTGTCCTTCTTTGGCATTACACTTTTGTGAATTATCCTATATTGACCTTTCATTGCTTGTCCAAATGTGCTTTACATGATAATTTTTTCCTAGCTTGGGTATTCTTGAGGAGTTTACCCTTGAGGATTTCTTCCCTTCATTCTCCTTCATTCTCTTGTCTTCCATCTCTTCCACCAACTTGCTAATCCCCCTTGTTCTCCACCTTACTAGACATTGGGACTACATGATGTGATCTTTCTTGAGAGTTTGATGCCCATTCTGTTTGGGGGCATCCTTTGTACATAATGATTAGTACTACCTATTGAGGTTGAAATCCCATCACTAAGAATCAAAATGCATGGTCTAGTAACTAATGATGACTACAGAGTATCTAGGTTGCAAGAACTTGAACTACTAGATGAGTGTAGACATGCAGTGTATGATCATCTCAGAGTATATCAGAAGAGAATGTCTAGAGGTTACAACAAGAAAGTCAGACATAGAGAATTTTAGGTTTGCGATCTAGTCTTGAGAGAGAATCCTAAAAATCAATCACATAGAGAACGCAAGGGGAAGTTTGAACCCAAATGGCTGGGTCCCTTTGTAATTACTACTACTTTTGGCTCTGGTGCCTATCAAATCTCAATGACTGAGGAAGACTAGCTTCGAGAACCAATCAACGTTCTCCATCTAAAGAAATTCTATGCCTAAGGCATTCAGTCTATGGTAAAATGTCTTGAAAAAATCTTAAAAATTAGAAAAAGTCCTAAAAAAATGAACATCTTGGTGAAAACCTAGCAATAGGTGCCTTGATGATTCACAAAAAAAGTAAAAAATATCAAAAGTACAAAAAAAATTGGAAAAATGAAAAATACAAAAAAATGAGAAAAAGAAAAAGTGCCTTGGTGAAAACCTGGAAACAAGCACCTTGGTAGCAAAATTAGAATCTCTACCAAGATGGTGAAAACTCGGTAAATGGATGCCACTTGTTTCAAAATAGTCCATCTATCAACACAATCTTGGTCTTTCCCAGCTTTCAGTCTTGTTTTAGTTTGTACATATCTCTTGGTTTGTTCCCGCATTCCTATTTTGAATAAGTCGGTTGGTACACCAATTGGCTAAAGCATCAGTATCCTATCAAAGTTAAAACTTGGGGGAAATCAATGTCATATCCTATGGTCTTTAGTATACTTTAGACGTGTCATATCTAGTCAAAGTCCTTTGAAGCTTCATCCGAGTCAGTCAGTCAGTTTTATTTCTAGAAAAGATTTTTCATCTACAACAATGCAATCAAACACAAACTGAAAACAATCTATGCTTCTTCATGCTTTTATCTCCTTGTATGCTTACTAATTCACATTGAGATTTTTTCATATTGTGTCCCTTTGAGCTCTTTGATGATGTCCTTTACAGGACTTAGAGAGTGATGACTGGGGGCATAATTTTTTTTTTGTTTTCTGCTTGTATGTGAAAATCTAACAACTTTGGAAATTTTGGATTGAAATGGTGTCCATCTGTAATAGCCTCTATCTCGAATTGGATGGCCATGAGTACCTCGACCATTGATACCTAGAAAATTAAAGGAAGTTTGATCTCACTATTGTCTTTTTGAGTGAATTCTTTCTCCTATTGTGAAACACGATCTTACCTAAGGATGTGAATGATAAAGGGTCACTACGGGTAATTCACACTGGGTCTAGAATGATCTCTTGACTGTTTGAACGCAAAGTGTATTCTAGTCATCATGATGTTGATGTTATGATGCTCATACAAATTGCAATATTAAAATAGACATGATATTTAGGTCATCTTGGCGTTTGTGCCTTGGTGCTTATATCTATTCTGACATTCTGAAATAAAGTCAATATTCATATGTCCATAGTTATCTAACTAGTGGGTGTTGTATTGATTCTTGCACATACAAATCAATATTCATATGTCTATAGTTTCCTAACTAGTGGGCATTGTATTGATTTATCCGGTTACCTAAAAAGTTCAATGATGAGAATGAATCGACACATGATCAGTGACTAGGTCCTAGGTCCTAGGTTTACATTTTCTTCTGCATTTCATTTTGCACTTTGCATGATCTCACAAATTGCTTGAACACTTAAATGATTCTTCAAAACTTAAATGCTAAACATGACTACAAGAGCTGAATCTTACACGAAGGTCCATCCAACAAAACAAGTAGAATCTTTTTTTGGGATCAAAATCAAAATATGACATCATTCATATTATTAACTACTTGCATAATCGACCTTCAATCATCACAGAAATCTAGAATTCAACTTAACTGATTATCTTACATAAAACTATTTAAATTTTAACCTAGTCAAACTTGGTCTTCTAGACCTCTAAACGATGCAGAATGCATTCTCAAACATCTATAACCACTTCTCAAATCAATTAACATGCTTCTAAACCATTCAACAATGACTTTTCTTGTCAAATTTCAATTTTAATCCTGAAGGGGGCATGGTATTACACATCAATCAAATCTATAAATCAATATCTTTCTCTTAGTGATCAAGACAATAACCACGTCTAGTTACTGATTCATCAAAAGTCCTCATCGCTTGGGGAAAATCTTTCATTGCTTGGGGCATATCAGATTCATCGAGATCCATATCAATCTGGTATCCTAAATCTATCTTGTAAACTGTATCAGCTTTTCGTAACCATCGGTTCATTAGTGTTATTTTCCTTGTTTCTTCATAACTAATGGGTTCAGGACGTGATACCAATATGATTCATACAAGGACATTCAGGTTTGGAATCAGTCACTCACTTCTTCATAATCATAAGGTTCAGAATTAGGCATTTTGGCACTTTTTTGTAATCACCGGTTCGTTGTTGATATAGCTAGCATCATCTCGATTCCTGGTCATTCTGGGCCTGGGTCGGTATCTCTTTTCCAATATGTCAATCAGTTTCTATCTCGGAATCAGTTCATCTTTCAAATCAATCTCAGACATCTTTATCAAACACAGACTATTCTTTGAACCACTACCCTTTGCACAGTGATTCAAAGAGGGGCAAAATGTAATATCCCAAAAATGGGCTATAGGTTCATTAACCTCCTACATCTTCAATTTGAATGAAATCGATACAAAAGTCCCAACCTAAGGCACATCTTCACATCAAAATCCTAATTGATTTTATCTTAATTTTGCATCGGGGAATATTTCCTAAATATTTCTAATTTATCTAATTATCTTTAATTAAATATTATTTGGCGATAAATGTTATTATTTATCCTAAAGTTGATTAATTGAATATGATGAATAATTAATTAATTAATTTAATTCTACCACTTCATTATTTAATTAGATTTAATTGCATTTATTCCTAATTAATATTATTTTTATTTTGACAATAAATCAAAATTCCTACAAACAATCAATTGGATATTTATTTAATTGATTTAAAATCAAAGTTGTCAAATTTAATGATTTAATTGGAATAAAGTTTGATTTAATAATTGATTAACCCATAAATTAATTGTTTTAATTCAAAATCAGTTAAGTGGAAGATAAATCACTTTATTTATTAAATTAATTCATATTAAATCATGCACAATCACAAAAGCAGTCAACTTTAAAACAATTGCTAATTTCAATTTGTAAACTTTCTAAAACTCAACATCTGATGATAAGTTGAAAAAAAGAACTAAAGCTCTATTTTGAGATAAAAACTGCTTTTGTATGATTTTATGAATTAAATATTCTTAATTTCTTGTTAACTCAAAAATCAACTTGAGTTTATCAAGAGTGATTTATGGCTTTTCTCAATGCATCCTCAAGCCCTAGATTTCTATAAAATCAATGCTCATTTTTATCTCTCAAGCTGGCTGGCTAATCAACACCTCGAAATTGCATCCTCACTCTGGCGAATTCGTGACTGAAGAATCAATCTTTTGCAAATCAAGGCTATTGTGAGATTTTCATTTATTGTTTTGAGCATTCATAGTTTCATATCATAGATTTTTATATGCATTCATATCATTCTTAGATTAAATCTGCATTTAATTTCAATTTCAATTTCAATTTCATACATTATAGCTTAGATTTCATACAGTTTCTCATTCTTATTGCATAGAAACTACAAAAATATAGATTAATTTACATTCATATTTCATTGTTTTCATCATCTTAAATCCTTCTTTTAGGTGTTGCATTGTCACTGATCTCGATTCCAATCTGAGAACATCATACTCACACCTACTAGAAGGTAGTAAATTGCCTGGTTAGCATAGTTTCAATTACTTGTAGATTTCAGTTTTTGCTAACCTCTAATGTTTTACTGAAGTGTTGTGTCTACAGCTAGGTACAAAATTCACACACACAGTTAACACTTTTGTCAAAAGGATTAGGACAAATTGAATTAAGTGAGAATTAACTCTTGGATGCAAACATCTTTTCCATCATACTCTTAATTTGTTTGATCTCTTTCTCTTGAGATGGACCTTGCTTCTTAATCTTCTTGTCTACATTAAAGTTGTAGGGGACTCTAGCGCCCTTGTTGATTAAACTCTCTAGGAACTTGTTTTTTTTTTTCTCTAAGTATCTCTCCACATATTGCTAGAAGAGTGGTTCTCAGTGTATCTTCATGAAGTCTTGGGAGTTGAGGTAAAAAATTGAACTACTTCCCCCATATTGTGAACCATGGTGAGAATGTTGTGAAGGTTGTCTTGAGTTCCTAAGAGGTGTTCGTCTCCTCTAATGATCATGTCATGAAGCCCTTCTTCCTCTAGGGCTAGGAGATCATCAAGGTGTTCTTGAATGTCTTCCACTTTGTGGACTCTTAGGAGGAGTGGATGGAGGAGAGTTGTTTCCACCACCAACACGCATGTTGTTAAATTGATCATTAAGTTGTTGAGCCAATAGTCTATCTTGCTCTTCCTAGAAGGCTCTCCTTTCTATCTCCAACAAGGTTTGTCTCTCTGCCTCTAGGAGTCTAAATTGCTCTTCCTTTTCAGCTTGTTCATCTAGGAAGGCTTTCTTTTCACACTTAATTCTCTTAAGTCTTTCACTTGTGTATCTTGAAGGTTCTTTGAGTGGTGAACTTGGTCTTGAATGCCTAAACAAGTCATTAGTGTATGTTGCATTCACACGAGTGTCATAGGGTTCATCATCTTGGTTTTCATGTTGTGATTTTTCTTCTTGATAGACTTGCCTCTTATCCCTTTCAGCCCTTTGGTGTGCATCCAAATATCTAGTTGAGATAAGGGGTGAGACTGGTCAATTTTCATGAGAGGAATTGCCAAATGAAAAGGTATCTTTATGTTTTTTAAATATATCATCAAGGTATTTATCAATTCCTTCTCTCTCTCAGTGTGTCATTATGTAACTCATATCCATATCCGAGTGAGAAGATGCTAAGGGTGTACTCAACTCACTAAGGTTACTCTTGGGATCAAACCAAACTTCTGAGTTGTTCCTTGGTGATTGATCAAATATGGGTTCTTTTCCCTTACTTTTTTGGTGAGTTTGAACTAAGAGTAATTGGTTAAAGACTACTTGAGGTTGATTTCTTTGATTTACTTGATATCTTGTTGTAACCGACATGAAAGAAAAGGTACTAGGTGATAGGGTGACCCTAAGAAACATTGGTACCAAACTAGGATAGTAAAAGCACTCACTTATCCAAAAGAGAGGTGATAAGATAGAATTTTGCAAGAGGCATAAACCAACACTACCATAGAGGTGCCTACTGAACAGGTGAATACCCTAACACATATGGATCAGGAGGATAATTTACCCAAGTTATATTGATTGAATTTGAATTTGTATGGAAGTGAATGGACAAGAGATTACTAAAACTCTCCAAGTGTGTTATCAAAGGATCCAAAGGTTTACCTTCTCAACAAGGACTTTCTAGCTCACCAACTCCAAGCAAGGTCACTCGTGAATTCAAAGATTACTAGTTCAAGAGGTCAAAACATTAGAATCCAAGGTGCAAATAGGCTTCTAACAGCGGGGTTAGTGACCTGATCTGACCTGGATCAACCGAGGAAGACTAGAAATGATAGGATAGAAAATTAAGCAAGTTGACAGTTTCAGGTGACAATGAATCAGTACTAGGTAATAGCTCACTCTAAGGACAGGTTACAGGTGCTGACAACAAGCTATAAAAAGTTGTTTTTTTTTTCGATTTGGGAACTCAGTTTTTATTCATTTTAATTGACCAACTAGATGCATTAACAAATTCTTATCATTAATTAGGCACACAAGACAACAATTAGGGAGTTCAAGCAAACAATTGTCTTCAAACAATGAGCAAGGGACAAAGCAACCTTGTGCATGATCAAGAATAGTGACATAGTATTCTACTCCCTAAGGACTCTACTTGTGTATGTTCTCAAAATGTTTTTTAATCATGCACATAGTCTTAGAAAAGAAAAAGTTGGTTGCACTATGGTTTGTAGTAATGGTCAACTCTACAACTCTTGCAATCTCAAGTGGGTGAAATCCAATCCTAGCATACTAAGGTTTTGACATAGTCTGAGAATTTAATCAATCAGGAGCTGATGAGGAGATCTGACAGCCCAACAAGAGACCACACCTATGGAGATTTATTCCACAAGGACATTTATATAGCGGTTGTTGCTCCACGACAGGAATGGCTAATACCGCTTAAGGTTCCATCCACGTGGTTTACCTAATTAAGGGAGTTTCTACTATGGTTAACCCTTTCTAATAAGGAAGACTCACAATATGGACCACATGGGGACTTAGCTTAGATTCAAGGGTTCTAAGTTTCTGATGTGCCCAAAAAAGAATAGAGCATACTCCTTTAGCCTCTTCACCTCACCCAGACATAGCAAGCAGATTAAGTGACACACTAAGTTGAAATCACCTCACCAAGGTTTGTATGCCAACAACAATGACTATCGATCTCTCTAAATGGGATCAAGAGAGAACATACCATCAAATGTTGAAGACTAAACCAAGTGGGACAATGAGATGATAACAAGTCCTTCCCTACCTACAAGGGGATCTATCATCGAGAAGAGCTTCGCATGTAAGGCAAGTGAATGAAGCCCACTCTCTCAAGAACACCAAAAATAGTGTTCATAGGGCCTAATTAATATGTGAAACATATATGTGAAAAAGAAAATCTAGATTCATTCTTTTCTTTACAGCAAAAATTGGAAGTGTGATCTATGAAAGCGAGAAACACTCAAGTCAGACACATGAGAGGTTCATTTTTATTTCCAAAATATAAATGTTATAGAGATGCAACAAAATACCTCAAGTCCAAAGCAACGTGCTTAGTATATTTTACCTTATTTTTATTTTTGTTGAGCTTTTCTGTGCAAGCAAGCCACAAACTCTCCAACAAGCAAGACAAGAAAATAAGGAAACAAGATATGCAATGTATATTCAACTTATGCAAACCCTAGGGTTAGATCTGAAAATAAATTGTTAGGAGAAATAATAACTAGAAAATAATCCAAATGACAACTCACATCATGCATTGAACTATGTGAAAAATAAGTGCAAGCTAATCATTAAATGCCCTTTTTTTAAATTTTGATTTTTGACCTAGTCAACAAGATTGGACCTATATGACATGAATTTAGATCCCAAAACTTAAATGCAAAAAAGAGACCCCTATTAAAATATAAAGAGATTTCCAAAAATGTCAAAATTTTAAAAAGATCTTTTCATTTGTGCCCTAGGGATCCATTTTCCCAAAATAGGCTAGTTTTCATAAATCGACCAAATGAGCTATGATATTGCATCCAAATTTAAAAAACAAAGAATAGACCCCCTATAGAATTTAAAGAAATATCTGAAAATGTAAAAAATTTAAAAAAATATGCTGATTTGCACCGAAAATTAATTTTTTATGAAAAATAAAGAAAAACATATAAAAAATTCACAATAGCTTAGAAAATTCTAAATTTTTAACTGAAGCTTCTCTGATATGTCACCAATTGGAAAAAAAAAATTCAGACCAAAACTCCAAGCCATTTGTGAGATATGATCAAATATTCCAAAAAACCTCAAGTTTTGTCTTCAACTCATCCTGCACAAGGGTTAGGCTTGAAAAACTTCAATAAAATAACCGTGTAAAGATTATAAAATCTGAAAATATGAATAAAATGAAGGAAGATCAGGAGCATCAGCTCCAAGGTGGGTGCCAAAAATATGTGCTAAAATTTTGACACACTTCTATGAGTCATTATATCCAAGATTGCTCAAGAATGAGGTCTCAAATGGCGACTCATAGCTCTCTATTCATGGAGTGCAAGGGTTTGTAATGGAGGCCCTCAGTTTAGACCTAATTTGTGCCCATGAAAGTACACCATAAAATGAGAGATTCAAAGATGAAAAGAAAGAGTTCTAGTCTCCATGATCATCAAATATGCATGCAAATGAAAATGGAAGCTTATTCTATATGATAACAATGCATGAAAGCAAACTAATCTATGAAAGAAAATACACATGTAAGATTATCTATGAAATGAAATATGAATCTAATCTAATATGCAAGTGCAAGAGTAATCTAAATGGTTTTCCATGGATGCATGAAAGAAGAAGACAAGAAGAAAAAAGTTGCAATGTTCAGCTCAATTGCTCAAACTCTCTTCCAAAATCGCTCTCCAAACCTACAACATAAAAATAACATAAAATCTGGATCCTCAAATGAGAAGGAGAGGACTCCTTTTAAAGAGCAATGAATGGTGGAGATTAAGAGGCAAAATCTAAGGGTGGAGAAAAATTCTCATTTTGACTTTGGTGCACAAGATTCTCAAGAGGCAAAATTAATGGACATGGTTAAGAGGCAAAAGGAGATTCCACTAATCTTGGAAAGTGTGCATTCAATGTGTAGACAAAAAGTCTTTTTCTTTTTATTTTAAATTTAGAAATTCATTTTTCATGTGCACACATAGGATAAGGTGAAATTTATTATTTATTTAAAAGTTTTTTTAATTTAATTAAAGGGAGCATGTTCTCTTAATTAAATAAAACTTAGGATAAAATGATCAAACCTTAAGAAATATTGAAATAATTGAATTAATTATGATTTGATCAAGGAAATTGATTTGAATTGAAAATATTGCAAGGCATTGATTCATGCAATCAATAAATTGATTCCATCATTTGATAAATTAAAGAATGGGGGCCCATAGTCTAGGTGACCATTTTAGGGTGCATACATGGTCACCCATAGTCTAGGCCCATAGTCTAGGCAATGAGTCATATGTAGGATTAACCATGGGGCTGATGGTCCTAATCTCAAATGATGACACTAGTAAATACCAAGTCATCATAATATGAGTGTCATCATTTCAGATCAAAACTCCAAGCCATTTGGGGATATGATCAAATCTTTGAAAATCTATGGTTTTCATCTCCAAACAAATCTGCACAAGGAGGTTAGCTCCAAAAATAACCAAAATGAGTATATAAAGGTGGGTTGCCCCATGATGGGCCAAAAAAATGTGTGCTAAAATATTGACACACTTCTATGAGTCACCATTTGAGACCTCATTCTTGAGAAATCTTGGATATAATGACTCATAGAAGTGTGTCAACATTTTAGCACACATTTTTGGCACCCACATTTGAACATTGGTCCTC
This sequence comes from Chamaecyparis obtusa, assembly GCA_027943335.1. Taxonomy (NCBI): domain Eukaryota; kingdom Viridiplantae; phylum Streptophyta; class Pinopsida; order Cupressales; family Cupressaceae; genus Chamaecyparis; species Chamaecyparis obtusa. The sequence continues at coordinate 175,563 of BSBK01005318.1, forward strand.
CATTTACTTCCCGCAGGGAAATGGTCAAGAAGAGGCATCAAATAAAACCATTTTTAAAATCCTACATATAACAGTTTGTAAGAGTGGTAGAGATTGACATTTACAGATAAATCTGGCTTTGTGGGCCTATATAATGAGTATTCGTACTCGTACTAGGGCTACTCCTTTTTCTCTTACATATGGCATTGAAGTAGTGTTACCTTTAGAGGTTGAGATTCCTTCACTTAGAGTTTCCCTCAAAGGTCTAGTTACAGATGAAGACTACTGCGCCATGAGACTTCAAGAGTTAGAACTTCTAGATGAGAAATGCCAAGCATCATTTGACCATATGAGGGTTTATCAAAAGCGCATGTCCAAAGCCTTCAACAAAAAGGTTCACCCTAGATAATTCCAAGTGGGATATCTTGTCCTATGTGAAAATCTTAAGAATCAATAGCATAGAGATCAAAAGGGAAAATTTGAACCTAATTGGCTTGGACCTTACATCATTACGACAACTTTTGGGTCAGATGCTTATTTACTATCTACAATAGAGGGAGAGCAGCTCCCTGATCCTATCAATGTATTGCACTTGAAGAAGTTCTATCCATGATGCCCATTCTGTCTGGGGGCATCCTTTGTACATACTTATTGATCTTGAAAAAATTCCCAAAAAATGATATATTGTCAACAATTCTAAAAATTTGAAAATGTCCTGAAAAAATGATTATCTTAGTGAAAACCTAGCAATAGGAGCTTTCATGTATCTCCAAATTTTTTTTTATATACTACAAAAATTCAAAAAAAAAAGAAAAAGTGCCTTGGTGAAAACTTGGAAACAAACGCCTTGGTAGCAAATTTTTTTTTTATATATATAAAAAGTCCTGAAAAAAAAATTGCAATAAAATCCAAGTGGTGAAAACTTGGAAATGGGTGCTACTTGAGGCCTTTGCACCCCTATTTCTTAGCACATGTCCTCGACACTTAGCCTTTCTCCATCATGCCTTGTCCTTGTTGCCTTGTTTTGGAATTGGTTTTTGTCTTTGACTAGGGGGCGTAACTATGTTAGCTTTGGTCTCTTGGATGTGTTAATCTTTAGGACACCTCACAAATGGTGTTTTTAAACACCACCCCAACTCTATTTTTCAACACAACCCTTGACATCAATTTTTTTTCAACACTTATCAGTTTGGTCTTACCTAGTTTTGTCATGTGATCTTACCTGCTTGCAAGCATTCGATCCTTATCCTTGGAACTCAGTATCAGTTAGCAGACTTAAATTTTTAAACACAACACTTAATGCTTGAGCTATGTCATGATCTTTTCTTTGTGTGCTGACTGTTATTGATTTTCGTTGAGTGTCCTTGTCTAATAGGTCTCTTCGATATGCATAACTAGAGGACTTGGGGCATGGGGCATGTTTTCATTTGTTTTATTCTTGTGGGTGTGGTCTTGAAACCCTATAGTGTCTCTTGTTGTCTCCTTGAAACACTTAGGAGATTTGAGGCATCATCCTTGACTATTTTTGCACAACCATTCTTATGGTCATCCTGACATCTATGCCTTGATGCGAGCGTGGTTTTGCTACATTAAATTAGGTAAGTTAACATCAAAGTCATCTTGACCTTTATGTCTTTGATGCTTATGTTAGAATCTTTCCACATTCCAATCCGATATAAATCACATTCATATCTTCATAGTTGCACTTGTGACTAGTGATGATTGTGTGATTTTTTGATGTCTGTTAATAATGGCCTAATGATGAAAATAAGTTCCTTAACATTCTCTAATGAATGATGAACACAAAATCCTATGTTACAGTTTCTCTATTGAAAGTACACCTTTGCATTTTCATGTAGCTTGCATTGTTAGACTTCATGTTAATTTGCATTTTTAGGCTACATTAGGAGTTTGAGAGGGTTTTTTTTCATCTTTCTTTTGGACTTTTAATCAATTGTAGTCATATTTTGATCTTCATTTCCTTATCTTCTTTCATGATTTCAATCATAATTTTCTATCTTAAATAGTTGATTGATTTTGGGGCATTCTCTTTCTTCTCTCCATTCCTTTCCACCTCTTCCAAACTTCTATTTTCGATTTGATTTCACTCCACTTCTTTTCTTCTAATTCAACCTTGGGGCATAATATTTCATGCTTGATGATCTACCTTGGTTCTGTGATCCCTATATATTTCATCTTACATCAAGAACCTTCTCTTTAGTTCGATTTGATTAAATTTATCAATTTGTTATTTCTCCTCTATCTCATTTCAATTTCGATCATGAGGGGGCAATACCTATCAAACTTCAATTCTTGATTCAACTTTATTAATCCTATCAATTGCTCCGCTTGGGGAAACCTTGCTTGAGATTCTTATCTTGGACATGTCAATTACCTATTTATAGGGGTGTTGACCTTGTCTTTTTCAATCACCTTATCTTTGTCCTAATGTGTTCCCATCCATCGATCACATGTCTTGGTTGTTTTGTGATTCCAAATCGATCTCACACTTCAACTGCATTCTTTGACTACATGTGTTCCCATAAAGATCACACATTATTCAAAGAGGGGAAAATGTATGCACCCTAAAATGGTTGCCTAGACTTTGGGCCCCCATTCTTTAATTTATCAAATGACAGAATCAATTTATCAATTTCTTGAATCAATGTCTTGCAATTTTTTCAATTCAAATCAATTTCCTTGATCAAATCGTAATTAATTCGATTATTTCAATATTTCCTAAGGTTTGATCATTTTATCCTAAGTTTTATTCAATTAAGAGAACATGCTCCCTTTTAATTAAATAAAAAAAATATTTTAAATAAATAATAAAATCCACCTTATCCTATGTGTGCACATGAAAAATAAATTTCTAAAATTAAAATAAAAAGAAAAAGACTTTTTGTCTACACATTGAATGCACACTTTCCAAGATGAGTGGAATCTCCTTTTGCCTCTTAATCTCTTCCACACATCTTTTTGCCTCTTAACCATGTCCATTGATTTTGCCTCTTGAGAATCTTGTGCACCAAAGTCAAAATGAGAATTTTTCTCCACCCTTGGATTTTGCCTCTTAATCTCTACCATTCATTACTCTTTAAAAGGAGCCCTCTCCTTCTCATTTGAGGATCCAAATTTTAGAGATCCAAATTTTATGTTATTTTTATGCAGTAGGTTTGGAGAGTGATTTTGGAAGAGAGTTTGAGCAATTGATCTTGAACATTGCAACTTCTTTCTTCTTGTCTTCTTCTCTCATGCATCCATGGCAATCCATTTAGATTACTCTTGCACTTGCATATTATATTAGATTCATATTTCATTTCATAGAATAATCTTGCACGAGTATTTTCTTTCATAGATTAGTTTGCTTTCATGCATTGTTGTCATATATAATAAGCTTTCATTTTTATTTGCATGCATATTTGATGATCATGGAGACTAGCACTCTTGCTTTTCCTCTTTGAATCTCTCATTTTATGGTTTACTTACATGGGCACAAACTAGGTCTAAACTGAGGGCCTCCATTATAAACCCTTGCACTCCATGAATAGAGAGCTATGAGTCACCATTTGAGACCTCATTCTTGAGCAATCTTGGATATAATGACTCATAGAAGTGTGTCAACATTTTAGCACACAATTATGACTTACTCCCTTTGCAACTTGACAAACTCCACAACTTTTCACAAATTTCTAAACATCCTTATACAACTATGGCCAAAAGTATTTCTCCTTAAAAAAATTCAATGTTTTGTCAATGCCAAAATGTCCAGCCAAACCACTACTATGTTTCTCCTTTATCAAATTAGTTCTCATTGATCATCTTGGTATACACAACTGAAAACATTTAAACAACATACCTTCTTGAATGAAATATTCTTCCCACTTAGTACTCGGTTGATCTTGAATAGGTGTTTTGCACTTTTTACACGGCTCAGAAAAATTAGGGTCAGTTTCACACAGATCTTTCATGTCATCAAAACCAAGAACTTAAATTCTCATTTCAATCATCAAAGACCGTCTTCTAGTCAATGCATCAATAACTCAGTTAGTGAATCCACTCTTATGTTTTATCACAAATGTATAACTTTGCAAATATTCAACCCATTTCATATGACTTTGATTCAACTTAATTTGACTACCCAAATACTGTAAGGCCTTATGATCAGTATACAACATAAATTCACTCGGTATCAAATAATGTCTCCATTTCTTTAGGGCTTGAACAATAACATAGAATTCTTGATCATACATAGAATATTTCCTTTTTGCGTCATTCAATTTCTCACTAAAGAAAGAAATGAGTTTAACTTCTTGACTCAAAATAGCTCATATTGCACTACCACTTGCATCACATTCAACTTGAAATACCTTATTGAAATCAGGTAAAGCTAACCTAACCAATTCAACAACCTTTTGCTTCAAAGTCTCCAAATTTTTATCAGCTCCATGTGTCCACTTGAATTCTCTTTTATCTCCTCTCATAGTCTTAGTCATAGCATTACAAATTGAACTAAAATTTTTGATGAACTTTCAGTAAAAACTTGCTAAACCATGAAATGATATTACCTCACTAGAATTCTTAGGTGTAGGCCAATTCAAAATAGCTTCAACCTTTTTAGGATCCATTTTGAAACCATCAGCTGAAATCCCAAATCCCAAATATACAATCTCTTCTTTCATGAAGGAACACTTTTTCAAACTAATCAACAACTTTTCTTATTTTAATCTCTGCAATATTTGTTTAATATGCAACAAGTTCTCTTCTTTGGTCTTACTCAATATTAGAATGTCATCTAGGTATAGAATCACAAATTTACCCAAGAATTTTTTCAAAACCTCATTCATCAATCTCATAAAAGTACTTGGTGTATTAGTTAAACCAAAAGACATAACCAACCACTCATACAAACCTTGTCTAGTCTTGAAATCAGTCTTCCATTCATCTCCTTCTCTAATTCTGATTTGATGATATCCACTTTTCAAATCAATTTTGGTAAAATACTTTGCTCCAGTTAAACTATCCATTATGTCATCCATTCTCGATATAGGAAACCTATATTTAACTGTTATCTTGTTTATTTCTCTAGAATCAATACATATTCACCATTCTCCATTCTTCTTAGGTGCCAATATAGTTGGTACTACACATGGACTTAAACTTTCTCGGATAAAACCTTTCTGCAATAATTCTTGGATTTGTCAGTTAAGTTCCTGATTCTTGGTAGGTGTTAACCAATGTGGTGCCTTGTTTGGTAAACTAGCTCTTGGAATCAAATCTATATAATGATCAATACGTCTTTTCAGTGGTAAACCATCAGATAAATTATCAAAAATTATTTATCTATACTCGGTGAGTATCTTATCAACCTCTTCAGGGATGCTATCTATTATTTTCTCACTCATCTTATTAGGAATCACAACAAAACATACATCATTCTTCTTTAAACCCTTAACAAACTTTCTTCCTCCATCAAACAAACTTTCACAAATGTACAAACATTACTGACCGATTCTTCAATCAAAGGCAACAACATTTGTCTTTTCCCATTAGTCCAAATAGTATATTTATGCAATCTTCCATCATATATATCATGTATATCATATTGCCAAGGTCTACCCAATGGAATATGTCAACAATCCATAGGCATGATATCACATAACACTTTATCATAGTACTTTCCAATTTTCAAATTCACATAACATTGTTCACTTACCAATAGTGTATGCTCATCCTTGATCCATGAAATTTGATAAGGCTCTGGGTGTTTCAACCTCTCTAACTGCAAATGTGCAACCATTTCCTCAGATGCCAAATTCTCTGAGTTTCTACTATCAATGATCACCTTCCACACTTCATCAACAACTCTACATCTGGTCTTGAACAAAATTTTCCTTACCAGATCTTCCTTATTACTTTCACTCCAAAGTGCTCTTCTAACCATCAAGTTCTTTTCCTTTTTTGGTTCATTCAGTGAGTCTTCTTGCACCAAAGCATTTTTACTATTATCAAACTTCTTGCTAGCATGTGTGCACTCAAATGAACTATGTCCTTCTTCTCCACAATTGTAACAAGTTCCTCATAATCCACCTCTCCTATAACCACCTTGGTAGTTACTGCTTCTTCCTCTAGAAGAATTTTCACCTTTCCACTCGGTCTTGCCTTTATCCTAATTTATTTTTTCTTGATCAAATCTATTATTTTCACCATAAGATCTACCTCTTCCTCTAGGGAATCTACCACCTCTTCCTATTTGTCTTTGCTCATGTCTTTTGTTTAATTTCTCCTCAACTTTTAGGGCAAACTGATAAGCTTCTTCAATACTTTCCAACTTAACCAAATTGATTTCCTCCTGAATAGAAACTCTTAACCCATTCAGGTACCTAGCAATTCTTTCCACTTCATCCTCAACATGTCCAGATCTGATGTCTAATCTATAAAATTCTTTAGTATAGTCCTTCACCAAGCTATCTTTCTGCCTCAAACTTTGCATTCGCCGAAATAGGTTAATCTAATAATCACAAGGTAAGAACTTTCCTTTCAATTTATTCACCATCTTATTCCATGCCTTGATTTTATCTTTGCCTTTCCTCTTTCTATCCAATTATAGATGCTCCCACCATAAGGATGCATGAATTTTCAATTTTTTACTTGCAATTTTCACCTTCTTTTCCTCAGGGACATTTTCATATTCAAAATACTTTTCCATCTCAGTTATCCAGTCCATCAAATCATCTGAATCTAACCTACCACTATATTCAAGAGGATTGAAATGTGGTGTAGACTTCAAGTTTGTTAATGCCTTCAAAAGTCTTTCTTCACCTTGATCCATCATAGGTGCAGGTTCTTCTTCACCTTGTTCCTCTTCAACTTCTTCATCACTAACATCCTCAAGATGTCTACCTTTGTGCTGGGATGTCTCAACAGCTTCTAACCTAGTAATATTTTTTCTTAGCATGTCAGCTAAGTCTAGATCTGCATCTCACCTCCCATGAACCATCATGAAACCCTCTGCAATTGCAGTTCAGATCGCAATCTACCACCCTACAACAAATACCAACTAGGGTTTATAAGAAGGAACCCTCAACCTAAATTTGCAAATTTAGATCTAGATCTCAACCTTGCTCTGATACCACCTAATGCAAGGTAGGGCAGGAAGAGGGGCCAAAGGCACACCCTAATCACCAATCTCCTTGCAAAAACAACACATGAAAGAAAATACACATGTAGGGAGAGAGAATGAAGAGACTTCATATATTACTCATCAATAAACTCATACATGTTGAGTTGTAAGGCCTTCTCAATTACGACCAAATATAATCATAATTCAATTACAATAGTCCTCCAACATGAGAGGATTCAACTTTCTGAACCTATCCTCTATCTTATAAAATTTATCTTTTTTTTCTCCTACAACTACAACATATCTCTTTATTTATACACGAGGCTACTAAAACAAGTTGTCCTTAAAATCCAACATGGAGAAGTAAATGACTAGATTTAGGTCCACACACTTCCCAATGATCGATGAAACCATTAACTCCACAACCAAAATTCAATGCATGAGTCAGCCTCAAAAGAAATCCAAAATAAACCACTCGGTGAACAAGATTATCGAGCAACAGAAAATCAACTTGGTGAACCAACCGAGCCAACTTGGTGAATGAAGGAACCGAGTAGCAACCAAGCCCTATCAGTGGAAATAGGAAAACATCACCGAGAGCCCAAAATAAGCTACCGAGCATATCTAACAACTCTAACTTGTTTTGGGTGACACGAGATTGTCAAGAACCCGAGATGCTCCTGCATCATTTACACACATTGAGACAGAGGAAAAATGTTGTGGATTATATAGGGGCTTACCATAGTCAAACCCCTACTTTGGTGTTTACACCTCCACAGACAACTAGATAGAAAGATTGAAATGAAATTGATAAATGATAACGTAATAGAAACAAACTCTGCTTAATGGAAGAAAATGTTGGGATTAGGAGAGATAGGTACTAAGAGGGGAGGGGTGAATCAATGCCTTCAAAACTTTACTTGTAAAAACCTTTCAGATCTATAACTGTGTACTGTGATAATTGATCAAAATAACTTGAATCTAATTGCATAAATCAATCATCTAGTTAACTTGAGTAAGTAAACAACATGAAATCAATATGACAATCATATAACACAAGTATTTTGGTAATGCATAAACCCTTGTAAGAAGGTAAAAATTACAGTGGGAATGACACCCACAAATTCTTCACTACTGCAAATAGAAAAGGTTTGCCTATTAAGGCTACAAGTTTTGATCACTTCTGGTGATCTTACCCTGTTAGGAGTAACATATTAGATCAGCTAGATCTACCTAGTTATAGGATTTTGACAACACTAATGAAGTGTGCACTCGGTTAAGAGATTTACATAAGACTGTTAAGTCTACTTTGTTAAGAGATTTTACCAAAAACTCTATTACAATTGTCAGAAAGTAATAGGCATTTATCTGCTAGTTGAAAACTCAATTGTCTGAAACAGATCAATAAATGCTCATAAAAATGTCACCTTGACTGTGATGATTCTCTACTCTGTTATGCTCAGTAGACTTCTCTGATTCTGCTCAATCTGATATCCTCTGTACTCTATTCTGCTCGGTAAACTAATTGACTTGAAGTTAGGCAATGTCTTCAAGTGCTCCATGATTCATATATATTTTTGTTCACCAACCTCTCAAAATGATGCGAACAAACAAAATATATAGTGTTCTATTTTGCCACTTTAGCAAAAATTAGGTTACAAAAATAATCATAACCCTAAGATCTACGGTGCAAAATTAACCTAGATTAACTATTACAATAAGATAAACATTACATTTAATGAGTATCTTTTACAATAAATGCTCCTTGATCTTGGTAAACCATTTTACGATCTGTTGTAACCATTTGCATAGAAGAATGTGCCATTTTAGATTACTATGTTGTTTTCTATGATCATCGGTAAACACTGTATAATCTACTTGGTGTATACTACGATGCTCGATGTTTATTGTCCGTTGGTGTTGGTGTTGCTGGTGCTCGGTAAACTGTGTGATGCTTGGTGTAAAGGCTTTTATCGACTGCTCTGTCTTACTTCTGGTTACCGACCAACTCAATATAAGTGATTGACCAATCTGTTTAATATCCTTTGATACTAATGACAACCTTAAATGCTCAATAGAGATTACCAATCTCCCCCTTTGGCATTAGTATCAAAACTTCGAATGTATATAGACAAAATATTCTTATCTATTCCTTATATCTCCGCCATATACATATTCACAACAAAAATTTTCTAAGTACAAAGTACTCCCCCTCGGTGCATGCTCCCGGTAGTATGTACATATACATATCAAAGTATACTTATTTGGCATATACATGTTTTCCCCCTTTTTGATAATAATGCCAAACACAAAAAAATAGTGTATACTTACATCTTATCAACAATGTTTTGATGGGTTTCCTTTACAAACTCCAAGAGGTTGTCCCACTCCTCTTTCAAGTTGGTAAGAGCAATATGCTCAAGACTGACTTGGGCATGCATGTCAAAGATGTTATCTAACACCGAAATCTCTGGTGTTTGTACAAGTTGTTCAGCTTTGACAATATGTGCTTCAAAAAATTTTAGGTATGGAATGAGTTATGTTTGTAACTTTGTAACCTGATCGGTGATGTGTACTTCTTATTTCTTTAGATCTTCTATCAATCGCCGAAGTTCCTGAACTTGGTGAATATGCTTTAAGAAAGCATTTGGCTCAGTTATAGCTGCTTGTGTACTCAACTTTATTTCTACTTCTAAACCTTTTATCTTTTCACTGAATTCTGTAGTGAAGGTGTCTGAAGTACAAAGCTTGATAAAAAATTGACAGATTATCTGGGTGATAGATTTTACCTCGGTAATGACCTTGGATAATTTTACCTTTTTCAGTGCCACTTTTGTGCTAATCCTTTCTACCAATTTGTCCTGAATCTTTGATTCTTTCCTTTCTTCTATTCATTTTTTTGCATCTGTATCAGGGGCATTGATTTTGTCTGTGAGTGTAGCAAGTTGATCTATGATGGGAGATTTTTCATCAATATTTGTCTCTGGTACTATCTATTGTAGAATATCCCTCACATCATTTAACACTTCTTTTCATTTGTGTTCTTGCCTTAACTTTTCTTGTGTCACTTTCCTTGAACATAGCTCCCCATATCTACTTAGCTCCTCGGGGCTTAGGGTTCTCGGGTCACATTCTGGTATAATTATGACTTCATTAATGGTGACCGACCCTTTTTCTTTCTTCTTCTTCTTCTTTTGTGCAAGAGGTGACTTCTTCTCACTAATAACAATAGCTTTTTCTCCACTCTTTAGAGTATCTTTCCGAATTGACACCGTATCTTCCTTCTTCTACTCCTCAGTAGATGGTGTGGGAGTCTCGGTTGTAGTGTCAGGTGGGTTCACCTCGGTCAACTTTGTTTCTTCTGGTTCCTTTATTTCTATAGACCGTGCCTCTATTTTGGTAGGCTTATTTGTATCTACAAGTTGCTTAGGTGCTTGTATCCCTGTTGTATCTTTATTTTGCTTGGGATGAGAAGCATCAGGTTGTACTTGTGAAAGTATTTCAACTACCTCTGCAAGTACAGGAAGTTCACCCGGTAGAGATGTGAACACACTATCAGTGTCTAGTGCTTCATCATTGTTTGGTGCAATAGTCACATCTTCATCATCCTTATCATCAGGATCACCATTTGTGATGTCCTTAATGAGTACATCGTCATCGGTTTTCTTCTCCAATTAGATCTCTACACGATCTGATGCATCTTGTGAAATTATTATTTCTTCCTTTTGTTCAGTGATATCAATTACCTCGGTAACTGATATACCAGTGTCCTTTATTTTATTTCCTTTATTATTATCGATGAAAATACCTTTACCTTTTGAATTGTGTCTCTTCTTAGACAGTTTCAGGAATGCTTCCTGTTCAGCTTTCTCTTTTGCTTTCAAAATTGATGTCCATAGAGAATCACATGTGACATCCATATCAGCCACATTCTCATCCATTATCTTCATAGCTCTATTTTTGACTAGAAATCATGCTTGGTACTTTTTCAAGTATTCACTTACAACATCATAGTTGAAGTGTGAGGCTGCATGAACTAATGATCGTTCTCTTTTCCTTTTCTCTGTATCTAGTGCAATAGCCCATTTCTCATTTATTTTGTAATCTAATTCCTTTGGTAATTGACATGTGAATTCTATTGGTACTCTCTTGAATTTAATCATCATCTGGATGATAGCATGTTCTAGCTTTGTCTTGTCCTCAATTCACATTTTGTCAAATTTGCCTATGCCTAGATCTGCAAGATTTCCATTTTCAATTATATATTCAATTATTTCTTCTATTGTACTTTCCCTATTATGAACTATCTTGAATTGATTAGGATCATTTTTAGTGTCAGTCTCCTCTATATCTTCTTTACTTCTTATATATTTCCTCTTTTTCTTCGGTGTCTCAGCTACTTTCTTATTCTTTCTCTTTATGTATTTCTTTGTAGGTGTAGCTGCTCTTCTTTTTGCTACTTTTAGTGCTTCTTCTTTCTCAGTAGGTTGTGCTGCAGTTGACGAACATGTCTTCATTCCTTCAGGTTTTGGTAACTATATTTCCTGTTCAACATTGGTGGGAGGAACTGGTGTGGGATCTTTTTCTTTGTCTGACTTGGTCTCCTTGCTATCATAAGGCTTGTCAGCCAACTGTAATTGACCTTTGGTTGTTGCTTTAACTAATGACTCCTTAGATGGGGCTGATGCATTTCCATATCTTGCTGAGAGATCTTTTCTCATTTTCTTCACCCTTCTAGACATTTTTCTGATCTCTATGTCTGTAGTGATTCATGACTTAGCTTCCTCATATGTGCCAAACCTAGTGGCAGTGATGTCTATTGGTAATGCCAGCAATGCATGAATAGATTTCAAAGTGAAATCATAGTTCATTTCATATCCCATCGGTGCCAGCCATTTTGTTCTCGATTCTATTGCCTTTATCATAGAGTGGTCTATGCTGACTACAAAACATATGTCATCTTCAAATTTGCTCACTAATTCCCTTGGAATTCTACTCCTTTGATGCATTTTTGTCTGAAATTCTTTGAAATATGCATTAAATTCCTTATTCAGATTATCTCCTAGACTTTTCATCATTTCACCAATTTATGCAGTTATCAGTTTGCCAGTTTACTTTATCGATACCAGGTACATATTTTTGCAGATAAAAAAATGTACAGACAAGCAGTGATCCGTACTTACATGTGTTGGACTTCTTTGATCTTATAGTCTTCATATTCTCTTGCAGTTGGTGTAGTAGTAGTTCGGCAAGATCTACCTGGTGATCTTTCTTCACAATTTTATATGCCATGTCCACGGCGCTGCAGGGTACACTGTTTAGTTTGCTAGATTGAAATATCTTGTACCCAATGACATGTGCTATGAATTTTACCACTGGGTCTTTGATGGTTGAGATTTTTAGTGCCCTACCATCCCATTGAGCTCCAGTGTTCTTTTCAATGTCGAGACAAAATGAACTTTGAAAGGCTTTTTCTTTGTCGGCTGTAGGGTACCTAGTAATCCTACTGATAATCTTCTTTGTAACCTCAATAGGTTTGTCCAGCCAGAATTTCCCATCATGAAATCTACTCAATACAATTCTTATCTAGTCAGTGCTGAATGTTTGTGGGAAGTGGGTAAAATATGATAACCCTGACTCCTCAATCTTCTTATATTCGGATTTTATCTTTCCATCCGGTCCACAAACTTGTTGATAAGCAGCAATGGTCTCAAAATCACCTACTTCTCTAATTTTGCAGTGAATATAGGCCCTAACGTCTTCTGTTAACAAAACCCTATCTGGAATACTCAAAAATATGCCCATATCATCCATTTGTGCTGCTACCTTGGGATGTGGTTTGAGATTGGCCTCGGTGAAATTAGCCCTAACAATTAATTCTACTTCCTCCTCAATGTTTTGCACTTTTCTTGTAGTCGATGTTGATGCCATAAATTATTTCTAGGGTTTTGGCAAGCAATAGATAACCAGTGTTCGGTAGGCAAATGAACTTACTTGATATCGTCGAAGAATTGTTGTTGGTTCGATCTACAATGACTTTGAATCTTTTCTAGAAAATATTTAGCTCGAACTCTTCTCTGTAAAATCTCTATTCTTCGAAATCGTAATGTAACAATGAACTTTGTTTCCACGTATTTATAGACTTTTTGATATTCTTGCTTAAACTTTGGTGTATTAAATGTGTGACCTAACTTTTGGTATGAAACAACTATCAGCTTGGTAATGTCTACAATTTTGTTTGCTCGGTTAACATAGAATTTCTTCATCAGTTTGCACTGTTGTCAGTTAACCTTGTATAGTGATTACCGACAGGTAATCAACTCTCGTTTCTTCTTTTACCGACTATGTGACATTTGAAAACTCATAAGACATAAACCATAGTGCATCTTTATTCATGCATATTTGGTATTTGTACATCATATATAAGGAACTGTATGTAAAATGTGATCATTTAAAATGTCAGTTCCATACATACCTTTGTCATCTTAAGTGGAGGTACCAATGTCACCCAATCTAGTGGACGAGGTTTCACCGACAGTGTTACTTGACTCAACATTCTCATTAGATGCTTTCTTCCACATTGTGTTCCTTAACTTTGTAATTTCTACAATGTTATATCCACTCTCAAATATATGGTTTTCATTTGGTGCTTGGTCTCTGCAGTTCTTGCTTAAATGACCAACTTTGTGACAGTGCATACATGCCATTCCTACATTTTTCCAACTTCTTGATTGTCCAATCTGACTCTTTCTGTAATAGTTTGCTGCAATATGTCCATACCGACCACATACATCACAATTAGTCCATGTATTATAATCCCAAACATATGAGTTACCTTGTCTCTTTGGTTGATATGGTTTTCATTGTAGTTTCTCTTTAGGTGTCCAGACTTGTTTCATTTTTGTCTTGTAATCCCTTGCAGTGTGTCCATGCTTATTACAAGTATAGCATATTTTATCCTCAGTAGTGATGGATCTCTAAAATTTTGGCAAATTTTAGAGTCCCAAATTTCATTCCAAGGGAACCAGATGTGCAATGGTAATGATGAAATATCTATGAGAAAGAAATGAGAAGCTCTTCAAATGTTGGTCGAAGTATCTAGGACAAATGATGCATCCATTTGGTCCAAGTTCTTCAACCAGATATTAACAAGTGTTGTTGAGATACTTGATGATCCTGATTCTGGTGTTAGGGAGCTTGCACTTTCTATTATTGTTGAAATGCTTAATAATCAGAAAGATATTCTAGAGGATTCTGTTGAAGTTTCACTGGAGAAGTTTCTCTATGCAATTAAAGATCCAGTTGCAAAGGTTTCCAGTGAAGCAGATCGGTGTGCAACTACTGTGTTATCTCAATATGATCCTTATCGGTGCCTCATAGTTGTGGTACCTCTTTTGGTCATCAAAGATGATAAAATGTTGGTGACTTGCATCGGCTATTTAACTAAGCTTGTGGGTTGACTTCTATCGGAGGAACTTATGACTCAGTTGCCTTCATTTTTGCCTACTTTGTTTATGGGAACCAAAGTGCAGATGTTCGGAAGATGGCTCATAAACCAAAGAAAGAGTCTCATTATCATTACCTCATGGCTTCTGCTACAGAGTTATACAGTAGTGGTTTGAAGTTCAAATTGTATGAGGGAGTTCCATCAGGAACCTTGTGGCTGTGGACGTCTGTCACGAAAAGGAACTCAGCATTATTTCAGAGTATGTGTTTTTGATGAATAGCTTGAACCAGTCAGAGAAGGTTGTTGTGCTGATGTGAAAGGCAAACCTTAATGTGGGAGGGTACTTTATGAGTGCGTTGGCTATTGAACATTTCATATTTTGACCACCATCTCACTCACAGAAATATGTATATCAAAGTAGCATACACGTCATGTGAACAGGGTGAGTGGAAGAAGAGTTAATGCAGTATGTACGCCTGAAGATGCAAACAACAAATCTTAAACAAGTTTGATTATTGTTACAATAATGACAGGTGTAGAATGGAGAAGACACGTCGGTTCATTGCCTCCACTTGTTGTTCACAACCATGCGCATAGGAGAAGCCTTGTTGTCATTTAATTATAATTGTTAACAAAAGATAAATATATATGAAGCGGTATGTCTTTACAGAAACACAACCGCATGATGCTCCATTTTTGTATAAATATTAATTTAAAATCAAAGCAGAGGGGGGAAGATTCAATAGAAATAATTTATATATTTTAGATGGAGGGATAAGGGCTAGAGTATTATTTTGTAATTATAAATATATTTTATTTTAATAATAAAATAAAAAGTCTTTTGTTTATTATTAGAGGCATGGAGAATTAAACTGTAAATGATTCATCCTTTGTAATCATTATTTTTGAATATTGTACAATTTAAATATCGGATAAGTGGATATGGTCAGATAGCATCCTAAATTCAATCGGGATTAATTTAGGATTGCATAAATATTTGATTTGTCGCGTCTTGATTATTGAATTGATTAGCAATATAAATGCACTGAACATTATAAAGTTGTACGTAAACCTTCATTGAAGTTGACTCTATTGCCCAAATAAATAGAGGCACTGGTCTTATTATTATTGAAATATTGGGTTTATATATGAAATCAGAAAATTTATCAATTCCTTCCTACAAATCTTATTAATCATAACATAACACTTTAATTCATATATTCAGCATTCACTTTATTTTGATCGAGTTCAAGGATTTTGCCAATCGAGGAACTCGCTAGCTTAAATTCGCTATAGAAGAGCTTCAAACCAGGTGATCAAGTTTGAAGTAAAGGTTTACCCACCTAGGTGTAGTGAAGCCTGAAGTGCAGGGGAGTTTGAAGTATTCCCGTTCGTTGGCCAGAATTGATTTGGAATTCTATTGGAGAATTGGCAGGCTCAAGGATTTCAAATCTGTGGTTTTGGGAACCAACAAGTAGTATTATTAGCAATGTCATTTTTCTTAGCTCTACATTCATAAGCTTGATTTCCAAACTTACCATAGTAATAACAATATCCATTGAATTTAGGAATGACAGGAGGTCTACCTTGTGCTTTGCTTTTGCACACATTAGATGTATGTCCTAGTTTTCCATAGTGATAACATGTCAACACTTTAGGTTTCTAGCTTTGATTGTTGACTTTTTCATCTTGTTGTGATGATTCTCCTTCACTGGTGTAGCCTATACTGGCTTTGCTTTTGAATCTTTTCTAATTAGTCAGGAAATCATCAATCTTTTTAGAATTGTCCTCAACTATCTTCATCATTTCATTATGTTGCTTTTGTATCTTTATTTCATTTCTTAGTTTTTCATTATCTTCTCTGAGTATTGCAACATCTTCAAGTCTTCTTGATAATTCTCCATTTACTTAGTTCATTTCTTGATTAACTATCATCATCTGATTTGATACTTGGAAGTGACGATCAGTGAGTCTCTGTATTTCACTTTCTTTTGCTTGAAGTTATTCAATCATCAGTCTTCGATCTTCAATAGCCAGATTTTGATCTTGTTCAGCTTGTCTAGCATTGTTCATGATTTCCACCATTCTCACCATCTGAGATTCATGACTGATTTGAAGTGATTTCACTTGCTTAGATAGATGCTGATTCTTTTCAGACAAGTCAGAGATTATGCTTTCAGATCCGTCAGAGGTGCTTCCAGAGCTTGATCCAATATGATCAAATATTTCATCAATAGGCTCTTCATGATAACTGATTTCATTATGTAGAATTGCAAGATTCTTCCTTTCAACCAGTAATTTCTTTAGTTCTTCATTGGCTTGTTTATACTGTTCCATAAACATCTGAATTTGTATCTTCTGATTCTCAATAGTCTTGTCAAGCTTGTATCTCTCCATGACTTAGATCTTTACCCTTCAGTGGTTAGACTATTCAAACAAGAGAACTAAGCTCTGATACCAATTGTTGGGATTAGGAGAGATAGGTACTGAGAGGGGAGGGGTGAATCAGTGCCTTCAAAACTTTATTTGTAAAAACCTTTCAGATCTATAACTGTGTATTGTGATAACCAATCAAAATAAATTGAATCTAATTGCATAAATCAATCATCTAGTTAAATTGAGTAAGTAAACAACATGAAATCAATATGACAATCACATAACACAAGTATTTTGGTAACACAGAAACCCTTGTAAGAAGGTAAAAATTGCGGTGGGGATGACACCCACAAATTCTTCACTACTGCAGATAGAAAAGGTTGGCCTGTTAAGGCTACAAGTTTTGATCACTTCTGGTGATCTTACCCTGTTAGGAGTAACATATTAGATCAGCTAGATCTACCTAGTTATAGGATTTTGACAACACTAATGAAGTGTGCACTTGGTTAAGAGATTTACATAAGACTGTTAAGTCGACTCTGTTAAGAGATTTTACCAAAAACTCTATTACAATTATCAAAAAGTAATAGGCATTTATCTACTAGTTGACAACTCAATTGTCTAAAATAGATCAATAAATGCTCATAAAAATATCACCTTGACTGTGATGATTCTTTGCTCTGTTCTGCTCGGTAGCCTTCTCTGATTCTGCTCAATCTGATATCCTCTGTACTCTGTTCTGCTCGGTAAACTAATTGACTTGAAGTTAGGCAATGTCTTCAAGTGCTCCATGATTCATATATATTTTTGTTCACCAACCTCTCAAAATGATGCGAACAAACAAAATATATAGTGTTCTATTTTGCTGCTTTAGCAAAAATTAGGTTACAAAAATAATCATAACCCTAAGATCTACAGTGCAAAATTAACCTAGATCAACTATTACAATAAGATAAACATTACATTTAATGAGTATCTTTTACAATAAATGCTCCTTGATCTTGGTAAACTATTTTATGTTCTGTTGTAACCATTTGCATAGAAGAATGTGCCGTTTCAAATTATTATGCCATTTTTTGTGATCATTGGTAAACACTGTATAATCTGCTCAGTGTATACTGTGATGCTCGATGTTTATTGTCTGTTGGTGTCGGTGTCATTGGTACTCGGTAAACTGTGTGATGCTCGGTGTAAAGGCTTTTACTAACTGCTCTATCTTACTTGTGGTTACCGACCAACTCAATATAAGTGACCGACCAATCTGTTTAATATCCTTTGATACTAATGACAACCTTAAATGCTCAATAGAGATTAACAAAAAACCCCCTATTAGATAAGAAAAATTATGGAAACAAATCTTTCTTGAGGGTTTAAAACCCCTATTGCACAAAGATAGATCACATAAAGACAAAGTAATAGAAATAAACCTTGCTTGAGAGGGGACATCCTTATTATACAAAGATAAATGATAGAAATAGATAATGCTAATAAATTACTGATAAAATAATGAACATATTCTTAGATAAGAGATAATGAATAATATTACACAATGTAGACCCCTCTTGAAAGATGATGAGAAGTATAGGCTACAAAAATAATCTGGAAAAGCTTCACAATAGAGAAAGAATAGTGATGATTAGATAGCCAAATGTATGAGATTAGAATGATAGAGAGATCCAAAGAGATTATCTGAGAGAAAAAGAGGAGAAAATGAGGAAGATGAAGCCTTCTTATTGCTGAGATGGGAGATGGTGATCATTTCAAATATGTCCAAGAGAAGGGGCATGTGTCAAAAGTAGGCTAAGATACAAATAAGCTATTTTTTAAATTTTAATCTTACAGAGATAAACATGTGACATGCAAATATTTGCGTGTTTTATTTTTGCACAACCATATCAAATCCAAACTTGGGATAGGGGTTGTGAATGCTTTTCTCTTGAGGTTCATGATGTAATAATTTGAATACCTGACTGTGGACCTTTCTCATAATTGCACGAGGTTAAGTGCTCAAGTGTCATAAATGTACAAGGTGAAATTTTCAACACTACATTTTGCCTCACTTTAGTGAATCGATCATATTGAAGGATCAAGTGCACTAAAGTTTCTTAGAAGATGAATTCATTAAGTACATGTAGTGCATTAAATACATTTATTACCTTGAAAAAGGATACCATAGTGACTGGAGAAGCCAACTAGGTGGATGTAGATGATGCCCCCAACATTCAACATGAAACCACAACATCTATTGTGACAAGTGCTACAAAATCAAAGATTTGTTAGCACAAAAAGTGGAAGAATCTACTTTGGCGAGAAGAATGATTAATAAAAATGTTAGTACTAGTTGGAATGAAAAATTGGGTGGAGGGGAGATATATGCCCCTTGTGTTTTTTCCCCTAGTAGGTGGAATAATATAGAAAGGAATTTAGACCAAGATTCAACATGAAAAAGATTAAATTTTTTCAAGCCAATTCTAGGCTATATATGTGTGAAGTGGGCCCCTAAAAAGGTCATTTTCACTATTCATTATGAGGATTTCATTGAGTTTTTCAAATAATCTTAGTGATAATTCCTTGCAAACAAGAGTCTTGGGCCACCAAAATTGAGAAGTTGTGCACTGTTGTGGAGAAGGATGAGTCATTGAATGAGGTAGGCATTATTTGACACTCTTTGGTCATTTTTTGTTCTTTTTATAGCTATTTTAAAAATTGGCCCAGCACATGCATCCTAATTCTACATGTGAATCCTAGATTTCACAATAGCATTCTCCACTCGTGTATGCATCCAAATTGGTTAGAAAGAAAATTTAAGTAGGAATTATAGAGATTTTTTTTGAATGAGTGCATGGGCTGACACACCATCATTTTTTGTGCTTGTAGACATTACCAAAGGTTTGAAAGCATGCTACAAGGCACATACTTAGCATGCTTTATAATATAGTGGAGAATTTTCTACATCATTTATTGGAGAGACTTGGTGGGTCTACAAGCTCCCAAAGATGAGATTCCATGTGCCCATCCTAATGGTTCTCATGGAGACATGGGACACAAATACTATGTCATTCCATCTCTTGATTGGGGAGATTATTTTTACCTTGGTTGACATGAATAAGTTCCTTCATCTTTCTATTCTTGGGGAGCATGTCACCATGGATAGACTTGTAATTGTATAGGAGCTATGCACTAGGTAGTTATGGGGATGTGACGATTTAGTAGATGATACTAGACATATCTACCCACAATGGCTCAAGAAGGGACATATCCATATTTTTTTGGTGAGGTGGATATTGTTTACTAGAGTGACATGATGAGTGGCCACATATGGATAGGGTTCCCACTTATGAGGGATTATTGTCCCATATTGATGAACCACAACTGATTTAGAAAACTGAATGAAGAATTTGTGATTAAAGATCACTGAGGATTTGCTGATTAGATATGCAAGATGATTAAATCAGTATTATGTTGTCATTGATGTCAACTAGCTTGACAATACTTATCTTGTAAGTTACTATATCGACACATCTGAAGAAATGTGAAAGAGATGAAGAACAAAAATATCTACATGAGGAAGATGCATATATCAGATCAAGATAATGAATACACTGAGTAACTTGTTGATGAGTCTATGACTTGATGATATCGACTTTATTATGTTGCATTCATCTACGATGAAGAATATAGTTGAAAGACACAAAGTAGTGTTGTCAGTAAATGAAGCATTTCGATATACACTGACGGAGTGTAGTGTATACCGAGTGTAGTGTTAATTGAGCTTGTGTTCACCAATGCATTTCTTTGTTAACCGAGTAGAACAGAAAGGAATTAAATGATCAGTTTAGCCGATAAAGTGATGAGCTGTAAAGTGTATGAAATCGAGGTAATAGATAAGGTTTGTTATGAAGATCGATGGCTAACATAATTCAAGAAGGATCTAATGGAGCAGATTGAAACGTGTTACTAACACATCAACTGAAGAAGGTTAGAGCAAAAAAATCAATGAATAAGATTAAGTGGCAAAATTTGATGGAGGAAAAGAAAATGATTTACTTGTCTATATAAGAGACATTGGTTTCATTGTTAGAAAGATGCTAGAAGAAGAAGATACTATAGAATTATCGTGTGAAGGAGTTTTCATGCATTCTGATCATATTGGTTAGTGAGAATCAAACTACAGAATAATTATTGAGCTATAGAGAGTAATTACCGACAGACAATAAGTTGATATAGTATTGAATCTGAAGTGATATATTGATTAGAAAGATTTGAATGAGCTGAACATTGATCAGTAAACTGCAATTGAAGTTGTTTCAAGGTAGATCATCTACTGTTACATATTTAACCATTGTACACAGTCAAATCTCTTAACTGAGTGGACTAAGAAATTCTTTTTGATGTTTCATTCATAGAGTGAACATTGTTATCCTATCAACCCCAGAGTGACTACTGGTTGGACGATAACTTCTGGTCTAAAATCCTGTAACAAGGTCACACCTAATAGTGTGTTTGTAAACCTTTAATAGGGTTGGGTCTTCACCGACCTCACTTCAGAAGAGTGAACATTTTTGGGTTGCCGGTCCCAGGTGGTTTTTCCCTTCACAGGGTTTCCACGTTAAATCTCTTATGTTATGTGTTGATTGTGATATTTTCCTATTATCATACTTTGCATATTACATGTTAGGTTTGATCAGTAACTACTATAAGTTTTAGACTAATAATCGGTAAAAAAATAGACAGTGAAAGTATTTTATGTTTACTGAGTAGTAGATGTTGAAGAATTTGTTTTGAATTATACATTTTGTTTTGGGACACTGGATAACTGATTCACCTGCCTCTTAGTTATTCTAACAATTGGTATCAAAGCTTTGGTTGCTTAGAATAGAGTTTTAAGGACTCCAACAAAAAGGTCTCAAGATGTATAAGAGGGAAGTGCCAAAGCTAAACAAAGAGAACTTCACAGTATGGCAAAGCCAGATGAAGTTGCACATATCTGGAATTGGGAATTTTGCACTAGAACTGATGGAGAATGGCTACATTGAATCGACACTAGGTCCCCTGACACTTGATCAACTGAAGGATAGGCATGAACATAATATTACTATGATGGAACTTGCTGTTGCCTATACCGATGCCGAATTTGAAGATATTAAGGGATGCACAACTGCCAAAGCCATGTGGGAGAAACTGACTCTAATATACAGTGGAGATGTGAATGTTAAGAGAGCCAGAGTAGAAAGCCTAAGAGGTCGATTTGATGATATGAAGATGAAAGAAGGTGAGAACATTGTGCAATACACAAATAGACTAAAAGAGGTAGTACATGCTATTAGAGCATCCGATGGAGTTATTGAGGATGAAAGCGTGATAAGCAAGATTCTCAGAACTTTGCTGCTAGTTTATGGATCATGATCTCTACAATTCATGAAACAAGGGCTACATCCAACCTTACTCTTGACACACTAATTGGTAAGCTTACAACCTTTGAATTGAATAACTTTGACAATAGTGTTGTACCTTCTATTGAATCTACTTTCATGTCCTCTTTGAAGATTGGTAAGTCTAGTAGCAGGAATAATAAGAATAATGATAGTGATAGTAATACCAATGAAGAACTTGATGATATTGAAGCTCTTATGGCTAGAAGATTACCCAAAGGTAAAGGAAGGTATAGAGGCAAGCTACCTTTAGCATGTTTTAATTATAAATAAGTTGGCCACATCGCTGCTAGATGTCTGAATAATAAAGATGATTATAGATCCAAAGATCGATTTGAAGGAAGCTATGGGAGAAGAGTCAACAGAGGCTACCGACACAACTAAAGAGATAAATGAGATAGCTATGACAAAAGGAAAAAGGTATGTTACATAGCCAAAGAATTTGAATCTGAATCTGACACTGATGATGATGTAGAAGTAGAATTTGTTGCTATGAAAGATGATTCAGAGGAAGAAGAGAAACATGAAGAAACAACACTGATCTCTAAAGTAGAAATGATACATGGATCATAGATAATGGCTGTACACATCATATGACTGGTGATATAGAGAAATTTGATCTACTTGATGAATATGATGGAGGATCTGTAAGGATGGGAAATGATGCACCCTGTATGGTAAGAGGTAAATATTCACTGATGATTAATGATAGAATAAAATGTGAAAATGCATACTGGGTAGATGGACTGAACTATAATTTTTTGAGTGTGGCACAGTTGAATAACTCAGGCCACCGACTTGCTTTTGAGAGCAGAAAGGTAAAAATCTATGATAATGGAGGAAGACTTGTCGGAACCGGTACACAATCCAGAGGTAATCTATTTTATCTTGATATTGATCAATCTTCTTGTTTATTAATGAAGGATGAAGATGCATGGTTGTGGCATAAAAGGTTATGCCATGTGAATTTTGATAACATGATCAAGATTAGTAAGAGGAAAAGAGTTAGAGGGTTGCCTAACTTATCAAAACTAGATCATGCTATGTGTCATGAATGTCAGAAAGGTAAGATGACTAAGTCTAGTTTTAAGAGCAAAGACTACTCAATAAAGAAGATACTTGAGTTGGTTCATACTGACCTATGTGGTCCTATGAGAACTCAAAGTTATTATGGTGATAGATACTTTATTCTTTTTGTTGATGACTACACTAGACTGATGATAGTTATGTTCTTAAAAGAAAAATTTGAAGCTTTTAAAATGTTCAAATGGTATAAAGCTAAGGTAGAAAAAGAGACTGGTAAAGAAATTAAATGCTTAAGATCTAATAGAGGAGGTGAGTTTATCTATGATGAATTTACTAATTTTTGTAATGAGCATGGTATCAAAAGATAGGTCTCTGCACCGAGAACACCTCAACAAAATGGGATTGCTGAAAGAAGGAACAGGTCAATAATTGATTGTGCTAGAACACTAATGATACAAAATAATGTTTCTTAGACATATTAGAGAGAAGCTATTAGTATAGCTGTATATGTGCTTAACCGAGTACAACTGAAGAAGGACACCAGCCAGACACCTTATGAGCTATGGTTTGGACACAAACCTACTGTAAGTTATTTCAAGATTTTTGGAAGCAAATGTTTTATTCTGAAAGATGACAGAAATGGGAAATTTGATTCTAAAGGTGATGAAGGAATATTCTTAGGATATTCTACTAAGAGTAAAGCATACAAATGTCTGAATAAGGTTACAAATAAGATAATTGAAAGTACTAATGTCTGTGTTGATGAGTTTGATGACAAGAACATAGATGATAGAAAGGAACTAGAAGACTATGGTAGATTCACTTACATTGAACTTCCTAATTATCTACCAAAGTCGCAACTTGTTATAACTGGTCAGTAGGAAAATAACCTCGAGGAACAAGAAAGGGAAACTGATGAACAAGATGGAGCTATCGAGAAAGCACATGAACCTGAACAGGATGAACAAGAAAGAAGAAATTGAGTACTGGCTAGTTTTGTTAGAAGACATCATCCCGAGACACAAATTATTGGAGACAGACAAGCTGGCATGCAGACAAGAAGCAAAGCAAGATAAGGTACATGTCTAGTTTGTGAATTTGAACCAAAAAATGTGAAAGTTGCATTAGAGAATGAAGAATGGGTTAATGAAATGAAAGAGGAAATAAAAAAAATAGAGAAGAACAAGACTTGGTCCTTAGTACCCTGACCTAAAGATAAAAATGTTATCGGTACTAAATGGATATTCAGGAACAAACTAAATGAAAATGGTGAAGTGACAAGAAATAAAGCGAGATTGGTATGCAAAGGATATGCACAAGAAGAAGGCATTGACTATGGTGAGACATTTGAACTTGTTTCTATATTGGAAGGAGTTAGAATGCTACTTGCATATGCTACACACAAGAAATTTAAGGTTTATCAAATGGATGTGAAGTCAGCATTTCTGAATGGTATACTTGAAGAAGAGGTCTACATAGAACAACCAGAAGGATTCGTTGATCCAGACAACAGAAACATGGTATGTAGATTACAAAAAGATTTATATGGTTTGAAGCAAGCACTGAGAGCATAGTATGAAAGACTGCATACTTACCTGTTAAGTATTGGATTTGTAAGAACTAGTGAAAATAACAATTTGTACATGAAAGGTGATACTGATGACACTATTCTTATTGCTGAAATTTTGGTTGATGATATTAGTTTTGGAGGTCAAGATCATGTATGTAAATCTTTTGCTGATGACATGAGGAATGAGTTTGAAATGTCTATGTTCGGAGAGATTAAATTCTTTCTAGGACTACAAGTGATTTAGTAGAGTGATGGGATATTCATCACATAGTCTAAGTACAAAAAGGAAGTCTTGAAGACATTTGGCATGGAAGATGCTAAAACTATGGGAACAACGATGGCTACTGGAAGTAAATTGACAAAGGAAGATGAAACTACAGAGGTGAACTAGACACTTTAACAATCCATGATTGGTAAACTAATGTATGTAGTTCACAGTAGACTAGATATAGCACATGCTATGGGAATTGTTGCTAGATTTTATGCTAATCCTAGAGAATCACATGATTTCTACTAAAAGGATCTTAAGATACCTGAAAAAGATAGAGGATTATGGTTTATGGTATCCTAAGGAAGGTAAGTTTGAACTGAGGGTCTATATCAATGCTGATTGGGCTAGAAATGTGGATGACTGAAAAAGCACCACTGGAGGAGAATTCTTCTTTGGTGAAAGACTTGTAACCTGGACAAGTAAAAAGTAGGCTTTTATTTCTTAGTCTATAGCTGAAGTAGAGTATGTTGTTGCTGCTACTAATTTCTCAAACATTGTATATATCAAGAAAGTGTTGGAATGAATGAATGAGGTAATCACTAACCCGGTGATTATATACTGTGAAAACACAAGTGATATTAATATTTCAAAGAATCCAGTGATACACTCTAAGAAAAAGCATATATGAATTAAGTATCATTACTTAAGAGAAAACGTGCAAGACAAGCAAGTGAAGTTAGAATTTGTTACATCTAAAGCACAACTTGCAAATATCTTTACAAAGCCTCTACCAAAGGACACATTTGAATACTTGAGGACTAGACTTGGGGTTTGTCCCCTATCTATCGGTCACTAATGTGATTTGGATGTTGCATCAACTTACACTTATCAAAAGATCACACATGTTGATGCAACATAGTTCACACTTTGGATAATGTTCAAGGTTGTGATTAAGTTTGAAGAACTGAAATAGATTGGGATATCAGTATATAGAGATACAAAGAATGTATTGGACAACAGAGAGTTCCTTAGCTACTACAGAGTTGATTATTTATTTGTTTCTTTGGCATTGTTTTCAAAGGGAGAGATAAATAATATGAAAAGGAAAAGGAGAGATATGCACTGATGAGAACTACCTAAGGGAGAGAATGACAAAGCTATATGTAAAAATATTAAGCTAGGGAGAGCTTACACAACACAACATTTGATCACAGAGTTGTAGAATACATGTTTGGTATTTGTATGGTACACGTCATATTACTTGCATTGCCATCAATGCCAAAGGGAGAGATTGATAAACTACAACTGATTTAGAACACTGAATGAAGAATCTGTGATTGAAGATCACTGAGGAGTTGCTGATTAGATATGCAAGATGATTAAATTAGTATTATGTTGTCATTGATGTCAACTAGCTTGACAGTACTTATCTTGTAAGTTACTATACCGACACATTTGAAGAAAGGTGAAAGAGATGAAGAACAAAAATATCTACATGAGGAAGATGCATATATCAGATAAGGATAAGGAATACATTGAGTAACTTGTTGATGAGTCTATGACTTGATGATATCGAATTTATTATGTTGCATTCATCTATGATGAAGAATAGAGCTAAAAGACACAAAGCAGTGTTGTCGATAAATGAAGCATTCCAGTATACACTGATGGAGTGTAGTGTATACCAAGCGTAGTGTTAACCGAGCTTGTGTTCACCAACACATTTCTTTGTTAACCAAGCAGAACAAAAAGGAATTAAATGATCAGTTTAGCCGATAAAGTGATGAGCTGTAAAGTGTATGAAATCGAGGTAACAGATAAGGTTTGTTATGAAGATTGATGAATAACATAATTCAAGAAGGATCTAATGGATTAGATTGAAATGTGTTACTAACACATTAGCCAAAGAAGGTTAGAGCAGCAAAATCAATGAATAAGATTAAGCGGCAAAATCTGATGGAGGAAAAGAAAATGATTTACTTGTCTATATAAGAGACATTGGTTTCATTGTTAGAAAGATTCTGGAAGAAGAAGATACTACAAAATTATCATGTGAAGGAGTTTTCATGCATTCTGATCATACTAGTTAGTGAGAACCGAACTGCAGAACAATTACAGAGCTACAAAGAGTAATTACCGACAGACATTAAGTTGATATAGTATTGAATCTGAAGTGATATATTGATTAGAAAGATTTGAATGAGTTGAACATTGATCTGTAAACTGCAATTGAAGTTGTTTCAAGGTAGATCATCTATTGTTACATATTTAACCATTGTACACAGTTAAATCTCTTAACCGAGTGAACTAAGAAAGTCTTTTTGATGTTTCATTCATAGAGTGAACATTGTTATCCTATCAACCCCAGAGTGATTGTTGGTTGGATGATAACTTCTGGTCTAAAATCCTATAACAAGGTCACACCTAATAGTGTGTTTGTAAACTTTTAACAGGGTTGGGTCTTCACCGACCTCACTTCAAAAGAGTGAACATTTTTGGGTTGCCGGTCCTAGGTGGTTTTTCCCTTCATAGGGTTTCTACGTTAAATCTCTTGTGTTATGTGTTGATTGTGATATTTTCTTGTTATCATACTTTGTATATTACATGTTAGATTTTATTAGTAACTACTATAAGTTTTAGACTGACAATCGGTAAAAACATAGACAGTGAAAGTATTTTATGTTTACCGAGTAGCAGATGTTGAAGAATTTGTTTTGAATTATACATTTTGTTTTGGGACACTAGATAATTGATTCAACCCCCTCTCAGTTATTCTAACAATATCTAGGTGATGGAGGAGAGGGTTTGGATATATGCATGGGGTCGTAGCATGCTAGCCCATCTATATTACAACCTTAGCCATTATGTACACCATGATTACCATAGTGTCATGACATGAAAATTAATATAGATATGGATGTGAGAGAACATCTCATGCATAAGGTTGATGGCGTACCCTATCCCATCAATGCTTAGCTTGAGGACCCATTCCTTGAGCAGAATGTGATTTTGTCTATACATTATTTATAGATGGAGATAGATATCATTGTAGATCTTATTGATAGCATTATTCTTGAGATGTAAATGTATATGCATGTATATAGATATTATTTTTTTGTAGTGATGTGACACATGTACATTTGAAATTGATACATAGATGATACCCATGTGCATGAATTCTTGATTGTCTATCTATGCTTGTTGTGGATACTTTACATTTGACTTCATGTATGTTATGGATGTTGATTTCTATGTATTGTTAGGTTAGATGACATTATATTTTGTGATTTACATATGTTAGACATGTGTTTGATTAAATATCATGATCTAGTACTTGTGGATAGATGTAGAAATTAGTCTTATGTTTATGCATATAGTGGGATTAAACACATATATACACATGAATAATTCATATAGATTGCATCAACACACACATATAGCATGTACACATCATAACACAAAGTTCTTATAATGTGTTAATGAAGAAATTCCATAACATGATCACCTTGATGCAATAATATGGTTAGGATCATGCATATAACACATAGGATTTATGCAGAGTATCAATGTAGATGCATAACATTTATAGGTTCTCTAAGTAGAGTTCCATCCATTTTGGATTAGACCATAGGCTCCAGAACTATGAAAAGAGGTGATGATATAAGGACCTCACCAATTAAAACTAAACTTTCCTCTTTGTCTAGGTGACACATTCACATTTCTCTAATTCTCATAATGAATGAGATCACCTATTTTGAAAGTGCAAGCGAGAACATTTTGATTATATTGCTTGGATAGTGATTGTTGGTAAGCCTAGATATAATGAAGGGCCTTAAGATGACACTCATAAAGTAACTCCGGCTCATGAAAATAGTTAACTTGATTGGTGTCATCATTAATTAGCCCTCTTAGGAAAACTCAAAAGGATGGTATTTCCAACTCAAGAGGCATGGTGACATCAACACCATACATGAGGTTGTATGATATAGTACTGGTATCCATAGGAATAACCATGCAATAAGCCCACAAAGAAATGATTAATTGGACATATCAATCTTTACCATGCTTTCTCATCATATTACTTACAATTTTCTCAATGGTCTTGTTAGAAGCCTCGACTTGGCCATTAGATTGTGGATAATAAGGTGTAGACAAATGATGCTGAATGTGAAATTTCTCAATGAACCCTTTCACTTCCTTGTTTTTAAAGGAGGTACCATTATCAAAGATGATGGTGGAAGGAAATCCAAAATGATGAATGTTATTGTTTAGGAAAAAACCATAGATCATTTCAACAATAGTGTATATGTATGTGGTTGAAACCTACCTATGTCAGAAAAATATCAGACATGCAAACATTAGAGATAGAAAGAATTCATATTACATTTAACATGTTAAAAACTTGTAACCTACACTAAGCTTCCACCACAACCTCAAATGAGCTAAAACAAGTACACCCAAGACTTGTTTGATTTTCTCCTAGAGATTTTGTGGGTGTACTCTCCCAAAAATATATATTTAAATCATACTAAGTGATTAAAACTAGATGGATGAACTTAATATACAAACTAATGGAGTAGATATTGAATAACTCAAGAACTAGTTATGTAGAACTAGCCTCAAGCATTCAATGTGAATGCACTATAGTAGGTATGAGATTAATGCAAACAAGAACTAGTATTGAATGAAAACCAAAAGATAAGATTGAATGTAAACTACCATGAATGCATATAACTACCAAACATGCTAGCAATAAATCACTAAATGAATGCGATAATATCTCTAAGATTCAAACTAGCATAATAATATTACTAATGCAAAATGATGGATGAATTTATTGAGGCAAGGCCTCTATTTATAGGATTTTGGAGGGGTTTGGTGAGGTGACATCTATATTAGGTGCCACAAAAGAGACACATAAGCCATGCAAATTCCAAGGTTGCTCACACATGTGTGAGCAATGTGAGATGTGATGGGTCAATATGTACTTCAAGTACACATGTCATAGATCTTGTAAGAGATCTTGACCAATGAAACACTTTTGGTAAGTGTAAGAGGTTGTCATCAAGGTTGTAAGAAACCTTGTTTAGATAAATTTAGCACTTTTTGAAAAAGTGAGATTTTGGAAATATGTGGAGGAAATAATTAGTCTTAATGGTTGTAGGAATCAAGAAATTAGTTTAATCAACCTTGGTTAATTAATAGATAGGTTCTTTAGTTAGAAAAGGATAGGTGTAGGGTAGGATCTAAGTTAGGATTAGGATTAAATTAAATAGGATTTAATTTAATCAGGTTTAGAATAAATAGGCATGTGAGGATCAAATAAATAAAATTCATTTAAAAATGGGGTATGATGGAGGAAAATGTATTAAATTAAATTTAAATACAATAGGCAATGAATTTATCTAATTAAATAAATAGATAAAAGTAGCACTAATAATTAATTATTAAAATTAATTACAATGCCATCAAGAAGCACTAATTAAATAAAAAATTAATTAATGTCAAAGGATGATTTTAGGCATCTACATTTTTCCCTTCTTTGACATGGTGTCAAAAGTGACATCACGTCAAAGAAAATAAAATAAGATGCCCTAGAGAGAAAAGGGGTCCTAAAAGTCATGCCAGAGTGATGACGACGGAGTGTGCCCTCTTGAGAGAATAGAGAAAAAATTAATTTGTGTAATTTTCTTGAAAAAAAGGATAGAGGATGGATAAATAAGTAGTGAGGAAGAGAAATTGGGCATTTTCATGACTTATTGGATAAATAGGAAAAATAGGGACTAGGATGAAAAATGAGCCTCGAGGGGCCTATAAATAGTCCACAAGGGCCCTAGGAAGGGTCATTTTCACACATTGAGAGTGCAAAAACCAGAGTGAGAGAGAGAGAGAGAGAGAGAGAGAGAGAGAGAGAGAGAGAGAGAGAGAGAGAGAGAGATGATGGACCCTTGAGATTGATTGCATCTAGGAGAGTGAGTATGGGCTCATCAGAGGCTGGCTAACACAAGACCACTAGTATGTACCCCAATTATGTTATGTCCTTAATTTCATTTTGTGCATTTTATGTTTAGTTTTTAGCATTTATTAGGGGAAAATGGGTTGCGGGGCATAGACAACGATCGATGGATCATCATATGTGGAGATGACCACATAGATGATGGTTAATGCAACTAATTGAGAAGTTGGACTGGAGACCCAATCATAGATTGGTATCTTTGCAAATCGGCATATGTGTCGATCCATGTTTCCACCCTTTAATCGACATCTACGCCGATTGAGGGCATTGACTAATGTTTGACCAAGAATAGACTAATGGTGAGAGCTATGGGGGGTTTGGGGGCTGATACAGGGGGGATGAGGGGCATGATGCCCTAGTCTAGACTGGGAAAAGGGGGATTTAGACTAAAAAGAACTGGCTGATATGATTTTGACTGGTTACAGGAGGAAGTCCCATCATTTAGATCTTGAGAGTGTTGGCTCGATATGATGGTGCTAGCAGAGTAGTTGAAACTAGAGGAGTGGGGTAAAATGGCACTTTCTGGACTAGAGCATGTTCATTTATGGCTCATATTAAGAGAACCTAATGCATTGGTGACTGCTCTTATAGAGAGGTGGCACAACTTGACCTTTAGTTTCTATTTATTGACAAGGGAGGTGATGATTACACTTATAGATGTTTGGAGGATATACCGAATACCTATTAGAGGGATGATGCTAGAGTACGTATAGCATGGATCAAAGCCCTATGTAGAGGATTTTTTTGGGTTAGCTTATGATCATATTCCTACCTTGAGACAATGGCTACCTTTGAAGGAAAAATTGACAGTACGACCTTAGCTATCATGAGTAGCCCTTTGCATGGCTGGGTTGATAGGTGGGCATATGATGTCGAATCATGTAGGGCATGGTTTTCCATTAGGGTGGACTAGGGTTCTTAGTGGGATGTTAGAGGATAAGGGTGAGAGGTGTTGTTGGGGATAAACCATCCTTGAGTAGCTATATTATGACTTACACATGTGTGCCTACCGGAAGGGTAGGACCCTTGGAGCAGGTGTAACAATACTAATTGTGTGGGCCTAGAAGCACATCATGGTGGTGTGCCCCATCAGATTACATTAGATACAATAGGCATATGAGTCGTATACCTATAGGAATAGACCTCTGATCTAGTATGGATTGACCAATTCAATGGGGTATTGGTGGAGGGCTTTGGATGAGATGATTACTTTTGAATGAACACCATTTGTAGCTTGCGAGCCCTGGGGATGACAAGATTGAAAATACCTGAATTAAAGGGAGGATGGATGGGAGGACTTTTATTACCTTAGATATGTCCAAATAGATTATTGGCTGATTGGGAGGACAATATGTATGATTGCACGATACATGCCCTCCAGAGTCTAAAGATAGTTTGAGAGGGTCTAGGATGCGATGCTAGATTCATTCCCTCATCTGCTAGTCACATGGGAGGTAGGGACACTATGGGGGATTGGGTTAGACGTTTGAGGTTCTCATTAGTCACATATGGGGATTAATAAGGTTGCATGATAGGGAAGACATGATTAGGTGAGAGATGTGGGGGTGACTCCCACTTATGAACAGTGGTGGGTTACACATTAACTAGTGATACTCACTATCCTAGGATAGGAAAAGGCAAATGAGAAGCTAGGGGAAAATGAGGATGGTGCTGGTAGGGAGGGGGATGAGGGGGATGATGGAGATGAGGGAGAAGACAAGGGTGGAGATGGATGTGATGGTAGATAGAGAGTGTAATGGAGAGTACCTATGCAGAGACAATGAGGAGTAGTACAAGTTCTTGTAGGTGTACTGTTAGGATTAGGTAATACTAAGAGGGGGGTGAATTAGTATTACTGTACTTTAATTTAAAATTCAACCAATTATAAATAAACCATATGAATGCAAAAATGAAAAGAACATAAACACATAACACATAACTCATGACACCATTATTTGTTCTCGAGGAAACCCTGGCTAAGGGAAAACCCTGGTGGGGATGGTACCCACAACTATGCACTAAAATATAGTATCCCTGTTAGGAGATCTAGCCCTATTAGGAGCTGAGTATTACATAGTACATTTCCTTGTTAAAGGAATACAAAACCTTTTTAGGGGTATACAAAAACCCTATTAAAGGTGGTGAGCTTACAACTTTTAGAATCAAAATACTATCTCAAAGAGTTCTTCAAAATGGTGAACAATACAAGCATCTTCTATGCTTAGATAGTTCTAGTTATAGCTCTATCATATAATAATCTCACATCTTCTCTCTACTCTCAAATTTTCATCCATCACATCATCATCATATTCACACTTATCACTTTCATAAAGCACTCTATACTTATACTAATTCTACCATCCAGTCGACTCTCAAAATACTTCACAAAACATAATAAATACTTATGCAAATGCTTATCATAGAGCCAACAATCTTATATTACCAAAGTGTCAACAATATACAAAATTTATCTGACTTAGCACAATTCCATATCAAATAACCTTTCCTCAATCATCACGACTACTCATATGCCCTGTTACACTGATTCTTTATCTTTGCATACCTTCCCAACATTGTATCTCACTGATCTAATCACCAAAATATATGCGACCTTAGCTGAAGGTCCTACATATCCCAAAATGTCTTCTACTAACTTCGTAAGCCATAATACATCATACATTATCATCGCTAACCAAAACTATAACACAATATACTGTTATCCTGATTCTGTACTTAGTCATTTTCATGACTGTGACTTCAGTACCAAAACTCTCTGCATGTGATCACTCTAGCATAAGTTTTTCCATAAATGATAACCCTTAAGTGGTCCCTAGTGCTCCAAAATATCACTTGCCAACAATCTCTCCCTTTGGCATTGATGGCAACACTTATCAAAAAATGACTAAGTGTCAAAAGTACTAACTTCCTTCTACTATATACATAAACTCCTATTTTCTTTTCTTTTGTATTTTTCTCTTTTCTTTTTTTTGTTTATTTATTTTTTACTTCTTTCTTTTTCTCTTATCTTCCTCTCTTCTCTTCTCATTTTTCTCTTCTCTTCCTCTCCCTTTGACATCAATGGCAAAGGTACTTGCAAAAATTCAAAATTTCTAGGCACAAAAAGACTTAGTGCTTACTCACTAGATTTAGAATATCTTGGAAAGAGTCTTCCAAGGTCTTCACTTCCTCATCCCATGACTTAATCAAAAGTTCACTAACATGTATCAGTCCATTCAGTGCATAGGATGTTGTTTCTTCTACCTTCATCTCTATAAGTATAGACATTGATCCTTCTATTTTCTCCATCTTTGAGAGATGAGCTTCACACATTGATATCTTAGGAGTTATTAAAGTCTTCAGCAAATGAAATATATCTACCACTCTCCCTTTCTCCACATTTAGAACACTTATTTTATCCAATAGCTTGGATGTCTACTTAGCCATTTCTACCACAGTTTGTGAAGATATGTCACAATTGTCAATCAAGTTATCAAGTGTAGCCCTATCCTTGGCTATGATGTCATCAATGTTCTTCACATGTCTACAAGTATTTATGCAGTGACTATATATTTTTCTTCCTTGTGCTACACATCTCTTAGCCTTAAGTGTAGTTTCTTTTAGAATGTCCAAGTCCCATGAAATGGACTGACAAACTTCTTTCAACTTCTTCTCCAAAAAGCTCTTTTCTGCCTTATCCTCTGCAGTCTTCAACAGTGACTCTTAGCAAGAACCAAACACTTACTCTTGCTTTTGCTCCATTCTTACCTCAATTACTTTCTCTGGTCTAGTCTCTTTTACCTTCATTTCTTCATGGTGTATCTCCTTCTCCTGTACCTTCTCTTCCTGTTTATCCTCTATTTTCTCTTCCTCTATCTGTCCTTCTTCTTCAACTGTCATCACACTATCTAAGTTATCCAGAAATGGGTCATTTACATCATGCGAGGTGTCAAGGATCACAAGCACACCAAAGAAAAATAAGTCTAGTTACATGCTAGTGTTGCTTGCTTGTTCACTTACTTTTTCTATCTTAGAACTTCCTCCCAATCCCAAAGGTTTAGGCATGGTAACCTTGGGAGGTGAAGTCTTCTTTAGCATATCACTCATAAGGATTTGATCTAGTGCCTTTTGAGTGTCCTCTATTACTTCATCATGTTTCCTTGCCATGATTTTCATCAATCTAGCCTTAGTCCTCAACAAGGGTTTCAATTCTTTAATTATCCTCTCCCTTTCTTGTATAGAAACAACATGTAACATGTCCTCAATAGCCTTGTTCCTTATGTTCTCATCTTCAGACTATGCCAACTATTTTCTAATCTCCAACTTGCTATATAGTTCTTTAGGAATTCTTCCTTCTATCTCCAAAAAGTTCTTCTCAAAAACTAACAAATGTTTAATTACAATGTCCTCAATAATTGCCTTATTTTTAGGGTCATACCTTTCATAGTATCTGTCTACTGTCCTCAGATTTCCATCTATTATCACTCTCTTTTACAACTTTTGAATGTCTGTCTTCCATAGATCTTGTGGCCTCTTTTGTACTACTTTTTCTTCTTCCTTCTCACTTACTTTTTCTTCTTTCTTCTTTGTTTGAACTTCTACCTCTTGTTTCTTAGGACTGCTTTGCTTGGTAGATCTTGTAGATCTTCTAGAAATGTTCATAGGTACAATTTATTTTGTAGTCTTCTCAGGAGTTACTGATAAGTCTATCACACTAGGAATAGAACTTTCTATTCTTTCTTCTTTAGAGGAAGTAGGTGCATCAATAGCCATGCTGGAAGATGCTTCTGTAATCTTAGTCCTTATGTTCTTCAGCTGCTCCCTAGTGATTCCTACCTTCGCAGTGATATCCTCAACTATTTTATTGATCTTTCTCTTTCTTGTCACTTTTTCTTGTTCTTCTCTAACCTTTTTAGAATTTTCCCTATATGTTCCCCATCTTTCTTCAGAAGGGTCTATTTCTACTACTAATACATGCTCTACTTGCATAGTTAGAATCTCAGAACTGACTTTATACCCCATAGGGTAACACCATTTCTTCCTAGGTTCCACTGCCTAAAAGCACACACAATCAATTTCAACCATGAAATAGATAGTATCCTTATACTTCTCAATTAGATCTTCAGGTATCCTATACCTTTCCTTCATTTGCCTTTGTAGGATTTTGGTCATAGAAAATAGTTCTCCATCTATCCAATTCTTTCTCTATCTTTGGTAGCTCTTAGAGATCTGAATTCCAGTAGGTACATCATCTTTCCATGCTCTAGGGTGCATGCCAGGGAACTTGCGCTCAATGTAGATATACATATGAACCAATAGAGATCCAAACCTGAATGCCTTAGACCTATCTTTCTTTAGAACCTTCACATTTCCAAAAACTGTTGTGCAAGAACTTCGCATAGGTTATATTTCTTGTTCTCCTTGACCATTCTATATGCCATCATGATAACTTCAGTTGATACTAAGTTAGGTCTACTAATATAAAATAATTTGTAACCCAATATCATTTCTACTAACCTTACATCTTGCTAAAAGATGTCATTAAAAATCATAGCTCTCTTATCCCACTTAGAATGGGTTAGGGTTTCCACCTATTTTATTATATTGTTCTTTGCTAGTGGGAGGGCTCCATCATTATCTAATCTGATTATCTCATGAATCATTTAAGCACATATCTTTACTAGCTATTCTCCAATCCATATAAACTAATCATGGATTCTACTAAGGATTATCTTAAACCATTCAGTTTTAGTGAATTCTGCTAGTAGGGTTAGCTTGATGATAGTTTGATCCTCTAGGTGCTTAAACTCTTTTTCCATTTTACCATCCGCTTCTATCATTGCATCCAATAAAATATAGATGTTTACATCTCCTATGATCTCATACTTGCAATGTATATATGCCCTAATATCCTTGACATGCAACACACTATAAGGGGTTTGTGAAAATGCTCCTTCTAGATCATTCTCACAAGACTTGAATGGGTGTTTCTTAAACTTATACCTAGGTCTATCCACAAAATCAAAGATTACTGGTGCATCCCTAACTTTTGAAAGAGTATAAAGTCTAAATACCTTTAACATGCTAAATCTAGAACTTTGCTTCAAGCGATCACAAAATATATCTACTAGATGACTAAAATGCTTCACAACTCTGCTCTCCTTGGTTTCTTATTATCAAATGGTGCTGAAATGATGTCCTTCAAGCTCTTTTATCCTTTGCAAGTTGAGTGAGTGCATTAAACATAGGTAGCTCAACTTCGCATGTTGTCCAGTCACCACAAAACTCATGAACATAGAATATGAATCTCCAAGTGCTGCGCTCTCAAACATAAACTCCATAGTGTCTGTACACACAAAATCTAAGCTTGCATGAGATCACTCCACATAATCAGTGGCTGGATATATTCTATTATCTACATCCAATGCTCCCCTTAAGACCATGCAGCCTTTTAGGTTGATGTCTAAATGAAATAATCATGCGAAGACAAAATAACATCTACTATCTCTCCCTGAACCAATGCCTTATTGAACTCTTTTATCTTCCACACTTTCTCATCCTCTTCATTTGTAGATTTCTTGAAATGATTCTCAAATGCATCCATGTACTCAGTAAAACTTTTACCACTATCACCAACATTCTTCCTTATAACCACAGGAGGTGGTCCTCTTGGTTCTCTTGGTCCTCTTCTATTGTCCTCTCTATTGTATCTGCAAAACTTCACTATGTGTCCAAGGTTGTTGCATTTGTAACCTGTAGGTCGTCTCCTATCCTGATTTAATTGTAGCTTACAATACATTGCAGTATGCCCAAATTTATTGCATTTAAGGCATGTGATCTTGGCTTTCGACTCTTCTCTGATGTAGTCTTGTTTATATATAGACTGATCATGCTTTCTTATTTCCATAATCATAACAATTATAAAAATAACTAGAAAAGGGTTTGAAAGAACTGTTACCTCTACAATCTCTCTTCATGTGACCAAATTTGTTGCATCCAAAGAATCTACCTCTGAAAGGTCTAGCCTGATCTCTAGGTCTCTCAAGAGTAGGTCTTTCTTCAGCCTTTGCTTCATTTTCTTCTTCATTAGTCTTAGAACATTCTGCTTCATTGAATCCAACTCTAGTCATGTCTCCTTTAGGTTTCTATCTTTCTCTTTGTTCATCAATCTTATCACTGCTCATGTACAACTTCTCAATATGAAATTTGGATTGAGTGAGTTCTCCTTTTATAATCTGATTTTACTTCTCCAATTCCTAACATTTATCCTTGTAGTGATCAAGTTCAGTCTTCATTTGTCCTATTTTCATATTTGCTTCTTTTAGTGACTCTTCAACTTTATATCTTGCATCTTTTTCATGTTGAATCTCTTTAATCATCAGGAGATTTAGTTATTCTTTTTCTTGCTCTAGCTTCTTTACTTGGTCTGACATGTCATTGTTTGAATCCTCTTTGCTCTTATCCATAAGGTCTTGTTTCTAACTTCTTGAAGTTTCAAGATGTTCCTTTAGTTTCCTGATGAAACATTCTGCTCTTCTCAATTTGAATTTGAATTCACCATTCTCAGCCTTCTCTTTGTCCAGGTCATCAAGTGTTGCTTTAAAGTTCTCTTGAAAACTTTTTGAATCCATTTTTATCTCCCTTAAGCTATTAGGCTTTCTCTCCAAGGGCCAATAGCTCTGATACCAATTGTTAGGATTAGGTAATACTGAGAGGGGGGGGGGGGGGGTGAATCAATATTACTGTACTTTAATTTAAACTTCAACCAATTATAAATAAACCATATGAATGCAAAAATGAAAAGAACATAAAAACATAACACATAACTCATGACATCATTATTTTTTCTTGAGGAAACCCTGGCCAAGGGAAAACCCCGACGGGGATGGTACCCACAACTATGCATTAAAATATAGTATCTTTGTTAGGAGATCTAGTCCTGTTAGGAGCTAAGTATTACACCGTACATTTCCTTGTTAAAGGAATACAAAACCTTTTTAGGGGTATACAAAAACCCTATCAAAGGTGGTGAGCTTACAACTCTTACAATAAAAATACTGTCTCAAAGAGTTCTTCAAAATGGTGAACAATACAAGCATCTTATATGCTTAGATAGTTCCAGTTATAGATTTTTCATATAATGATCTCGCATCTAATCTTTGCTCTCAAATTCACATCCATCACATCATCATCACAATCACACTTATCACTTTCATAAATCACTCTATACTTATACTAATTTTTCCATCTAGTTGGCTCTCAAAATACTTCACAAAACATAATAAATACTTATGCAAATGATAATCATAGAGTCGATGATCTTATATTACCAAAGTGCCAGTAATAGACAACATTTATCTAACTTAGCATAATTCCATATCAACTAACCTTTCCTTAATCATCGCGATTTCTCATATGCCTTGTTACACTGATTCTCTATCTTTGCATACCTTCACAACATTGTATCTCACTGATCTGATCACCAAAACACATGCAACCTTAACTGAAGGTCCTACATATCCCAAAATTTCTTCTACTAACTTCACAAGCCATAATACATCATAAATTATCATCGCTAACCAAAACTGTAACACAATATACTGTTATCCTGATTCTGTGCTTAGTCATTTTCATGACTATGACTTCAGTACCAAAAATATTTGCATGTGATCACTCCAACATAAATGTTTCCATAAATGACAAGCCTAAAGTGATCCCTAGTGCTCCCAAAAATCACTTTCCAACATGTACCACCAGTGGCACCTCTATAGGTATAGGTACAAGTTCCATAGGTATTAGGACAAGATGCCCCAACCCAACCAATACAACCACCATAGGAATAAGGAACACCATCTAGATACATACCACAAGAGAGACATGACATAGAGTTATGGAGGTTGAGAGGGGACATAGAGGTAGATAGACATGTACATATTATCACTAGGGAACAAAGAGACAACCTATAGACAACATTAGATACACTATAAGACAAGGTGGATTCGGGAGAGTTCATAGTCACCATTACTCACTGAGAAGATGTGGAGATGAAGAGGGAGGCCATTGCTCTGACATAGCAGATACAATATTTGACTGCAGAGAGAGAACAATGGTAGAGGAGAGCATAGTCATACAAAGAGGAGCGAGATATAGCTTAAAAAATAGCCACCTTCTTAGGTGTATCTTAGATCATACATGATGCACTTACCGACTATAGAAATGTAACCGAGACAAGGTGAGAGGGCTCATATTATATGGGTCTTTATCATCAAGCAATGCTAGAGGATCAACGATAGTCACTATACTCAGAGTGATTAGTATCTTAGTCAACAAGAAGAGACTCCCAAAGATCAGCGGGGATGAGGCCACCGAGACCGTCCAAATAGGGCAAAGGAGGAGATGCAGGGGGATCCTCCTAGCCAACATCATGAGTCTTACCAGTTAGTGTTGATGCACATTTGTTATATTGATGAGACTACATGTATAGAGACACCTAGGTCCTTGATACATATGAGATGTATGTTTTGGTTATGCCCTCGATTGGACTTTCGATGTACTATTTTATTCTTTTGTGATGACATTGATGGACATTGATGTACTTATGGACACTTATGAACTATGGACATTATTTTTTCATGATTATATATATATATATATATATATATATATATATATATATATATATATATATATATATATATATATATATATATATATATATATATATATATATATATATATATATATATATATATATATATATATATATATATAATCATGAAAAAATAATGTCCATAGTTCATAAGTGTCCATAAGTACATCAATGTCCATCAATGTCATCACAAAAGAATATATATATATATATACACACACACACACACACACACACATTATGTAGATGATTTTTATGGTCTTATTATGATGTGATGTGATTGTTTCGATTCTTAGATGTATGTATGACACTATGTGGATGATTACTCTATTATTGACGTGTGTGTCAATATAGGATGTGTGTGACTTTATACTATATGATGATCCTAATGAATTTGTGATACAAAGCTACGTGGATTGTGCATATATGTTCATGATGTATGTAGGATTTATTATGATGATGGATGTATTATGTGATTTATTTATTATGTACATATGGTTGTTGTGGATGCATTAGATAGATAATATTTATACACGATGATTATTTATACATGTGATGTACACAGTGGATATTTGGATTATGCATAGGTAATGGATTAATGATTAATGTTAATGATAGATAAATGTAACATATATGGATTATAATTATTAATGATATGAATAAAATGGATGTAAATAAATAGATAATAAATGCACTGAATGAACTCTAAATAAACACACATAATGGATTTAAATTAATGTACCTAGTGAAATCACTTAATAAATTATAAATGGATTGAACCTAATGGACTTAATGCATTTTCTATAAAGAGTGAGTAATGAAATGAACTTATTATGTACATCAAATTTCAAGTCAATACTTAAAATTATCGATGCAACCTAATTAAGGCATTGAAATGTGATTAACAATGCAATTTGGCTTAATGTAATGAACAAATCACAAATTGTAAAGTGAAACTAATGCAATTAACAAATATAATGCACTAATGTAACTAATGAATAATGAGACAATGTTTTTATGTGTATCAATTGTAACTGACATGATTGTTTAGCTAGCTAGGGGGATGGGGAAAATAAATAGAGACCTTACCACAATAAAAATGCAATATGTACATGTAGACACTTAAAAATGGCTCAAGCCTGCTAGTCTATGTGTTACCATTTTCTCATTACAATTGAAACATTATTTTGCATCCTAATTATTCCCCTATTTTGTGCATATGGTTTTCACTGTGTGAGAACATTTTGTCTTTCTTCATCAATTGGATATTGAAAATTGTTTAGTTGATTATTAACACTTCTTGCATCTTTGCAATCATAACCTCAATCTCTTTGACCGAATTGATCAAATTTGAAACATCATTGGGTTGTTCCTAATCATTCATAAGTTGATCCTAAACCATGTCAAACCTTCTTAAATTAGTCCTAATCAGTCCAAGATAATTTCAAATGCATTAAATGATTCTCAAATCAACTTTATGGCATTGTCAAAGTTCATCTATGCCTGATCAATTCTCTTTCAAATCAATCAAATCTAGTCAAATCCTTGTCAATCTTATCAATTCCATTATCATCATCAATCTTAGGCATTGTCAAAGTTCATCTATGCCTCATCCTTAATCACCATCTTTATCAATTCAAGTGCATTATCAAAGTTCATCTATGCCTTACTGTCATCATCCTAGTCCAAGTCAGTTCAATAACATTTTCAAGTTCATTGATGATATTTCATCATTGTCAGTGTTGCATGCTTTTGCAGTCATCCCCTTTAAAATTTGAACTTGCGCAAAACCTAATCAAAGTTCTCTTGTCTAGCTTGAACCTTGAACTTGAACCTCATGAATTTTGGTTCAAAGTTCAAGGATCATCCGGTCCCAAATAATAAGCTATCAACATCTTTGTATTCACTCAAGTGTAATGCGCATTATGTGGCTTGAACCTTGTATTTTGTTTTTTGGCTTTTTCTTTTTTTCTGCTTCCCTCTATTGTTGCAGAGGCATATCCGTGTCCACATCATCATTTCTTCTCAGCCATGCACGTGATCTCATTGTCCTTTGCAAAGGTGGGTCCTCTGCAATAACAAATAAAAGGCTTCAATTAAAAACATATTATCATAATTGGGGTTAATTTAAAAATATATTCATTATTGTAACAAGCATTTCAATACTTTAAAAAATATAAATGTGATGCTCTTTACCTTGTCCAACCACATCATCTTTCCCGGTGGCTTGAACCTCAACACACTCATCAGGAAAAACCTCTCCATCCCCTGCAACTACAATACAAAATGTTTTATTAATCCCAACACATTATAATTAAATTTTTATTACTATGCCAGATTCAATTTAACATATTTACTTGTATTAAATATTCATTAAGACTAAATATATTGTTTTATTAAGATTTTTTTAAGACAAAGTATTTTGGGTTAATTTTATGTTGTTTTATAAGATTTTATTAAGACTAAATATATGATGTAAACTCATAATTATACTTGATATATATAATACAATGGTATGTATAGTAGTATAATCTATACATTTTTTGAGATGTTATTAATTCCAACTATATGATGTTTTAAGATTAAATTGGTGAGTTTGTATACTTTCTCCATTTTAAACTAACCTATGACTTCAAAGGAGGAATTATGAAATATAGTTATCTCTTCTACAATGATGGAGGAGTGAAAGGTAATGATCAATGAGGTTGTTGCTATTAGATCATACATTAATACACTTACTATTTTGAATTTGAGCTCAGGCATCATGCAATGTTATTGCTGTCATTGCATGCTTGCTGTTGTTGTGTGCCATATATTGTTTTATACACTATTTATTTTATTGAGACCGTGAGCTTGGAATTTGTAATGTATTTTTTATTATTGGATCAATGCTACCATGTTGTTGAAGCTGTAGATGCATTGAATCACCACTGCCATTCTATTTTTATAGCAGCAATATAACAAATAGAGCACTGACCAATCAAATAGGGACATTAGTAAGACATTTAATGCATTATTACTTCATCATGATGATAAAAATTTCATTGACTCAAAGCACATAGAATGTGGGTAGATGCATTGGATCACCACTTCCATTCTATTTTGATGAAGAGGAACTATGTTATAAAATTTCAAGGCATGAAATTTTATAACTGTACATATATTTTATGAGTATAACTGTACAATAGAAGAGCACCCACATGCCTTGGTTGTTATTGGTCTATGAAAAGTTTTGGTTTGCCTTTCCCAATTGAGATGTCATCCTAAGATTCAAAAGGACCAAGGTAATAACAAGTCTTGAACATAAATGCATAATTGTGGATCCTCAAGTAGGAGTTGTGATGCAAAGGAAGAACACTTATATGGGTTTACCCACATAAGGACAGTGGTTTTCATTCATCTTTCTTTCAAGTGCTCTTGGGTACTTTCCTTGGCCTCTAGGCTTGGGCATCCTATAGGGGTTGAACCAAAATTATGAAGGCATTAAGGACACATAGAGAAATAGGTTTGGGGAATTAGACTTATGTTCAATCCTTAGAAATGGTTTGGGGAAATAATTAATAGATGAGTGACT
This sequence comes from Chamaecyparis obtusa, assembly GCA_027943335.1. Lineage (NCBI taxonomy): Eukaryota > Viridiplantae > Streptophyta > Pinopsida > Cupressales > Cupressaceae > Chamaecyparis > Chamaecyparis obtusa. The sequence continues at coordinate 219,963 of BSBK01005318.1, forward strand.
ACAATACCCTGGTTTGCATTATTAGAGGATCTTGTTTAATTTGTGTTCATTTCAAGCAAAGATCATGGATTCCAAGTAAAGATCATAACATCACAACATGGTTGGCAGCCCCAAGGAGGCCCCATTGCATGTAGTGAGTAAGCTACATCAAAACAAAGAGGTGCACAAATATGCATCATCTATACATTAATACTATGGCATGGAGTATATTTGAATCTACATTTTAAAGGATAAGTAAGAAAGCTGCATGATGCTAGTGAAATTAACAAAGGTACAGATCTAATGAAGTAATGAAGCTGCCCACATTCTATGTGCTTTGAGCCAATGAAATTTTTATCATCATGATGAAGTAATAATGCATTAAATGTCTTAGTGATGTCCCTATTTGATTGGACAGTGCTTTGTTTGTTATAATGCTGCTATCAAAATAGAATGGCAGTGGTGATTTAATGCATCTATAGACTCAACAACATGGCGACATTGATCCAATAATAGAAAATACATTACAAATGCCAAGCTCACAGTCTCAATGAAATAAATAGTGTATAAAACAATAGATGGTGCACAACAACAAGCATGCAATGACAACAATAACATTGCATGATACCCGAGCTCAAATTCAAAACAGTAAGTGTATTAATGTATGATCTAATAGCAGCAACCTTATTAATCATTACCTTTCACTTCTCCATCATTATAGAAGAGATAACTACTTATAACTATATTTCATAATTCCTCCTTTCACTATTTGATTACCAGCCAATCAAATAGGGACATGAGGTGCTCAAAAAATGATATTCACGATGTTGTTGATATTCACTATATTTAGTCTTAATAAAATCTTATAAAACAACATAAAACTAACCCAAAATACTTTGTCTTTATAAAATCTTTGTAAAAAAATATATTTAGTCTTAATAAAATCTTATAAAACAACATATATTGTGTGAAGTGTTTGATCTCTCTTTATTTGTTTTCTTGTTGATATTCACTATGTGGTACTCCCCGTTTATGATCATTTCATGAGGAAATGTCTTGATGGCTCGTGGGCTGCAAGCTAGGGCATCATGCATAGTTTATGAGCTCATTGTTTGAGAACCAACCAATCAAATAGGGATATGAGGTGCTCAAACAATGAGCTCATAAACAAAGCATGATGCCCTAGCTTGCATCCTGCGAGCCATCAAGACATTTCCTCATGAAATGATCATAAACTAGGAGTACCACATAGTGAATATCAACAACAAAACAAATAAAGAGAGATCAAACACTTCACACAATTCCTTGAAGGTAATAGCAATGATGCCCTAGCTCTCAAAGCTCATGGGTCATCAAGCATTCCAAATGAAAAGATGTAAACAATGCCAGTATTAAACAGTGAGCTCATGAACAATGTATGATGCCCTAGCTTGCAGCCCACGAGCCATCAAGACATTTCCTCATGAAATGATCATAAATGGGGAGTACCACATAGCTAGTGAATATCAACAACAAAACAAATAAAGAGAGATCAAACACTTCACACAATATATGTTGTTTTATAAGATTTTATTAAGACTAAATATATTGTTTTATTAAGATTTTATTAAGACAAAGTATTTTGGGTTAGTTTTATAAGATATTTATTAAGAGTAAATATATGATGTAAATTCAATATAAAAAATAGAGCACCGACCAATCAAATAGGGACATGAGGTGCTCAAACAGTGAGCTCATAAATAATGCATGATGCCCTAGCTTGCAGCCTGCAAGCCATCAAGACATTTCCTTATGAAATAATCATAAACGGGGAGTACCACATAGTGAATATCAACAAAAAAACAAATAAAGAGAGATCAAACACTTCACACAATTCCTTGAAGGTAATAGAAATGATGCCCTAGCTCTCAAAGCTCGCGGGTCATCAAGCATTCCAAATGAAAAGATGTAAATAATGCCAGTATTAAACAATGAGCTCATGAACAATGTATGATGCCCTAGCTTACAGCCCACGAGCCATCAAGATATTTCCTCATGAAATGATCATAAACGGGGAGTACCACATAGTGAATATCAACACCAAAACAAATAAAGAGAGATCAAACACTTCACACAATATATGTTGTTTTATAATATTTTATTAAGACTAAATATATTGTTTTATGAGCTCACTATTTGAGCATCTCATGTGACCATGTCCCTATGGCATATCGTCAGTGCTCTAAATTTAATATTGATGCTATTAGATCAAATAGGGACATCAGTAATAAAATATGGACATCAAATAGGGACATCAATAATAAAATAATACACTTACTATTTTGAATTTGAGCTCATAAAGATTAAGATATCCCTATTTTATTACTGATGTTCCTATTTACATCTTTTCATCAAAAGACCCAAAAACATCAATAATGGTCCTATATGGTCACTAATAGCCAACTTTAAGAAGAATATGAATGAATGCAAACATACATAAGTGGATGAGCATAAATAATGAAGGTACCAAATATTGCCTGAAGTAATGAAGTGTTGACCCAGGGTTCAATCCAGTATGCTCTTGTATGATCCAAAACCTTCAAGGAAGGAAAAGATGGGGTTAGATCCAAAGGATCTAAGCAATGTCTGACACCCTATTACTGATCCTTATCTACAATTATGCATGTGCATAGTCAAGCCATACACTTCTAAAATGAACTATGCTACAGAACATGTGCACTTAGGAAACATATGCATGCAATGAGTAAATCGAGACCAAAATAGAGCAAAAAGTATGATGTAAAATGTGTTATCAAGAAACACCTCATGGGCTATGAGTCAAAATGGTATATATGTTGTTTATACAAGATCAGTAAAAGGACATCTACAACCTCAACAACATGGCAATATTAATCCAATAACAAGAAATACATTACAAATGCCAAGCTCACGGTCTCAATCTCAACCTCAAGTGCCAGTGCCCTCTTCCCACATGGTGTCGGCCTCTTTGCACATGCCAAACTTGAATTCCCTCTTCATGCCATGCAAAAGTGTAGTGCTGTCTTCGTGACAGCTCTTCAAATTCACAAAAATTATAAATGACACTTTTTTTTTTTTTTTTTGGTTATAACCAAAGGGGTGTCGCAGATTCAAACTAACCTATGAATTCAAAAGAGGAATTATGAAATATAGTTGTAGGTAGTTATCTCTTCTATAATGATGGAGGAGTCAAAGGTAATGATCAATGAGGTTGTTGCTATTAGATCATACATTAATAAACTTACTGTTTTGACAACAATAACATTGCATGATGCCTAAGCTCAAATTCAAAATAGTAAGTGTATTATTTTATTAATGATGTACCTATTTGATCTAATAGCATCAATATAACAAACAAAGCACCGAACAATCAAATAGGGAAATGAGGTGCTCAAACAGTGAGCTCATAAATAATGCACGATACCCTAGCTTGCAGCCCGTGAGCCATCAAGACATTTCCTCATGAAATGATCATAAACGGGGAGTACCACATAGTGAATATCAACAAAAAAAAAAATAAAGAGAGATCAAACACTTCATACAATGTCTTGAAGGTAATAGCAATGATGCCCTAGCTCTCAAAGCTTGCGGGTCATCGAGCATTCCAAATGCAAAGATGTAAACAATGCCAATATTAACATTCATATTTTTCCATTAAATCAACAAATGCCATCAAAATGAAATTGAGTTAATGAGAAGACAAAGCTTGAATTCCTACCTCAAGTCATGGATGCCATATAAAGATCAAATGCTAAGGAACTATGTTATAAAATTTCATGCCAAATTTCAAGGCATGAGATTTTATAACTGTACATATATTTTCTTCGAATCCCCCACATTGTAAACTCAATGCTAAGGAGAAAAAAATATGATGTTAAAAAGTATAAAATTTCATGTCTTGAAATTTTATAACATAGTTCCTTAGCAGCTGCCATATGAAGAGTAGTGCAAGGTGGCAACTTTCCCATTTTACCATAGTTAGGGCCCTCTTTTACCATGCTTTATGAGCTTTATGTTTTTTTTTAAGTGAAGAAAAAGATTATCTTAATTTGTTATCTTTAAATTTTATTCATTTTATGATTTTAAAAATTGAAATAAAAAATATAAACTTTTAAGAAAATTTTACATCTTTTCATCAAATGACCCAAAAACATCAAGAATCATCATATATGGTCACTAATAGCCAACTTTTAGAAGAATATGCATAAATGAAAACATATATAAGTGGATGAACATAAATAATGAAGGTATCATACATTGCCTGAAGTAATGAAGTGTTGACCCGGGGTTCAATCCAGTATGCTCTTATATGATCCAAAACCTGCAAGGAAGGAAAAGATGGGGTTAGATCCAAAAGATCTAAGCAATGGCACCCTATTAATAATACTCATCTATAATTATGCATGTGCATATTCAAGCCATACGCTTCTAAAATGAACTATGCTACAAAACATGTGCACTCAGGAAACATATGCATGCAGTGAGTAAATCAAGATCAAAATGGAGCAAAAAGTATGATGTCAAATGTGTTATCAAGCAACACCTCATGGGCTGTGAGTCAACATGGTATATATGTTGTTTATACAAGATCAGTAAAAGGACATCTAAAACCTCAACAACATGGAAATATTAATGCAATAACAAGAAATATATTACAAATGCCAAGCTCATAGTCTCAATGAAATAAACAATGTATAAAACAATATATGATGCCTGAGCTCAAATTCAAAATAGTAAGTGTATTAATGTATGATCTAATAGCAGCAACCTTGTTGATCATTACCTTTGAATCCTCCATCATTATAGAAGAGATAACTACCTACAACTATATTTCATAATTCCTCCTTTGAAGTCATAGGTTAGTTTAACTATTGGACAATGAGCTGATAGGAGTTTCAAATAGATTTGAATAAAAACTAAGAGTATTGAATTTTATTTGTTCCTATTGTGATTTTGGGGAGAAGAAGGCTAAGACCTTTTTAGTGGATCAGGGTGGTGTATATAGCTTGTAAGTTTATACGTTTGCACTTTTTTTTGTTTCAGGCTTAATTATGCTAGTTTTTAAACAGAAAGATTTTTCTTTCTTATTTCAAATTCATTCCTTCATATGTCATACCTGATGCACAATGAATTCATAGGAGTTTCAAATAGATCATTTGAAGAAAAACTAAGAGCATTGAATTTTAACTGTTCTTATTGTGAATTTAGGGGAGAAGAAGGCTAAGATCTTTACAACTGATCTTGTGTGGGCAAGGTACAAAATTTATTCTTATCACAATCTAAAACTGTTTGGAGTTGATTTAAGCTCTTCATAATAGAAAGAGATATATAATTTAGAGATCATTGTGACAAGTATTTTTAATTCAAATTTATGACTAAGTGTTACAACTAAGAAATGTAAATTAGGTTGACTTCCAAACACCATAGGCAATTTTAGTAGATCATGTTTGATGAAAATGATAATGAAATTTGGCACGTGCGAGTAAAGGAATCATGCTGTCATCATTTTGTTTGGGCTATGGTTTTCATGTATAGTGTTTGTAAAAATTTTCATCCTTAAACTAAACCTGTCCTTTCTAGTATCCAGATTATTGATGCTTCTATTGGTATTAATTTAGATGCTAGTTCTCGTGCTCTTTGGTGCCTTTCCATGCTTTATTTGGTGTTGAGTTTTTAACTTGCTAACCTCCTTGTTCTGTCAGCATCCTCCATGACTTCGGATGCTATATTTTCCCAAGTCTAGTTGGTGCCTTACTTTCCCCTCTTTGGTTCCATGCTTTCTTACATTAAGGTAATAGAAATGATGCCCTAGCTCTCAAAGCTCGTGGGTCATTGAGAATTCCAAATGCTAAGATGTAAACAATACCACTATTAACATTCATATTATGCCATTAATTGAGTTAATGAGAAGACAAAGCTCGAATTCCTACCTCAAGTTCTAGTGCCCTCTTCCCACATGGTGCCAACCTCTTCGCGCACACCAAAATTGAATGCCCTCTTTGCGCCACACAAAAGTGCAGTGCCGTCTTCGCGACATCTCTTCAAATTCACAAAAATTACAAATGACACTTTCTTTTTCTTTTTTTTTTGTTTATAACCAAAGGGGTGTCACAATTACGACATCATCATCGCTATTACGACACCATCGGGGGCACTTGCAAAAATAAACACAAATTGTAGTGGCGTTGCAAATTGGGTCAAAATTTGACCCCAAATGTTGTAGTGAAAACAAAGGTGCCTTGGATTAGATCAATTGCATTTTTTTTAATCAGGTTACATTTAGATTCATCTCATTCTTTGTAATCTTGCATCCATTTAGGGCATTAACCTTAATTAAATTGCATTCGCATTAGGTTGCATTCATTTTAAATGAAATCATTGAATTATCATTATAGTTCATATCATTAAAGTCATTAAATTTTCATTGCATTCGGTTGCATTCATTTTAAATGAAATCATTGAATTATCATTATAGTTCATATCATTAAAGTCATTAAATTTTCATTGCATTTGGTTGCATTCATTTTAAATGAAATCATTGAATTATCATTATAGTTCATATCATTAAGGTTCATTAAATTGCATTTTCATTAGCTTACATTCATTTTAGTTCGTTCCATTTAGTCATCATTCATTATCATTATAGTCCATATCATTAAGTTTATCAAATTACATTACATTAGTTTGCATTCATTTTAATTATCATCATTTAGTGGCATTAATTACATCATTTTAAATTCATCATTAGAATATTATTAATTGCATTGCATTTAAAGTCATCTCATTAAACATTGCATTTTTCATATAGGTGCATTCATCAAGGTTCATTACATTTAAATATTGAATTATATTAAAAAATAAGTGTATTAGGTCATTGCATTTACATCTAGATCATCACCACATCCATATATCATTTATATCATCTATCTTTGCATTCATCATTAATCATTAAATCATCAAAATCCATACATCATATAAGTGCATCCATTACATTTACATCTCATTTTGCATCCATTGCATTACATTGCATTATCCATAATGTCATATAATTTGCATGCATAATATCATCACATAGGATTAATCATTAGACCATTACATATTCATTATTATACATCATCATACATTACACCATATAATAAATGCTTACATCTAATCAATGTCATAAATAAGACAATCATTTGCACTTATAAGCATAAACATGTGCATTCATATCATAAATTGTATTTGAAAAGCATGAAAACAAAGTATGTAGAGATAGAATCATATAGATTTTCATGTCATATAAAGAACCTAAAAAATAAAACCAACACATAATGACATCATATAAGGTAAATCTATCAATGAATATCAAGAGTCCATGGTATCATGAAAGTCCATCAGAATATGTAAATCAAAGTCCATCAAACATAACAAGTATCGATCATAAATAAACATCATTAGATAAAAGAATATGAGTCCAATGTCTCGATATAAAAAATAATCATCATAATATACAAAAGAATGGCTCGAATTGTATAACATCAATTGCCAGAACTTTTGTCACCACTAGGACTAGGACCTTTATTTGGACCTCGACTCGATCTCGCCTGTAATCCATGCTGACTCATTGCAACCATGAAAGTATGCATCATACTACCCTATTGACTGACTTGTTGCCTAATTTCTGAAACATCAGACTATAAATCCTGAACATCAAAAGCTGATGCTGGAGCCTTTGTAGGAGAAACCTGTGTAGGAGGAGCTCGTGGAGGAGGAGCCTGTGGTGGAGCCATAAAAGAAGATGGAATCAAGGAAGATGGAAGTTGAGAAGAAGATGATAGAATAGAAGAAGAAGATGGAACCTAAGAAGGAAAAGGACCTTGTGGAGGAGGAGGTGTCGAAGATCCCTGTGCCTGATCAAGAAAGATTTGTGTTGCCTGGACATCAACATCTACCACAACCTGTGCACCAACCTGCCTGAACATTCACACTCTATGCTGGCCCCATCTAGCCAACCGGTCCACACCCACTTGATGTAGTTCTTTGAATGGTCCACCCCTCACCCTCACCCACCCACCCCTCATCTTTACTCCCCCTCTAATAGGAAAGGGGGAAACAATAACAAGAATGATAGCCCTACCTCCTCATCTAACCCTACCACCTCATCGTCACCGACGATCCCGTCTCCTACCACCACCACCATCTCCATCATCATCATCTGACTCCTCCTCAATCTTGAGAACTGGCTTGACCATATCTTTAAATCTGGGAAAAGGGTTTTGAACAAACTGTTGGAGCTCAAAAATCCGAATATGTTTTGACTCCATATTTCTAAAAATTTCTCTAAGTGTTAGATCATTGCTTTGAAAGTCTTCAAAAGGAAGCATAGTTTGAGTGCATTGAAAAAAAGGCCTATTGATTTTCATGATGAGTCACTTGGATAGGGTGTTCATCACCTATCATTTGACATATGTAATAGGTTTAAGGTCCTAGTTTTTCAGATCTGATATGTTTTTGAAGTAGTTATTTGAAGGTGTTCCCGAAAATCTGCATAAAGTATGTTTCCTAAATTTCACTAAGTAGTCCATTTTGGAAGAGTGCATCTTTTTCCCAATTGATTTTCATGACATGTGGGTTGTTGCATCATGGTATAGGCATGAGAGAGAGTGTTCATACCTATTTTTAGCCCCCCATGTGCTCGTTTGACCTATTTTCCAGAGCCATTTCGTTCATAGATTGTTAAGTTTTACTGAGAGTGCCTAGTCCGGTTTTCTAAGTGGCCTACTTTGAGGTTTTGTTGTTTGCACCATGTTCATGGTCAAGCATGATTGAAAGATTTTCTGCATTGTAGACCTAGGAATTACTTACCCTGAAGATTTCTAGATCTCTTCCAATCTGTCTGGTCACTTTCCTAGGCTGATTCCAAATCAAATTTTCTACATATTTCACTATTTTTATCCTGAATATTTCTAACAGGTTGACTTCTGTGTTTAATTGCATTTCACCCTGTATCTTTTGGGTGAATTAATTATGGATCCATATTCCTTGTATGGATGTGAAATAATCTCCAAGTTGCTAGTTCATGAAGATCTCAGTTGGAAAGTTTTCAGAGCTGGTTCTGGAAGTGATTTGTGCAATTTGGCGGTGCAGACCGAATAAATATTTCTAAGTGACCATGTTTGGTCATTAATATCTTGTGACCTGGGTCTTTTGGTGCAATCTTCTTTGGTGAGTGTACTATAATGATGGAAATGAACTTGTGTTCCTAATGGCGTGTTCCTGTGAGGGATTTTGGTCAGTTTTTGAGGCCAATTCTGGAGGCTAGCTGGTGTTAGTTTGTAGTCTTGCAGAAGTGTAGAAAAAGTGAATAGTAGATTAAATTTCCAATGCACCATGACATATTTCATCAAGTGATTGATTTTGAATAAATAGAGGGAAAATGTGGAGTTTAATTATGTTGATCCTCTTACAGATGCCTTCAAGTTCACATTCTTATTAAATGTAAGAGCATGCACTCATATGTTTTACATGCTTAAAAGTGCCATGTTCTATATTTTAAAACTTTCAATGGTGCTGTGTGCACTTGTTCTGAAGGTGTGAACACTAATTTTGTGTGGTATATGAGCATAAGGTTCTAATAGTGTGGGAAATAAGTGAGGCTACACACTAAGTGATAAGGGGCACATGCCAGTCTTTAAATGCCATGAAGAAAATTACATTAGACTAGTGGGTGAGCTTGAAAGGAGGCACAATTTGGCAAAATAGAGGGTAGTGTACCATTTGAATTGGATGCACAGTCAACAAAGAAGTAGAATGCTAATGGAGAGTGTTGAAACATGAAGTAAATGGAAGGTGCCACATTTTTGTTCAAGTAGGCATGTGCCAATAAAGGACATTGGCTTGCATATTTAAAATGCAAGGAAAGAAAAAATAAAAAGAGAAGGGATTACTTACTAAACAAATAGGTTGCCATCCTTTTTAGGAGATTTGCATAAGTCTTTGGATGGAGCTAGCATTAGGATACCAAGAGGCTGCCAAATGAATGATTGTGTGAGACTGCAAGCAGCTAGGTCATGCAAGGGAGAGTGCAAGCTTCTTAAGAGGCCAGTGTATGGAGGATGTGTGCCTAGAAAAATGGATACCAGCCAAACAAAACAATGGAGGTGCTCAAAAGATTGCATAGAGCCAACATACTAAATTTTGGAAGGGAGGCTTGCACATTGTTATTGAAGACTATATGATGTTAAAGGGGTCTACGCATGAGATAGAGGAAATCACCAAGGATGAAGCCAACATGCTAAGCCAAGAAAACAACAAGGATGGGTGCGTGCTAGTTATAAGCATGTGTTTTCTCTTGGCAGCCCGCACACTTGAGTTTAAATGGAGATAGATAAAGTTAAAGGTGCATGGACACCAAAGGCTAGCAAGCAATGAAAATCACAAAGACAACGTAAAGGACCAAAATGCGTAGGAGTATGGATGGCTGTGCACACCACATGGCAATGAAAATGTGTTTCTAGGCCTCCTCCTTGCAGCATTTTTTCACTAAGTGCATTCAGTTAATAAAGATCCAATGGGGGAAACGACATAAAAATAGAGCCAAGGTAAAAGCTATGGGCAAGAAATAAGAAATGCAAAGAGGGGATGGAACGTGCCAACTAATACTTATAGTTTCACATAGAAACATGCACACCAATAGGGTTTTAAAAGAACAAAGAATGAAGAAAATGAGCACGTGTTCAGACCAGTAAAGGAGAAAAAGGTAAAGGGCTGCCATGAGGGTTTATCTCACATGCACCCAGATGTGGGATTCAGAAGTGTTTAAATACACTAGCACTCAGATAATATGTAAAGTAAAAGAGAAAGAGGTAGTGGTTGCCTCTAAGCTTGTGGACCCGCCTGGGTGTGCGTGCTAGCTGGGCACTATAGAAAAATTTTAATAAGATATTTAAAACCATTCAAATGTTTAGTCCCACATTTCCCAGGTTATGGAGAGTTCAAGTGTTTATATGAAATAACACACACATGAAAATATGAAGTAAAGAGTATGAGGCTCTGCATGGGCGCATGCATAGATGTGCCTTGGGAACTATGCCACCGGGTTAGTGATAGGATAATTTTGTAGGAAGCTTACAAGATGACAAGACATAGATGTGACATGTGGTGCTCGGTTACATGTTCGCTAGATACAATGGCGGTGAAGGAAAATGTTGCAAGATTCAGCGAATGTAATTAGTCACCCAGTTGCCAAATGTTGGCGATTAAGACCTAAACATTTGGTGATTGGGAGATCATGAAGTCGTGTGATCTCCAGATGAGGTCGTGGTTAGTGAAGGAATCTGGAGATCAGGAGAATGCAGCAGTCACATGATTTCTGGATGGTTGGCAGTTAGGTCCTAACATTCAGAGACTTGGAGAATTGCATAGTCGCTAGATCTTGTGATCTTGGTAGTTAAGGTGAGAAAATCTAGAGATTAAGAGAATAAGTGCATTCACCAGATCTCTTGATTCAACCAGGGTTAGCAAAGACATTTTGAGATTTAGAGATTAAGCCAGTCATGTGATTGCTAGGAGTTGACCATGGTTGAGATTGCATTCATAGATTAAGAGATAAAGAGCATTTGCCCATTCTCTGAATAAACCTAGGGTTAGCGAATTCATTCAGAGATTTAGAGACTAAGGGAATTCTCTCAATCTCCAGATCAGGGGTAAAGCCTGGGTTAAACTTGGTAACCAATCAACTAGTGACAAGTGTCATTATTTGGTGCCTTATGTGAGTAAAATGCAGAAATAATAAAAAAGGGAAAATTTAAAAGTGAAATGTAAAATCAGTTTGAATGATAAAGTATGCACTTAAGATTAAATTCAAAAATTTCAATGATAGAGTGTGCTCACAGAATTAATGCATGGAGATTCAATTTTTATTTGAAAATATGCATATTATATATTTCCAGAAATGACAGAAGATGACAAATTTGATGGTAATGATAATTTTCAATTTTTGATGTGGTGGGAAAGAGCAGTAAGGGTTTAATTTCAGAATCAAATCTATTTGCAGAGGTAAAGGAAGTTGAAAGAGATCAGTTGAAAAGGATGCAAATTTGGAGGGAGAAGTGACTGTAAAGATGGAGGCAGTTGCGGAAAGAAATGAATTTGAGAGAATTAGAAGATATTTTGATAAGAATTGACAAGTGCCAGTTTGTTGAAATTGGCTCTCTTTTTCCTTTATTTCTTCTTCTTCTCCATGTTTTCAAAGGTGGAGAGTTCTACCTAGGAAAAATCTTGCAGTCTAAATTCTCAGTGATCTTTTCTGGACTAGTTCCATGAGTGGATTCTGCTGTAAATATCACCCTCTTCTCTTCATATAGGGTGTTTTCCTGATTCCTTTCTAGTCTCAGATGATAATTTCTCTTGTAAGAGTCAAGCTTTTGAATGAATCTTTAGCACTGTTATACTGTTATCAAAATTGTCTCCATTTATTCCTAAAATTTATTGGTTAAAGCATCAAGGGTGTTTTAGTTTTTCTATTGTGAGTTCACAATAGAGTTATTTCAAGGAAATAACCGAGTTTAGGATTCATTTTCTAGTGTGTATGAAGTGAGATATCAAGGGGATTTCATCTTTGTCTTTCAGTGCATACTGATCAATGTGTTTCCTATTTTTGGGTCTCTTCCAAGGGGAGTTAAATTCTTTGAATAGGAGATTGCATATCTGAATACATAGGTGGATTTGTAAGTATAATTTGATAAATAGTGTATGTTAGATGTAAGGCATCACATATTAAGGCTGTGTTGTTTTCTCATTTCATAAGCTTTCTATTTCAGTGATTTGTTTGACTCTGTTACCCATTGGATAAGGCACTTGTCTATGAGGGATTTGGGGTATTTAAGAGGTCCATCTCATCCAAAACATAAATGATATCATTTTCCCTTTCATGTTGATATGAGGAGTTAGGAAGTTTTTCTAGTTTTCAGATTCATTGTATGCAAGTGGGATTTTGCATGAGATGTGGTGAGCACTGGGGTATTTGTTACCTAAAATTTTGAAAACTATTCCACAAAGTGATATACTTGTAGGCCTATTATTTGTAATAAGGAGTTATGTGTGTGCAGATGAGGTGTACCCACCTGAGTGAGTGGAGCTTCTTGTCAATGTTAGCCCCTTTCTTGTCCTTTGGTTTGTAGGAAGAAGTAGATAACTGACAATCAGATTAATATCCCATGTCTAGTTATTATTTTCTCTTTTAGAATTAGAGGGTGCAAGAAAAAGTACTAACAAAATTGGTGAATCTACTGGGGAGTGACCATTGATGAACTACAACTAATTTAGAACTTGAATGAAGAATCTATGATTAAAGATCACTGAGGAGTTGCTGATTAGATATGTAAGATGATTAAATCAGTATTATGTTGTCATTGATGTCAACTAGCTTGACATTACTTATCTTGTAAGTTACTATACCGAAACATCTGAAGAAAGGTGAAAGAGATGAAGAACAGAAGTATCTACATGAGGAAGATGTATTTGTCAGATGAGGATAAGGAATACACTAAGTAAATTATTGATGAGTCTACAACTTTATGACATTGACTTTATTATGTTCCATTCATCTATGATGAAGAATAGAGCTGAAAGACACAAAGCAATGTTGTCAGTAAATGAAGCATTCCAGTATACATCAATGGAGTGTAGTGTATACCGATCATAGTGTTAATTGAGCTTGTGTTCATCGATGCATTTATTTGTTAACGGAGAAAAATAGAAAGGAATTAAATGATTAGTTTAGCTGAAAGATTGATGAGCTGGAAAGTGTATGAATTCAAGATAACAGATAAGGTTTGTTATGAAGATTGATGAATAACATAATTCAAGGAAGATCTAATGGAGAAGATTGAAATGTGTTACTAACACATCAGCCGAAGAAGGTTAAAGTGACAAAATCAATGAATGAGATTAAGCGGCAAAATCTGATGGACAAAAAGAAAACAATTTACTCATCTATATAAGAGACATTGGTTTCATTGTTGAAACAATGCCGGAGGAAGAAGATACTGTAGAATTATCGCGTGAACAAGTTTTCATGCATTCTGATCATATTGGTTAGTGAGAACCGAACTACAGAACAATTACCAAGCTACAGAGAGTATTTACCGACAGACAGTAAGTTGATATAGTGTTGAATCTGAAGTGATATATTGATCAGAAAGATTTGTATGAGCTGAATATTGATCTGTAAATTGCAATTGAAGTTGTATCAAGGCAGATCATCTACTGTTACATATTTAACCATTGTACATAGTCAAATCTCTTAACTGAGTGAACTAAGAAAGTCTTTTTATGTTTCATTCATAGAGTGAACATCGTTATCCTATCAACCCCAGAGTGACTGCTGGTTGGATGATAAGTGCTGGTCTAAAATCCTCTAACAAGGTCACACCTAATAGTGTGTTTGTAACCTTTAACAAGGTTGGGTCTTCACTAACCTCACTTCAGAAGAGTGAACATTTTTGGGTTGTCGGTCCTAAGTGGTTTTTTCCTTCACAAGGTTTCCACATTAAATCTCTTGTGTTATGTGTTGATTGTGATATTTGTTTGTTATCATACTTTGCATATTACATGTTAGATTTGATCGGTAACTACTATAAGTTTTAGACTGATAATCGGTAAAAGCACAGATAGTGAAAGTATTTTATGTTTACCAAGTAGCAGAAGTTGAATAATTTATTTTAGATTATACATTTTGTTTTGGGACACTGGATAACTGATTCACCCCCCTCTCAATTATTCTAACAACCATAAGAAATCTTTGTTTGAGAAGTTCAGATTGACTCAGCCCATCTGAGTCGTAACAAAATTGGTGACTCTACTGGGGAGTGACCATAAGAAACCTTTGTTTGAGAAGTCCAGATTGACTCAGCCCATTCGAGTCGCAACAAATTAGAGACTCTACTAGGGAGTGACCATAATAAACCTTTGTTTGAGAAGTCCAGATTGATTCATCCCATCCGAGTTGCAACAAAATTGGAGACTCTACTGGGGAGTGACCATAAGAAACCTTTGCTTGAGAAGTCTAGATTGACTCAACCCATCTGAGTTGCAACAAAATTGGTGACTCTGCTGGGGAAGAAATAAAGGACAACAAGTTTAAGATGATTGTTTCCTTGCTTTGCTGAATCATCCTAGAGTTTGGTCTAGTTTGATTATAGAGTCAATTATTTTAAAAAATTGTGATATTATCTCACCAAGTGTGAGTGGTGACTTTGAAGTCTCTGTTTGATCAGTGTTTTGTAATATGAATTTGTAATGTATCTTGTGATCCTGACAAACAGTTGTATCTTATGAAGTTGTATTGTGTTTGTTGGTAAAGAAGGTTTAGATTTGAGATAAAGTCTCTTAGTTGATTTAGAATTTTTCCTCTGCAAAGAGGTGGTGACTCTATGAAGGTTTGAAAGGTGATTTGAAGGAGACTTCAAATTAGTATTTTACAAACAACAATAATATCTCCAAGTAATCCTATTTTTATTAAGAAAAAATAGTCCCTTAATAGGTGAGACAATCACTAAGAGAAGAGGGAAAGATAATCTTGAAGTTTGGTCATATTTCTGAATTGAAGTTTTTCGTTATTATAAAGAGTATCAGAAATATGCTGTGGTTCATGAAGTTAATGGCAGCATAAAGTTGGATAAAAATATTGTCATAAGAACAAGTAGTATTGTCTTGTCAATACATTAAAATGGAGTTTCCAGCTTTGATAGATCAAGAAGATGTTTCTAGATCTGAAAGTTTTTAGTCAAATTTAGAAAATTATAATGATGAACTTCATTTGATAAATAAAAGAATCCAACATAATTGCATGCTGATGTTAAGATATGCAATGGGAGAAAGGGAGGAAGAATCAACACTTTCATATTACAAGAAATTTCTTATATCTTGTAGTGAACTTCTAGTGGATCTTGGTTTTCAAGAATCTCAATATGTTGAAATGTTTTTAGAACTTGGTATGCCTGAATCAGTCAATTAGACTGCATCCTTTAGGGAATAATCACTTAAAAAAACTAAAGAATGGATAGATTCTTTTGTAGATGCTAAATGTAGTAATGTTGAGGATGCCGAATCTTGTGATACTGATAGTGTTGGTTATTATGCTGATGATGAAATCTATGAATGTCAAGGAATTGAAGATGAATCTTCAGCTTATAATGATTCCCTTGAGTTTGTAGATTCTCCCTTTTCTCAGCATGATATTAATGGTTCCTTGTTTCATCTTGATGATGTTTTGTGTGAACATGAAGAATATGATTATAATGCAGATGTAAGTTCCTATAGTGATTACTTCACACAAGAAGATTTGAGACAAGAGATTTTAGCCCCTGTTTTAAATGGGAAAGATATTTGCAGCATCAATAGTGAAACACAAGAGATGAAATGTGAAGTCAAATGCTTTCTAAGTTGTGAGAAAATTTTAGGGCGTTTGGATGCTGAGTTTCAGAGGTATACTCCCAAGTTTGTTTCTAAAATTCTATGCCTGTTAGATACAAGTTTTGATGAAAGTAATTCAAGTGATGACATGATGAGTGAAACATCTATTGATATCTGATGTATGTACTAGTGAGGATTCAAATTTTTAGGAGGTTAGTGTTAGTGGTTCTAGTTTACATATTGATGCTGGAAAGTATGACAAATTTGAATATGTTTTCTCAGATTTGCATATGGTTAAGGATTCAACCACTGATAGTGCTTTTTCTTTCCTAGAAGATGCTGATGTAATTTGTGATTAGCAAGTTGTTTCTAGTTTTATGCAATTAGATTTTTATTTTGAGAAGTTCTATGTTAGTTTGCAAAGTGATGAGATAGAAATGGTTTATCCTTTATTGCAAACTAATGATCAGTATGCTAATGTGTCCAGCCATGAGATTGAGTTGGAATGTCTCATTTTTCAGCATGCCGGTGTTAATGAAGGTTGTGATGCTTTGATGTCACAAAATGATCAGTGTTCATGGTAGCTTGATGGCCATGTTTTTTCGAGTGGTGGTGAGTATAATGATCATTCTTTACATAATATGCTAAAGACGAGTCATACTATTTTTAACAAGCTAGATGAAAGAACTATATTCAGTCTACCTCTGCTCTATGGAGATGAAAATCATTTATTTGATAGGGGTAAGGACTGATTGTAGTTTTGAGGCTTTAAGGATTTTGTAAATAAAGTGATCCATGTACAGTTGCTTTCCTTTTAGTTGTGTGTTTTTTGCTTTCAATAAAGGGTTCCAAGTTTTGAGAAGAGAGAGGAAAGTCAAATTTGAAAAGTTTGGTTGGTCTGTTGTACCGAGAGATTCTGGTTTCTCTACATGCCTACATGGGGCATGTGTCCCCAGTCAGAGCCACTGTTGGAGCTCAAAAATTTGAATATGTTTTGACTCCATATTTCTAAAAATTTCTCTAAGTGTTAGATTAGTGCTTTGAAAGTCTTCAAAAGGAAGCATAGTTTGAGTGCATTGAAAAAAGGGCCTATTGATTTTCATGATGAGTCACTTGGATAGGGTGTTCATCACCTATCATTTGACATATGTAATAGGTTTAAGGTCCTAGTTTTCAGATCTGGTATGTTTTTGGAGTAGCTATTTGAAGGTGTTCCTGAAAATCTGCATAAAGTATGTTTCCTGAATTTCACTAAGTAGTCCATTTTGGAAGAGTGCATCTTTTGCCCAATTGATTGTCATGACATGTAGGTTATTGCATCATTCTATAGGAATGAGAGAGAGTGTTCATACCTATTTTTACCCCCCCATGTGCTCATTTGACCTATTTTCTAGAGCCATTTCATTCACAGATTGTTAAGTTTTACTGAGAGTGCCTAGTCCAGTTTTCTAAGTGGCCTACTTTGAGGCTTTGTAGTTTGCACCCTATTCATGGTCAAGAATAATTGAAAGTTTTTATACATTGTAGACCTAGGAATTACTTACCCTGAAGATTTATAGATCTCTGCCAATCCGTTCGGTCACTTTCCTAGGCCAATTCCAAATCAAATTTTCTACATATTTCACTATTTTTATCCTGAATATTTCTAACAGGTTGACTTCTGTGTTTAATTTCATTTCTCCCTATGATATTTTGGGTGAATTAATTATGGATCCATATTCCTTGTATGGATGTGAAATAATCTCCAAGTTGTCAGTTCATGAAGATCTCTGTTGGAAAGTTTTCAGAGCTAGTTTTGAAAGTGATTTGTGCAATTTGGTAGTGTAGACCGAATAAATATTGCTGAGTGGCCATGTTTGGTCATTAATATCTTGTGACCTGGGTCTTTTGGTGCAATCTTCTTTGGCGAGTGTACTATAATGATGGAAATGAAATTGTGTCCTTGATGGCATGTTCCTGTGAGGGATTTTGGTAAGTTTTTAAGGCTAATTTCAGAGGCCAGCTGGTGTTAGTTTGCAATCTTGCAGAAGTGTAGAAAAAGGGAATGGTGGGTTAAATTTCCAATGCACCATGACATATTTCATCAAGTGATTGATTTTGAATAAACAAAGGGAAAGTGTGGAGTTTAATTATGTTGATCCTCTTACAGATGCCTTCAAGTTCATATTCTTATTAAATGTAAGAGTGTGCACTCATATGTTTTACATGCTTAAAAGTGCCATGTTCTATCTTTTTAAAACTTTCAATGGTGCTGTGTGTGTACTTGTTTTGAAGGTGTGTGCACTACTTTTATGTGGTATATGAGCACAAGGTTCTAATAGTGTGTGAAATAAGTGAGGCTACACACTAAGTGATAAGGGGCACATGCCAGTCTTTAAATGCCATGAAGAAAATCACATTAGACTGGTGGGTGAGCTTGAAAGGAGGCACATTTTGGCAAAATAGAGGGCAGTGTACCATTTGAATTGGATGCACACTCAACAAAGAAGTAAAATGCTAATGGAGAGTGTTGAAACATGAAGTAAATGGGAGGTGCTCACATTTTTATTGGATTAGGCACGTGCTAATAAAGGACATTGGTTTGCAGATTTAAAACACAAGGAAAGAAAAAACAAAAGAGAAGGGGCTGCTTACTAAACAAATAGGTTGCTAGTCTTTTTAGGAGATTTGCATAAGTCTTTGGATGGAGCCAATGTTAGGATACCAATAGGCTGCCAAATGAATGATTGTGTGAGACTGCAGGAAGCTAGGTCATGCAAGGGAGAGTGCAGGTTGCATAAGAGGCCAATGCATGGAGGATGTGCACTTGGACAAATGGATGCTAGCCAAACAAAACAATGGAGGTCCTCAAAAGATTGCATAGAGCCAACATACTAAATGTTGGAAGGGAGGCTTGCACATTGTTATTGAAGACTATATGATACTAAAGGGGTCTACACATGAGATAGAGGAAATCACCAAGAATGAAGCCAACATGCTAAGCCAAGAAAACAATGAGGCTGGATGCGTGCTGGTTGTAAGCATGTGTTTTCTCTTGGTAGCCCATGCACTTGAGTTCAAATGGAGATAGATAAAGTTAAAGGTGCATGGATACCAAAGGCTAGCAAGCAATGAAAATTACAAAGCCAATGTAAAGGACCAAAATGTGTTCCCAGGCCTCCTTCTTGCAACATTTTGTCACTAAGTGCATACAGTGAAGAAAGATCCAAAGGGGCAATGACATAAAAATAGAGCCAAGGTAAAAGCTATGCATAGGCCATGGCTGGGCAAGAAATAAGAAATGCAAAGAGGGGATGGCACGTGCCAGCTAATGCTTGTAGTTTCAAATAGAAACATGCACACCAATAGGGTTTTTAAGGAAGAAAGAATGAAGAAAAGGAGTGCACATTCAGACCAGTAGAGGAGAAAAAGGCAAAGGGCTGCCATGAGGGTTTATCCCACATGCGTCCTGATGCAGGATTCAGAAGTGTTTAAATACACCAGTGCTCAGATAACATGTAAAGTAAAAGAGAAAGAGGTAGTGGTTGCCTCTAATCTTGTGGGCCCGCCTGGGTGTGCATGCCAACTAGGCACTATAGACAAATTTTAATAAGATATTTAAAACCATTCAAATGTTTGGTCCCACATTGCCTAGGATATGGAGAATTCAAGTGTTTATATGAAACAATGTACACATGAAGATATGAAGTAAAGAGCAGGAGGCTCTACTTGAGCGCACACATGGACATGCCTTGGGAATCATGTCGACGGGCCAGTGATAGGATAATTTTGTAGGAAGCTGACGAGATGGCAGGACATATATGTGACACATGGCGCTCAGTCGTGTATTTTCTAAATACACTAGCGGTCAAGGAAAATGTTGTGAGATTCAACGAATATAGTTAGTCACCCAATTGCTAGATGGTGGTGGTTAAGCCCTAAACATTCAATGATTGGGAGATCATGCAGTCACGTGATCACCATATGAGGTCACGATTAGTGAAGGAATCCAAAGATCAGGATAATTCAGTAGGGTGACCCCATAATAGTGGGTTACACTTTTTTAGACATGTTGATTTTTGCTGAAATAACACATTTTTAATAAAATATGATTATTTAAGCCTTGAGAGGTTCCATTTGAAGGAATTAATTACAAATGGTTATTTGATAGCCTCTTAGATAAATAAAACATTGATATAACATATATTTTCCTCATTCATACCTACAATGGATTCTCCTTCACACCTATTAAAATGCTGATAGAAAATCACTTTGACTTTATCTTTTGCCAAATCAAATGAATCCATTTGAAAAACCTATCTATGTAGTAAGGTACTACTAAGAAAAATATTTCCAATGATTATAATGTTAATATATATTAAGTTTATTATGACTTTGTATTTTTAGTTTTACTAAACATAGATATTTCACTGTATGTCTACCTCTATATTTGATTCTTATGGAAAAATAGTAAATGAGAGAAAAAAACATTCAAAAAAATATCTATGCCCTAGGTATTGAAGTTCTCTTTCTATCAAAAACAATAAAAATGAAATTGGACAAATATAGAACAAGTTATAAGCTATGTAGTCAAGGTATGTCAAAATTACAGTTTAGTCAACTTCAAACATTAATAAAATATGCAATAATCATGATAATTTAATCAAACCAGTTGCATTCCCTCCTTATGGATATTATAAAACTAAATTAGAAAGAATCACATTGATATCTATTTTATAAAAAAGGTTATGCTCTATGAAAACAATGTAACTCTTTGAAAATGGCATTTTCAACAACATACCATTTTTCGTGGGAGAAAGAAAAACCATTCAAATCAATTAAAAAATAAAAATAAAAAATATATTTAGAATCTATATAGAAAATCCTAAAAGACTCTATTTTACTTCATCTTCTGATTTCAAATGGTTTAACGAGAATATGCATCTGAATTTGAAAGTTTTTTTTTCAAAATGTAGAGTTTAGTGTCCATTCAGGCAAAAAAATATAACCCATTATTGTGGGTTCACCTAGTAGTCACGTGATCACTGGATGGTTGGCAGTTAGGTCCTAACATTCAAAGACTTGGAGAATTGCATAGTCTCCAGATCTCATGATCTTGGCAGTCAAAGTGAGAAAATCTAGAGATTAAGAGAATAAGTGCATTCACCAGATCGCTTGATTCAACTGGGGTTAGCAAAGACATTTTGAGATTCATAGATTAAGCCAGTCACATGATTGCTAGGAGTTGATCATGGTTGAGATTGCATTCAAAGATTAAGAGATAAAGAGCATTTTCCCATTCTCAGAATAAACCCAGGGTTAGCGAATTCATTCAGAGATTCAAAGACTAAGGTAATTCGCCCAATCTCTAGATCAGGGTTAAAGCCTAGGTTAAACTTGGTGACCAATCAGCTAGCAACAAGTGTCATTATTTGGTGCCTTTTGGAAGTAAAATGCTAAAATAATTAAAAAAAGGGTAGATTTAAAAGTGAAATGTAAAATCAGTTTGAATGATAAAGTATGCACTTAAGATTAAATTCAAAAATTTCAATGACAGAGTGTGCTCACGGAATTAATGCTGGGAGATTCAATTTTTATCCGAAAATAGGCATATTATATATTTCTAAAAATGGTAGAAGATGAGAAATCTGATGGTAATGATAATTTTCAATTTTGATTTGGTGGGAAAGAGTAGTAAGGGTTTGATTTTGGAATCAAATCTATTTGCAGAGGTAAAGGCAGTTGAAAGGGATCAGTTGAAAATGATGCAAATTTGGAGGGAGAAGTGACTGCAAAGATGGAGGTAGTTGTAGAAAGAAATGAATTTGAGAGAATTAGAAGATATTTTGATAAGAATTGATAGGTGCTAGTTTGTTTAATTGGCTCTCTTTTGCCTTTATTTCTTCTTCTTCTCCATGTTTTCAAAGGTGGAGAGTTCCAGTCCTAGGAAAAATCTTGCAGTCTAAATTCTCTATGGTCTTTTCTGGACTGGTTCCATGAGTGGGTCCTACTATAAATATGACCCTCTTCTCTTCATATAGGGTGTTTTCTTGATTCCTTTCTAGTCTCAGATGATAATTTGTCTTGTAATAGTCTAGCTTTTGAATGAATCTTCAGCATTGTTATATTGTTATCAAAATTGTCTCCATTTATTCTTGAAATTTATTGGTTACAACATCAAGGGTGTTTTAGTTTCTCTATTGCGAGTTCACAATAGAGTTATTTCAAGGAAATAACTAAGTTTAGGATTCATTTTCAGGTGTGTATGAAGTGAGATATCAAGGGTATTTCATCTTTGTCTTTTAGTGCATACTAATCAATGTGTTTCCTATTTCTAGGTCTCTTCCAAGGGGAGAGTTAAATTCTTTGAATAGGAGATTGCATATCTGAATACATGGGTGGATTCATAAGTAGAATTTGATAAAAAGTGTATGTTAGATGTAAGGCATCACATATTAAGGCTGTGTTATTTTCTCATTTCATAAGCTTTCTATTTCAGTGATTTGTTTGACTCTGTTGCCCATTGGATAAGGCACTGGTCTATGAGGGATTTGGGGTATTTCGGAGGTCCATCCCACCCAAAACATAAATGATAACATTTTCCCTTTCATGTTGATAGGAGGAGTTAGAAAGTTTATCTAGTTTTCATATTTATTGTATGCAAGTGAGATTTTGCATGAGATGTGGTGAGCACTGGGGTATTTGTTACCTGAAAGTCTGAAAACTATTCCATAAAGTGATATATTTGCAGGCCTATTATTTGCAATAAGGAGTTATGTGTGTGCAGATGAGGTGTACCCACTTGAGTGAGTGGAGGTCAAAGTGTAGAAGGTTGTAGGCCTTGTCAACATTAGCCCCTTTCTTATCCTCTGATTTGTAGGAAGAAGTAGATCTCTGATAATCAGATTAATATCCCATGTCTGGTTATCATTTTCTCTTTTAGAATCGGAGGGTGCAAGAAAAAGTAGTAACATGAACCATTGAGCATAATCGTCAGTCATGCGAGCATCAATAATGTGATCTCTCATATCCCATGCAAGATGGGGCAGCTGTAATACCTCATCACATGCTGTCATGTAATCAATCTGAGGGCCCCAAAGGGACCTCTCCACCTATACACATGCATATAGGGATAAAACCTAAGGCATCCCCTGTATTTGGCCAAACTACCAAAGAACTCTATGGAAGTAGAATCTCTCAGTCACCAAGGGCATCCACTCTATCATCCAATGAGGCATGTACATTCATGGAAGCTTGACTAAATCCTTTGGCCAGGGCTCACATCCAATATAAGGTCTCCATACCACCTTATTGATATCATCAATAATATGGTGCCAGTAATCCCCCTTCCCTAGGTGGGCCTACAAAACCATCCCAATGAAGAACAGAAATAGGACGAGTAATGAGAATATGCTCCTAGATCCATAACTAAAGTAAGACTACTCTAGTAGAGAGAGTAGCCCCATGACGATATACCACTTCATGTAGCTCATGATACAACTGAGATAGCACACAGGAGCCCCAATCAAACCTACGAGGATGTGCAATCAAATCCTCTAGAATCTAGCCCTAGCCAATGAAAAAATCATGACCACGCTAATCAAGAACCAAAAAGCCACCAACAAGTAGACCAAGAACAACATGAAGCATGAGAAAACAAGGAAACTGGGCCCAATGAATGCTCTCATCTTCGATAGTGGGATCTGCAAATAGATGTCTGTATACTATCCCATCATATACTAGGTCATAATAAATAATCTCCCGATGATTAGGGATCCATAATAATCTGTACACATCCTTGGTAGTGATCATCATCTCTCCCATCGACAAATAGAAAGTCTTATGGTCATAGTGCTAGCACTCTGCCATAGCAGTAAGAAGACCTCGATTCATGTGGAATCAAGGGAGAGAAAGAAAGAAAGATAGCCCACATCGTCCTATCACTTGGCACTCCAGCCCACTCAAGTCATCTACCATCTTGAAAGGTAAAGGATAAATGTCTCAAACACCTAGCTTCCAAAGTGGAAACTACAAAAGTAAGTTTAAACACATCAGAAATCAAAATCATCGCATATTGGATTATCTTAAGTCAATCAAATAATCAAATCTAATCAAACCACAAACAATTTTCCTGATTCTATTAAGAGAGGACATAAAATTTATCATCAAAATCAAGATTGACCATCAAACATTCAATATTCAAATGACTCGAACTGACAACACACAATTTGCTAGAAGCAAAAATTAAAAACCTAAGCCAATCGATAACTTGACGACATTAGATGGAACATAAAACTGACTGAAAGGCTCATAAATTTGACCAAATAGGGTGTACGTGCTATTTCATTGTTTAAAAGTGCTGAAAATCAAATGCATAGCTTCAAATATCAAATGCGTAGTGAAACTTATTATATGCACTACAAAAAAGTGTACGGACTGTAGGAAACTCATGTACGCACTGCTAAAAGACTTAGTGCAATCAAATGTGAAAGCGCTGCAGAAAAGGGAGAATGCGAAACGTGCCCTAGTTTTGGCATTTGTAAGCGCTATTAAAAATATGAAAAGCGCTGTGGAAAACCATGGATGCATAGAAAAAAATGTATACGTGCTATTAAAAACATTGTATGCGCTATTAAAATTAAAAAATGAAAAAAATAGGGTTTTTAATAGAAAAATCCAAAATTTTCAAATTTAAAAGTTGAAATTGGATAAAAGAGGTTGTTGGGGTACATACCGAAGGTCCATAGCTAGGTGGACACTGATATCGATGGCCTCGCTCAAACCTATGCTCTCAAATCGGGATCACTATCGTGAAAAAACTCAAAGGGGTCAGAGTGAAAAAGTCAAAAGGGAAGGTGAAAATGAATAGTAAATATTACCTTTTACCCCTTTATATTGCCCATTTTGACCTAAAAGCTACGCACTTTAGCAGAAAATGACCTGGAACCCAATTTAAACACCTTTTCTACCAAATCAAGGGTATTTGTTATCACAGGATCACAAATACATTATCGGAAATGAAATTGAAATTTACTCATAATGAACTATTTTTCAAACGCTAATTGATCGAAAATGCAATATCTTTCACCAGGATCAAATTTCCTTTCATTTTTTAGGGGGCATAAACTCTGACAATCAGGACCGACATCATAATCATCGAATCAGGAGCATGACATCAAATCAAGGCTAAATATTTTATCAGTTTTTTTTGCTTATCAATCAAGTAGGGCATAAAATATCAAATCAGATCAAACCGGACATCATATTGGCAACCTATCATTAGAATGACCATCAAGGACTTCAAACCAATCAGAACTGCATCAACTTTATCATCAAAATCTACATATTTTATCAAGTATCAAATCAAGCATCAATCTAATCAGGACTTTACATCAAAATGATTAGGGCATTCTTTGAACCAATATGCTTTGCACATCGATTCAAAGAGGGGCATTTGTAATCACCTAAAAATGGACAAGTCTAATTCAAGTGAGAAACCAAGGAAAAATCAAAGCAATAAATCCAATCAAGCTAAAATCAAAGAAAAATTGTAATCAAGCCATAATCCAAATCTAATTGAAAATCAAAAGCCATTAAGTCAATTTAAAATCCAATAAAACATGATAAATCAGTAAATGGTGCAATTAATCTAATTAATTGTATAGTTCAATTTAAATCAAATCAACCCATTTAATGGTACACATGGCTAAAAAAATTAAATAAATTCAACTATTAAATCCCTATTTTCCCTCAACACCAAATGGGAGGAAAATGCATCAACCAATATGATTTAAAGATTGGACTCACATGGATCAAGCTCAAAATGCATCTTGGCCACCCATTTTGTTTCTTTGTCCCAAGATTTGAGGACAATCCATTTAAATTGTCTCTGAAGGTGGAACCATGGACTTAACCTCAACTCAACCATGATCAACTCAACTTCACCCCTACCCTTGCCAAAATCTATAAAAACAAGGCATAAATCACTCAATTATCATCCACAACTATGAGAATAGCATCAAACCTCTTGTAATTTTGAGCTAGGAAGGAAAATTTAGTACTAATTAAGGCTTAATTTATTTTGGAATTGAACTTTTAGTTTTCTTATCATTCAATTCTCATTTTAGAGCTGTCACTAATAGAAGCTTGCTGAGAGCTTTGCATTAGCAAATCTAAATAGAGGTCCATAGAGTGCTTAATTATCATTTATTTTCTTAAATAGCTTACTCTTTGTGGTAATTTAGTTATTATTTTCATTTATTTGCAATACTAACCCTATGAAGGTGTTTTTCATAGCACACAGAATTAGTGATTAAACCCACTAAATTAGTAAAAGGTCAAGGTGTAATGCCCCACCAAGGAACCCTTGGCTCAAGGACATTATACTCATTAAGTCATACACAATATATAATACTTTTTTTCAATAAAGTAGCGGAACATAATCTAATTTGATTTATTTAATGTTACTAAAGGTCAAGAGAATAAAGAGATTATACTACTTGTCTTGCTCAATTAACAAATTATTATTCTTGCATACCTGAATATTGCTAACTTTCTTTTACATGATGACCACCATGTCCAACACCTGTAACTACACATATGTCTAAACAACTAGATGTAAACATTAGATATATTATATTACAAATAAATGTTTTATTGATAACTTAGCTATGAGAATCATTATTAAGGAGTGAAATCATTGCATTATAAACTTAAAGACAAACCCTAAGGGACTGGACCTAAGCCTCGGGGGCTCATCATCGATGGCCTTGCCTACGTTCACGCTCAGAGACTTCGTAGTTTGACTCTCCCCATTCTAGACTATCTATTTGTAAAATCAAGAAAGCGGGTACGCAACCCTTTCTAGGGTCTTGTCCCCCAGACAGTTTTCCCTTCGGTTGCCACCCACTTAGGTGGAACAAGGAGAAATTCCTAGACTTAAAGTTGAAAACTTCATACAAATTTCATAACTCAAAAACATAGTTTAACTCACACTGATATAGTATTCATGAAACCTCCTTAATCATAGTATTTACTAAAGTTCCTTCCAAGCAAACATAGGAGTGAAATACATATATCCCACTAAGATATTGTCATGTATTTTATAATCACTAATAGCATCATCATAGAAAAATATACCTATGTAATCTCATGAAATCATGACATAGGCTTAAAACCTCTTCTATCTCTAACGGTAAACTTAGTTACAATGAAATAAAATCAAATGATTAAGAAGTTATCCATAATTAAAATAAGAATTATTAATATTACAAAGAACATGTTTACAAGTGTGCAACCATAACAATAAGAAACTACAATAAGACACAACAAGCATATAATTATTAGAACAAACTTATATCAACTACCAAAAATGTGTAATATGAATAAGGGTACAAGTGAACACAATCCAATAAGTGTATGCACATGTATAAAATCTACAAAAGTATTCAAGAATATACAAAATGACCAAGAGAAAGATAGGAGCATATAAGGGGGTTGATCTCAAACTATGCTAACCTCATATATTATTACAAATAATATAAGTAACCCCTAAATGAAACCCAAGACATCAATATTTACAACAGAAAAATTAATATACAAGATAATATAGTCTCACATCTAGAGAGAATAATCTATATATATATATATATATATATATATATATATATATATATATATATATATATATATATATATATATATATATATATATATATATATATATATATATATATATATATATATATATAGATGAGTACATATATACAACTTATTTAAATTCCCTAATACTTATGTGCATCTTTATGTAAATCTATGTCATCTAGTAACAAACACCTTTCATTCTAGTTCCTAATCATAAAGGGTTGTCCATTGGAGACCATTACACAAACTCTTACACACACACACACACACACATGTATCTCTAGACATACATCTAACCTTCTAGCGTCCACTATATCCTTAATAATTATACAAATCTGTCAACAACTTAGGAGATTTACTTATATATCTAATTGTATTTATTTTATTTTATTTTTAACAATTAACATTCAAAGACTAATCACACATCTCTTGTTTCTATTTATATATTACAATAATAACTACTTCTATTTATTGTCAATAATAATAATGTATCTAAAAAAAAGAATATGAAAGAATGTCAATAGCCTATCTTTTACACCTAAAAGAATTGATTTTTACAACTAATAATATTTGAATATCTATTTATTTTATCCGATAATATTATACCTAAATTGGCAAACTAGTATCCTATAGTTCTTAACTATAATTGAAATAAATGGAACATTACATAAATAGTTAATATTACTAATTGGATCCAATCTTACCTTCTTGCCAAGCTTTACCCGATCATCCCACGGCACTAAATGCAAATAGCTCTGCTGGAAATCTGTAACATTCATTCTGTATAGAGCCGTACTCAGTCCTTTATAACTTTCCAACCAGACTATATTTTCCCGATCGCTCTGGTGAATTTATTCCAAACTAGGTTTTGTCAAACATATTTCAAAATCGTGAAGATCCAACGGTTAAATTTAAAGTTACAGTCTCTGTAGCGAGACTGAAATTGACTGTCATAAAACAACAGATTAGAGGCAAAAGTTTTATTCAATCCTCACATCACAGTCACAACCCAAATTCTAAATTTACTCATGTGAAAAAAAATCCATATGCTTATCAATATCTGAAATTCCATTCACTTGTAGTGCATTTCAACCTATCGGTTTCCTTTCTTTATAAAGGAAACCAAAACATATGACAGTACTCCATTAATGACGAGTTCTCCAATCAATTTCTACTAAACATTAATAAGAGATTCTTGATTTCGAACAGCAAGAGATATAAAGCAAAAGACATCACAAAATCTGAAATTATATTAATATTACACTTCATTAACACATAATATCGATGGCTCTCCTCTAAACTTGTCTCCTGTCCTCTATATCACCCCCCCCTCCTGTGTTTATTTCTTCCATTTGATATAGTTGTTTTCAGAAAACTGAAACGGTTCCATAACCAACAGATTTCTTCCTATGAATAAATTTGATTAATCTTTTTGTCAAAAAGGTTATTGAGAGATCTTCAAATTAATTAACAAACTATACTTTGTCTTATCTATTTAATTCCTCATACGTAGGATTATCTTAAGTTATAGTTAAGATTCTTTACTAAGGAATAAGATTCCTTAACCTAGTTATTTATTTATTTTTATTTTTATAATGATAGCTTAGGTTTCTTTTCTTTATTTTATTTATTTATTTTATTGTAAAATTCATTTGTATAATAATGTTCTTATAATCTTTTTGATAAAAGAATATAATAAAATAAATAAAGCTTTTATTTTATAATCAAAATATTTAAAATATGTAAAAACTATTTAAAATTATATATATGTATTTATTTATTTTTAAATACATAGAAAAATAATAAAGATCTTTTTTATCAATAACATATTTAATTTAAAAATATTTATTATATTTCTTTTAGATTTGTAAAGTGAAATATTACATAAATGAAATTACATTGTTTGTAATTCACAACATTTTAAACTATATATTTATGAAAGTCATACAACCACATATATTGTTTATATATTTACGTCTATGCATATTTACATCTAGAAACATCAACTAACAATTTACTATAAGTGATGAAAGGTTTACTTACCTTTTTAGTTCCTTACCGAATATGAATTAGAGGAGAACTACACAAGGTCTGTGTAGGATGATAGCTAAAAATAAAGAATTGGAGGAGGAGAGAAGCCCATTGACACTGCTAGTGGGGCTAAAAGATGCTTGATTTTTAGATATTTCATATTACCTAACATATGGCAGGTGCCTTGAGTATTTTAGAAGGTAGTTGCACCTTTGATGCAGAGAGTATAGTCGTGAGTGGCTAACTCAACTAATAGTGGTAGAATTCCCTCGGGATTGGGTTAGGGGTCAAATCAATTAGCAAAGTCTAAAAAGAGGGAAAAATCTGTTCACTAACAATCAGTTAGCCTAATCGCATTGTCAAAGTTCATCGATGCTATTTTATCCTGTCTCCCTCGATCGCACACATTGTCCAAGTTCATCGATATTGCATTATTCCCTAATCGGTTTCAAAACCATCAAATCAGTTCAATCCCTTATCAAATATTCCAAGACCAAACCCTTTTTCGATCCTATGTCATCAATTTGGTCAATCATTTTTACTAATTTGTCCCCTTGGGATAGATAATCCATAGTTTGTCCCTTTTGTATTAATCTATTTATTAGATTAATTCCCCATATCCTATGTCTCCCATAATTAATTAATTGTTCCTTTTTCCTTGAATTTTGGAATTTTTATTAATTCCTAATTCCTAATTGTCCTTTTTTGAGGGAATAATGAATTTTCAAATTTAAAAAATATGACTCTTACACATTCTATTAATTTTCCCTTCATTTCCCCCAATTTTAACTTCCACCTTTCCTCTAACATTGCCTCCTAATTATGCTTCACCTCTTACACTTTCCCTTCATCATTTTACCTATTAACTTACCTCCATCTTTCTATGCCAATTTCCCCTTAATTTGTGCATTCTAAAATGCATCTATTCCCCTTGTCATAATGTGTCATAGTATGACACTTTTCTAATTTGGCCTTTCAATCTACTAATTTGTGTATAAATTTGTCATAATTATGAAAAATTTCCAATTGCACATCTTCCGTCCATTTTTGCATTTTGGCTATCAATTTCTATAAATTGAGCCTCATTTGCACTAATTTGGATAACTAGAATCCTTTTATTCTCTTACTATCACTTTGCTTTCAAATTTTAGTGCATTTTGTAGCATTATTAGGAGCTACATAATCAACTTCAATGGAGAAGAAAGGAGAATATGGGAATTACACTTGAAGAGGGTTTCATTGTTATTTAATTCCTTTTGATTTCAAGTGATTTTCATGATAGGATTATATTGGTTTGCATATATTATTTATGAGATTTGTTGTTCTCTCATTTATGATTTATATACCTTTACCTAGTCTTACAATCTAATGAACCTAACTAAATGCATTCTAACTACATGATTGTTAGTGGGATTATATTGTGTTTATGTCAGAGAGCACACCCTAGTTTGATATTCCAAAAGAAGGTATGCACCATGTTCTAGATAACATAGATGACATTGTTCCTTTGCATGGACTAGACTCTCAAATAGATAGATAATTTTAGGAACATAGATGTAGACTATCCATTCATGATAGAACCAATGTAGTGACACTCATGGAGAGATTTATTACACCCAAATATTTTTAGGGATTTACATGTACATACCCTACCCCCAATGAGGCATGAATAATCATAAATGCATATCCAATAAAAATGACACAAAAATATCACAAACAGATCATACTGTAAAAACAATGCATGTATCAATATACACCATTCAAAACATACCAAGATATTGAAGATCAAGGCAGTCACGAGTAGGTTTTTATTAACATAAAAAGATAAAATCAAAAGGAAGGCCTCATGACCAATAAGTCATTCGGTCCATAGTTCTTACCATCAATGAGATTGTGATAATGGATTTGAGATGCTGACTTAGGAAGGATACATCCTGAAGGGAAAAAGATTGATGGATTGATTGACTTACAAGATGGACATTCACTGGCAATAGATGTGAAAGGAATGATAACTTAGAAGCGCAATCTTGAAATTGATTTTGATAAAATTTGTGGTCACCGTGTTTGGGAAAAGATCAATGTCATGGAGTTAATCTTAGTGTACTAGGTTTTTGATTAGGGACTCTTATTATGATTATGTGCAAACTATGGAATAGTGGAAAGCAAAGTGGAACTAGGTAGGACTTATGCACAAATATGGGACTAGAACGAAAGGAAAATTTAAAGTGGAACAAAATTGGGGTGGAAGTTATGAAAAAATGGAAATGAACTTGATAGATGATGGATCCAAAGTCATCTACGTATGGTGCTTAAGATAGGTTTTCACCATGGTACTTATCCAAAGTGATTGTTTACCAAGTTTTCACTACTGGACATTTTTTTTTGGTATCACCGAGGTGCTTGTTTTCTAGGTTTTCACTAGGATGATGATTTCTTAAGGATTTTTTCTACTTTTTAGTTGTTTCTTTAGGGAATTATTTATACAATTTTTGGGATTTCACTACCTTTTTGTTGTTTATGGATTTTCTAATTATTATTTTTTTGGATTTTTTCATTGCTGATTAACCACTACACAAGAATTTTGTTCAAGGAACTATGTACAAAAGTGATTCAAATATTGAATATTCACAAGATCAGGGAGTGTCTCTCCCTCAAGTGTAGCAATATGATAGGTGCCAGAGCCAGATTGAGCTGTGACAATATATGGTCCCAACTAGTTAGGTTCAAATTTTCCTTTCTTCTCTCATCTTTGAAGATTCTTCATATTGTGTTGGAGGACCAAATCACTGACATCAAATTCACAAGGTTTGACCTTCTTGTGAAACTACATGCATAGGTGATTTTGATACACATAGAGGTGGTTTAGGGCATTGAGGAACCTTTCATCTAAGAGCTATAACTCTTGCAAGCGTGTCACTCGATATTCTTCTTTGGACATCAAATTCCTCAAAGAGATTCTAAGGGAAGAGATCTAGATTTTGATAGGAAGGATAAACTCAATGCTATAAATAAGGGTGAATGGGGTGGATCCAGTAGGGGTACAAATGGAAGTGCAGTAAGCCCAAAGGGTGGGATTCATTGACTATTCTGTTGAGGATTTTTAGGATAGTTTTATTAGTAGCCTCAACTTGACTGTTGCCTTGTGGGAAATACTTGAAAGAACAATGGTGGGTGATGCCAAATTTCTTACACAACTCTATCACATCATTTTTCTTAAAGGGGGATCCATTATCTATCAAGATTTCTTGAGGAATTCTAAAGTGATAGATGATGTAGTTAAAAATAAGCTTTGAAATCCATTTTCTAGTAGTGTAAGTGAGGGGGATGACTTTGACCCACTTAGTAAAGTATTCTCTGGTGGCAACAATATATTTGTGGCTATTGGAGGTTAGGAAAAATCTAACCAACAAGGTAAAATCCCCAATGAGAGAATGACTAAGGTGTGATGGGGGGTTGGAAATCTTGGGCTGGTGTAGGTATCAAATCATCATACTGTTGAAAGAGAATACACTTCTTCACAAAATGGAAGGCATCCAACTCCATGGTTGGCCAATAATATTCAATGCACAACAATTTCTTTAGCAAAGTGAGTCCACTAGAGTGGGCTCCATATATTTCTTGATGTATCTCCTATAAGGTTTTTCATGCTTCCTCTAAATTTAGACACCTTAAAAGAGTTCCATCGAAGTGTTTTTAGCAAAGGATGTCACCAAGGATCATATAATGAGATGTTTTGTGGATAAAAGTCTTACATTGGTTGGGTGTTAGGGTGAGTGGGGTGGTTCCATCTTTAAGGTAGGAATAAATTTCTTGGTACCAAGGAGAATCAAGACCAATAATTTCACACACCATCTCATCCTTCAATTGGTCATAGGCAGGGACCATAAGATTCACAACAATAAATTCACATCTTGAGTTATTTTCTAACATAGATATAAAAGATGCAGTAGTGGCCATTGCATCAGCTACTTTATTATTTGCTCTTCGGATCTGCTAAAAAACTAACACTAAGTAGTGTTCTTTCAAATCTCCAACCAAGCAGTGGTAGAGGAGGAGTTTATCATCCTGATGCAGGATCATCTTGGGTCCTTGGTAATCTTGCACCATCTAAAAACATTTGTTTATTGGTGGACCTTTGTTACCATTTTTGTGTTTGTTTTTTTGTTCCTGATCATCGATTAGGTGATTGATGCCTTGGTTGAGTTATTTGGATCTTCAGTGGTTGCAACTATGATACGAAGTTCATGGGATCATTTGGAGGCATTTCCTATTATCATAACTCATTTGGAGTTATCATGCATGGGTTATGATAGATTCTTTGATTAGGTTTGAGATGTAGTTCCTTGTTCTAGATAGTTTTTTGAGATTATGTAATTGGTCAATCTGTGTGGATCTTGTGTTGGAGAGATGAAAGGGTTTGTTTGTTGCTATTCAAAGAGTTGAATTCTATGATCATTCTTCTTTAGGTGACATGGTTTGTGAGATCCTATTGATTCTCTTTCAATTTTTTGTTGTTCTTCATGACACTGGTTCAGTTGGGTTATCGATTAATTATTGGAGGTTGCGATTGGTGTTTCTAACCATTGGAGCTGACTTGCATGATTTTCTAGAAGGATCTATGTGTGGATGACTTTATTATTGGATTGATCCTTGTGAAATAATTAAGTATGGTAGTTTTTGGGGATTTAGGCTGACCTGGTCTAATACGTTTGACTCAGGTTATGTAATTGTTTGTTAGGCTAACTTGTTGGTGGCTAAGTATAAATGTAAGGTATCGATGTATTCTTGGGGGATAGCTAGAGGGAGCTAGTAAAGAGATCTTGCTAGAGAATTGATAGCTTGAGGGCTTGGAAATATGTGGGTGAAGATCTGGGTTGATCTTTTCTTTGTACTTGGTTGTAATTAGGAAGACCTTAAATCCTGACATGTATGAATAAATTATGATGAATAAAGTTGTTTCTTGGATACAAAACTACTTGTCTCTTATTTTTTTCTTCCATGTTGACTCTTGCTACAAGGTTTGGACATCTCCTATGGGGATTATCCTACCTTGACTGTGTCAAGTGGTATAAGAGCTAAGGTTTGGATCTTGTTGTGGCTTCGATCAGAGGTTCTAGACTTGTGTCATTCCTGTGGCATTTTTTTGAGGTGGCAGAGATTGGATTTGACTTGCATTAGTGAAGGCATTTCACAAGGTGGATAGGAAGAATATTTTGTTACTATTGGTTGGGTTGTTCTTGAGGACTAGGGTTTTCTCAAGGTTATGGTATCATCTTTTGTGAATCAAATCACCAATTCAAGGTAGTTACAACAAAGATTTGAAATGATGCCATCAAGAATGAACTCTAGGTTGATGGAGCAGATGAAGGAACATATCTGAGATGAGATTAGGAATGAGATGACTGGTTTAAGGAATGAGGTCATGGAAGAGATTAGGAATGTTGTTGCAGGATTGCATAGGAATCCTGAATCTGATGATGGTTTTGAGGAGGCTGTAGAGGGATTTCAAGCTGTAGATGCTATTAGATCTATTGGAAGTGATGGATTTGATTGGTTGGTGAGACCTATGGAAAGACTAGGTGATGGTTTGGTTAAAGGTTCGAAGTATCTAATTTCTCAGGTACATTGAATCTAGAGGACCTGATTGATTGGATACATGAGTTAGAAGATTACTTTGATTTAGAAGACATCTAAGACCCTTGGAGATTAAGGTTGGCATAGAAAAAGTTGAAAGGACATGCATTTTTGTGGTGGAAAGAATTGTACAAGGATAGTGAGGAAGAAGGTGAAATGAAGATCACTCATTGAAGGCTAATGGTTGAAAAGTTGAAAGCTAAATTCATTCCTAAGGAATATGAATTAGAATTGTTCAAGAGGTTGTAGAACTTGAAGCATAGAGATTTGAGTGTGAAGGATTACACTGACTAATTTTACAAGGTAACCATTAGATTTGGTCATAAAGAGCTATCCAGGAAGAAGGTGGATAGGTATGTGAATGGTTTTGTGAGCATAAATGTTTATGAATGTTGTTATCAGGATAGATTGGATGTTTATTAGAGATGATTGAGTTCTTATATGTTACATTCATGACCAGGTTTGTCATTGATGTCAACATATATGCTCTCTAGAAAGAGTTAACAAAGTTACAGACACAAAATTATTTTACAAGGTTTTATGCAGATGAATTGAGTTTTGTGAAGATATATTTGAATTTAGGAACGTGTTCTGATGATGTGGTTGTAAGCACATAAAAAATTATGTGGATATGTTTGAGTTATGCGAAATTTATTGAAGATTGTTCACAATGAGAGTTTCTAGGAACTAGTGATAGTTATTCAAGATTTATTGTTTCAGCGAGGCTAAAGCTATCTCAACAAGGCTGATATTATTGGAGTTGATGAAAAAAAACCCACAACTCCCAAGAACACCTGCATGCAAACACTTGCCACAAAAAGAGAGAGAAGAAGCAAGAAGCTATGGAGGCCTGAATGCATTGATCCATGAGAGAGGATAAATTATTCTTGATGTGCAAAAACAAAAGTTGCAATTCAATAATGAATAATCTATTATACAATCTGTTATGAAAATAAAGGAGATCAATCCTTATAAGAGGAGATCTGAAAAACTAAAAAGGTAAAACCTAGGTTGCACAATAATAATTAATTATTATATGCCTAAAGTTTAGCTTAAGTAGAAAGAGATAATAAGTGACTTAGTAATTAAATCAAACATGATTTAATTAATAAGCAAGCACTTTATTACTCTAACACCCCCCCTTAAGATTAACTTTGGGAGAAGCTAAAAACCTAGAAAGAACTACTAAAAGAAAATGGGTCCCGACAACAAAAGGCCTGATAAGGTACCCAAGAACAAAAGAGAGTCTCTATAAAGTGGATAAATAGAGAAAACCACATGGGAAAAACTCTACTCCAAAAAGAGACAAAGAATAGTCTAAAGGACTGAAGAAGCCTCCAAAACTAGGAATGTTCCAAAAAATAGAGTGTGAGTATATAAATCATGAACATTTAAAAGATCCCATACATATAATAGAATGACACTTTATCTCAGTGCGTGTGCATAAAAGAATGGGACAAAAATGAAGTATACACTGCTCAAAGAAGAGAAAAGGCTATTGAAACAAAAGAACTGTTAGGAATGAATGCTGAATATATCATATGGGGGAGTATTCACAGCCATTCTATAGCAGTTGTTGTTGCATTCATGACTATGGTTATCATTGATGTCAACACAGTGATCTACTGAAGATTATCAAAGAAGCAGACAGTGTTTGGGTTAGCGCACTTGGGATATTGAAGATGAAGCTATGCGTAGTTGAGGACTTACTCTATGATGTTCTATGAGATCATGGTTAAGCGCATAGATGGAAATTCATTTATTCATGACAATTATGAGGAAATCAGTGGAAGCAGTATTTAGGCAGTGTTCCTGAGTAGCGGTTTGTGGAAATCAGATGATATCTCTTAATCGGGATTTAATTTGATCATGCACAATTATGAGGTAGTTGAAGACATGATGTTAGTGATGTGGACATGAGCACAAGATCTGAGGTCACATGAGTGAAGAATTATATTGATTGGAAGCTAACAGTTTTGTGTAATTTTGATGTAGCGTGTGGAAACTTTTATTTTGTAATTTGTATGCTGACTCATTTGTAATTACTTGAGTGTGTTATAAAGGAAGGAATGTTTTCCTTGTTGTAATATGAATGAGAGATATATTTTTGGAGTGAAATTAATGTATGTGTGTATGAAGGAATTGTGAAAGAGAAATTGTGGAAAGAGGATATGCGAAGTATTGAGATCTGGTATTGAGATCTGAAGAAGCAGTTGGTGTGGTTTGGCACAGCCAAAGGAGTATTAAATTATTGAGATCAGTAATCTTTTGGTATTATTCTATTGAGTAATACATAGATTAGTTGGATAGTGAGTTCAGTGATCTTACCCTGAAGCTGTTTGGGCAGTGGGTCCTTCTGTCTTCTATAACTCCTAACAGAGTTAGAATCTTTTAACAGGGATTCAAAATCTCCTAATAGGGATTCATATGTACTGAATGTATTTCATAAGACTCCTAACAAAGTCCATCCTCTCACAAGGAACTTTCATATTAGTGCATCTTTTGTGGGCATCATTCCCACCGGGGTTTACTCTTTGATCAAGAGGTTCCCTAGTCAACATATCTCGTGTCATTGTGTTATTGTGCATGTATATCTTTCTATGGTCATTGATTACATTTCTTACATGGTTAAAATCTATTAAGATTGATAAAAGTTGTATTTATCTGATAACTGATTCACCCCCCCTCTCAGTTATCTTGGTGGACTTTACTTTCTAACAATTGGTATTAGAGTAGCAGGTCCTTGAAGGAAAATTTTAATAGCTTAAGGAGACCCATGGTGAATTTTAGGAAAGAAAGCCCTAAATTTGATGGAGTAAATTTTGACAGCTAGAAAGAAAAGATGAAGATACACCTACTTTGTTTAGGACCAGGTTATTGGTTAATTACAAAGAATTAGAAGACTATCATTGATGAGGATAAGATTGAACATTGTACTAATGAGGAGAGAGATTTATTTATGTGTAACATACTTTCCAGAGAAGCACTCTTGTCAGCCCTTACGAAAAATGAATACAATCAGGTAAAATTTTTTAAAGACATCTTATGAAATTTGGTTAGCTTTATAGTCTACTTTTGAAGGTGATGAACATGCTAAGAAAGTCATATTACATAATTGGATATGTGCATTTGAAGATATAAGAATGATGGAAGATGAATCTGTTAGAAGCTATATTGGTAGAATGTCAGAGATTGTTGCAGGTATAAAATCTCATGGACGAACAAAGATAGAGAATGAAGTGATATGGAAAATTATAAGGACATTGACTCCTGCATTCAAGCAGACAACATAGATGATTGAACAAGTTATACCTTGTACTATGAAATTCACCAGAGAGACTCTTCTTGGAAGATTGGAAGTAGCAGAGATGAACCTGAGGCTATCATGAGACTTACCTAGAATGAAGACAACATTTAGTGCTCTTAGTGTTCGTCCTACATTTTCAAGAAGCATAAGTGTGAGAAGAGATTATGCTAGCAACATCAGATCTAGAAATGAAGAAGACAAGAAGATTGAAGAAGGTATTTCCTTGCTTGTGAAGAGGGAACCAGATGGTAAGAAATTTTTTAAATGTTGGACTTGTCAAGAATATGGTCATTTTGCATCTAAATTTCCTAAGAGAGTTAAGAAGTATAGGAAGAAATTTAATCTTAGGAGATCTAAATAATGTTATTATGCAAATGATGAAGAACTTGAAGCTAGTTTGGAGAAAACTTTAAGTGAAAGTGATACTAAGAATAATGATGATATAGGATTTGTAGCAGTTAAAGAAGAAAATCTTGAAACTAAAATTAAGGAAGAAAAAGCTTTAGTTTCTCAAGTAGAAAAGAAATCCAATTGGATTATAGA
Organism: Chamaecyparis obtusa; assembly: GCA_027943335.1. Classification (NCBI taxonomy): domain Eukaryota; kingdom Viridiplantae; phylum Streptophyta; class Pinopsida; order Cupressales; family Cupressaceae; genus Chamaecyparis; species Chamaecyparis obtusa. Next base: position 259,495 of record BSBK01005318.1, read on the forward strand.
AAGTGGTTGTTCACATCATATGACTGGTGACATGAAAAGTTCATAAAGTTTAACAATTATGATGGAGGAGTTGTTAGAGTTGGAAACAATGCACCTTGTTTGATTAAAGGTATAGGATCTATTACTCTTGATGGAAAGACTAATATTGATGATGTTTACTTTGTGGATGGTTTGAAACATAATATTTTGAGTGTTGGACAACTAGTTGATAAGGGATATCAAGTTTGGTTTACTGAGAAAACTTGTGTGATAAAAGATAGAGATTGTAATTTGATTGGTACTAGATCTAGAACAAGAGGTAATGTATTTTAGTTGAATCCTACTGAGATGACATGTTTGATTACTAAGATTGATGACAGTTGGTTATGGCACAAAATATTTTGTCATATAAAATTTGATAACATTGTGAAAGTGAGTACTACACTTGTAGTAAGAGATTTGCCTAAAATTATGAAGCCTACTAACATGATTTGCAAAGAATGTGTGATGGCTAAACAAAAGAGATGCTCATTTCCTAGACACCCTATGAACTATGGTTTGGACATGCACCATCAGTCAAGTATTTTAGAATTTATGGAAGCAAATGTTATATTAAGAGAGATGATGACATTGGAAAGTTTGATCCTAGAAGTGATGAAGGTATATTTCTTGGATATTCATTGAAGAGAAAAGCTTATAGATGTTACAATAAGAGAACTAAGACTATTGTTGAGAGTGCAAATGTTAAAGTTGATGAAAAGTTCAAAATTCAGGAAAGAATGCTTGATTATGAATCAGATGAAGGAACTCAGCCTAGACCTAATCTAGAGACTACTGAATTATTCTACAAAACTAACAATGATTTGTTGAATGAAAGCCATAGTGAAGAAACCATTGAAGAACCTACATAAGAAACAAGTACTGAGATGGTGACACCTAACAAGAATCTATTAAGGAATCATCCTATTGAGTAGATTATTGGAAGCATAGATAGAAGAGTTTTGACATGAAATAAGGTACAAGAACAGTTATGTTTGATTTCTCAAATTGAACCTAAATCTACTAGTGAAGCTTGTGAAGATGAACATTGGATTAAAGCCATGAAAGAAGGATTGGATCAAATTGAAAAGAACAAGACATGGGAATTGGTCCCTAGACCTAAAGATAAGAATGTCATAGGAAAAAAATGGGTATTCAGAAATAAGATGAATAAACAAGGAGAAGTAGTAAGGAACAAAGCAAGATTGGTTTGTAAAGGATACTCAAAGAAAGAAGGAATTGACTATGAAGAAAATTTTGCACCAGTAGAAAGAATTGAAGCAGTAAGAATGTTTTTGGCCTATGCAGCTTACAAGAAATTCAAAGTGTATCAGATGGATGTGAAGTCAACATTTCTAAATGGAGAGTTGGAAGAAGAAGTCTACATTGACCAACCTGAAGGTTTTCCTTTAACTCAAGAAGGAGACATGGTATGTAAACTGAAGAAAGCTTTATATGGACTGAAGCAAGCACCTAGAACTTGGTATGTGAGATTGGATAAGTATTTGTTAAAGTTAGGATTTATAAAAGGCATAGCTGATAGCAACCTATACATAAAGGAAATTGAAAATGGTTTGTTGGTTGTTATTTTTGTTGATGATATTATCTTTGGAGGAGAAGATGAAGCCAGTGATAAATTTGTAGATAAAATGAAGAATGAATTTGAAATGAGTATGATTGGTGGAATGAAATACTTTTTAGGATTGAAGATAACAAAGAATAGTGATGGTATCTTTGTAAGTCAAACAAAGTACTTGAATGATTTATTGAAGAGATTTGGAATGGAGAATTGTAAACTAGTTGGAACACCTATGGTAACTAGACATAAGTTATCTAGCATAGATGAGACTCCTGCAGTGGAACATAAGAAGCACAGATCTATGATTGGAGGATTGCAATATTTGACTCATACAGGACCTGATATAGCACATTCAGTTGGAATTGTAGCAATATTTCAAGCTAAACCTAGAGAATCACATTATGCAGTAGTAAAGAGGATACTGAGATACTTAAGTGGCACAATTGAGTATGGATTGTGGTATGAAAAATTTGATGATTTTACCCTATATGCATATATAGATGCTGATTGGGGAGGTAGTGTTGATGATAAAAAGAGCACCAGTGGTGGAGCATTTTTCCTTGGAGGAAGACTAGTTTCTTGGCTAAGCAAGAAGTAGAATTGTATTTCACAGAGCACAATAGAAGCAGAGTATGTGGCAGTAGAAAACAATTGTAATCAGATAATTTGGATGAAGCAAATGTTGAAGGATATTGGAATAAAATTTGTTGAGCCTATTGTTATACATTGTGATAACACCAGCACAGTTAGTATGTCTAAGAATCCTGTGTACATTCTAAGATAAAGCATATAGAGATAAAGTATCATGCACTGAGAGAGAAAGTTGTAGAGAAAGAAGTTATACTTGAGTTCATAAGCACAAAGGAGCAGATTGCAGACATATTTACAAAGCCTTTGCCTAAGGATACATTTGAGTATTTGAGAGGTATGCTTGGGGTTATGCCCTAGCATACTTTTGAGAAGTGATGCAAATTGTTGCATCCATCTAGTGGTCTATGAGCCCTATCTTTCTTCTGGACTGGATGGTGGTACTTCCTCTATGGGGTTGTATGTGTATCTGAGCTGAGTCATGAGGACTCTAGTGAATTTATTTTTTGAATAGTGTCTTTTGACATTGAAGTTGTTGACATAATGATGAAACATCTATCATTGATGTCAATGGGGGAGAAGTATACATGAAAAACCATCTATTGGAGAGAACTAAATAGGAAAACGAAGCAAGATTTGATTGATGAAGAAGACTTGAAAGCATTTTTAGAGCAGTAGTGTTGCAGTGTTGGATTTATGGAACTTGGATGTTTTCTCATCTATGTTGCCATCAATGCCAATGGGGGAGATTGTTAGGAATGAATGCTGAATATATCCTATGTGGGAGTATTCGCAACCATTCTATAGCAGCTGTTGTTGCATTCATGACTGTGATTGTCATTGATGTCAACATAGTGATCTACTGAAGATTAGCAGAGAAGCAAACAATGTTTAGGTTAGCACACTTGGGATATTGAAGATGAAGCTATGCACAATTGAGGACTTACTCTATGATGTTCTATGAGATCATGGTTAAGAGCGCTTATGGAAATTCATTTATTCATGATAGTTATGAGGAAATCAGTGGAAGCAGTATTCCTAAGTAGCGGTTTGTGGAAATCAGATGATATCTCCTAATCGGGATGGAATCTAATCATGTGTAGTTATGAGGTAGTTGAAGACATGATGTTAGTGATGTGGACATGAGCGCAAGATCCGAGGTCACACGAGTGAAGAATTATATTGATTGGAAGCTAATAGTTTTGTGTAATTTTGATGTAGCGTGTGGAAACTTTTATTTTGTAATTTGTATGCCGACTCATTTGTAATTACTTGAGTGTGGTATAAAGGAAGGAATGTTTTCATTTTTGTAATATGAATGAGAGATATATGTGTGGAGTGAAATGAATGTATGTGTTTATGAAGGAATTGTAAAAGTGAAATTGTGGAAAGAGGATATGCGAAGTACTAAGATCTGGTATTGAGATCTGAAGAAGCAGTTGGTGCGGTTTGGCACAGCCAGAGAAGGAGTATTAAATTGTTGAGATCAATAATATTTTGGTATTATTCTATTGAGTAATACATAGATTAGTTGGATAGTGAGTTTAGTGTTCTTACCCTAAAGCTGTTTGGGCAGTGGGTCCTTCTGTCTTCTATAAATCCTAACAGAGTTAGAATTTTTTAATAGGGATTCAAAATCTCCTAATAGGGATTCATATGTACTGAATGTATTTCATAAGACTCCTAAAAAATTCCATCCTCTCACAAGGAAATTTCATATTAGTGCATCTTTTATGGGCATCATTCTCATTGGGGTTTACTCTTTGATCAAGAGGTTCCCTAGTCAACATATCTCGTGTCATTGTGTTATTGTGCATGTATATCTTTCTATGGTTGTTGATTACATTGTTTACATGGTTAAAATATATTAAGGTTGATGAAAGTTTTATTTATCTGATAAATGATTCAACCCCCCCTCTCAGTTATCTTGGTGGACTTTACTTTCTAACAAGAACAACCTAAGACAAGCCATCCTTCAAAGGGAAGAGATCCCAAGACCTGTAACATTGAAGATATCCACTAGATTGCAAAAATGAAAGAATATGAATAAAATGAACCTAGATAATAATCTGGAAAAATGACTCACAACACTCGAAAGCTCTCTGAAAAAGCTTTTCAACGATATATTGTTTTCCCAAAATGGAGTTCAGATGCGCAAGATAGAGCTCCTGGAGTAAAAAACTAAACATCTGGCTTTGATAGTAAAAACCACCATCAAAAAATAAAAATCAGAAATGTAAACCTCCAGATCTACATAGAGCTCGGAACCAGCTTTTTGATGATATCTCGTTTGCTCGATTTCTACACCATATGCTCAAGTTATGAGCAAAAATACCAACTGTTGTGCTGGAGGGCCCAAAAATGGTGCAAATGATGATGATGCATGCTAACATCATCAAATGATGGGCTTAAATTTGATGGCCAAATGGTTGTCACCGCCCAAATTTTTATTTTTTTTTGTTGCAAAATCGCATGCGCGCCTCAGGATCCGTGCTAGACCATATGATTTTTGCCTCAATTTGCATATAATTTTTTGCATCGATTTACGAGCTAGATAGTAAAAATTTTGCCTCAGTTTGTGTGCCAAATCAGTACAATTTTGCCTCAAGAAGCATGCCAGTTTTTACAAATTCCACCTTAGGAAGCATGCCAAGTCGTCTGGTTCCTCCAAAAAAAGGCCCAAAATGCAAAGTTGTCCAAATTGGACATGCCTTATATGGAAATATGGGTTTTTGGGTGCTATAGACACAATTGTGAGGTTCGTTTGGGTTAGAAATGCTCCAAAAAAGAGTGACCACCTCGGGATATGTGCTAGGGCAAATTGCAAATTTTATTTTGCCATAGATTCTAACTTTGTCCAAATTGGACAAATTTTATATGGATCTCAAGGTTCTTGGATGTTGTGAACACAACCATGAGGTCCATTTGAAGCTAAGATGACTAGAAAAAGAGGTCACCCTAGATCTGATAGGAAACCCTATGAAAAATGTAGATCTGACGAACACGACTGAATCTCTTAGGAAGAGGACAAGGGAAAATAGATTTGAACATCTGATACCATATTGGAGTTGAAAAAAAAACTCGTAGCTCCCAAGAAAACCTACATGCAAACACCTATCATAGAAAGAGAGAGAAGAAGTAGTGCATGAGCACCTAGGCTAACCTCTACTAGTTAGTCAATTTTGGCTTGTACTTGACTCTAGCCAAGTCAAGAAGTTAGTATAGATTGGTTGAGGACCTTAGAAGGTCTTGTTTTATGTTGTCTAGGTGAATTAGTCACTGAGACTAAGGTCACACTAATAGCCTATGTTAGTTGTTATTAAAATTTCTTAATGCTAGGAGTTAGGGATATTGAGTCATTAATGTCTTAGGCCTAAGAATGGTTAATGGTCATTAAATCAATATGATAATCATGAATGATCTTGGATCCTCAAAATATATGAGGGTAAGAAGCCTAGAATATAGGATTAAGGCATCTATCAAAGTTTCCAAGTGTTGTAAGAATGTTGTCATAACAACGTTTTGCACTTATTGCAAATATTCCATGCAACATGGATAGCCTTAGATTCATTTGATTGTGGAAGGTTATGCTCAACCAAATAGGCCCTAGAATAGTGGAGGAGACACCTAATGGAGTAATGGCTTGAATCTCCAAGCATTGGATGCATATTGTAAAAAGTTTGAGTTAATGTATTGAGCTCTGCAACTCTGTTTTGAAGTGATATTTCAGTTTTTGAAGGAAAAATCATACTTGTAGCTGGAAATGCATTGATATAGTGGTTGAGTCATGTTATATAGTAATTTTTAAGACTTTTTCATTTTATGTGTTAAGGGTTTAGAGTAGTTTTATCATAGTTTTCAAGTTGTTTTAGTTCGAGATTTTTCTTTGGTCACACTGTGACAGAATTTGTAAAAATGGCTCCCACGTGAGTTTCAACCATGGAAACACTAAATAAGTTGTTGAATCTTCAAGTGAGGATTCTATACATATTGTATCTAAAGGTAGGAAGCATCATGAGCAAGGGAGCTAGCTTTATGATTAGGCCCTAGGCAAGTTAGACATACTTGGTTAGAGGCTTGACAGGGAGAAATCAAGTCATTTCATGTGGGGAATGAGAAGTAAAGAATGTCCCCAGGAATTTTTATGGTATCTTTTCATGTTATTTATCCATCCTAAGCATTGGGAAGTCATACCAATCCATTAGGATAGGTTTTGAGCAATTTTCATTAGTCCTAGATAGGCTGTCCTAGAAACAAGACCCTTTAGCCCTGTTTCTCCTTGATATTAGGAACGAGGTGTACGAACGGTGTCAAAGCCTTAGAATTTAAAAATATTAAATTTAAGCCAAAAGGTTATCCATATCAAAATTTATATTTTTAGGTTTTTTGGAGATTTTGGTCGAGAAAGGGAAAAAGCCATAAAAAAAGGCTACTAGAAATAGGCCTAAAATTAAGGTCTCTTTTGATGAAATCTTGAATCCGATAAACCTATGAGCCAAGAACCTTCCCAAATCAGTAAAATGGGATGGAATATGATTTAAATCAATGTGAATAAGTTCCCCACAATGAAGTTTGAAATTTGTGAAGTTTTAGTGGATTTGGCACTTAGATCCATCTAAGTGAAAGTGAGAAACATAACCAAAATTAAGGTGTGGACCATCCAAGGTGGAGTTTTCAAGGTGTGAATCTTGTAGCAAAGAATAAATAGGAATTATTTAATAATCTAAGCCTATTAGGAAATCCTATAGAAGCATAGGATACTAGGAGATAAGAGAAATCTCTTGGTGGGAGTGGAAAACTAAGCCTAGGAGTTTTATCTTGCATCAAGAAGCAAGAAGCTATGGATGTCTAAACACATTGATCCTCGAGAGAGGAGAAATCATTCTTGATGTGCAAAAACAAAAGTTGCAATTCAATAATGAATAATATGTTATACAATCTATTATGAAAATAAAGGAGATCAATCCTTATAAAAGGAGATCTGAAAACTTAAAAAGGTAAAACCTAGGTTGCACAATAATAATTAATAAAATAATTAATTATTATATGTCTAAAGGTTAGCTTAAGTAGAAAGAGATAATAGGTGACTTAGTAATTAAATAAAAAATTATTTAATTAATAAGAAAACACTTTATTAATCTAGCAGATATATTGTCTATGACATATTCAGGATGCTTGGCTAAACATGACATAATCTACTTTTCATTCCGCGAAGACTTGTGGATGATGTGAAGCATGTTACTTCTTTGTGAGCTGACTAGAGATTAATAATTCTATAGAAGTGTTTAGATGTAATGTAATGTGTATTGTAAATTCTTATTGATGTCCTATATTATTAATTGTAAATTGAGAAAGCCTTTTGGCTGACTCAATAATAATTAGGACTTGGTATAAAGGAAAGGTATCATTAAGGGGACCATAGAGATATCATGCGGTCATGAAATGTTGTGCGAGCTTTAAATGCAAAATCTTTATGATCAGAGTATAAAGATGATGTTGTTGGATTATTGAGGACTTCAAAGGAACTATATAGGAAAAGAGAGTTTTTATTTTAGTCATTTCACCCTTAGATGTGTTATCCTAAAGATTATTTAGTGAAGATAGTCTTGAAGCAATTTGGATAGTGGGTTCAGTTGTCTTTGTTATGTTCTTAATCAACTCCTCACAGGGTTGGGATCTTTTAGCAGGGATCCTAAGTCTCCTAACAGGGACTCATATGTACTGATTATATTGTAATAGATTTCTAACAAGATCTATCCTTTCACAAGGAACTTTTATATTAGCACATCATCTTGTGGGCATCATTCCACTAGGGTTTTCCCTCTAATCAAGGGTTTCCATAGTTAACAAATATGGTGTTGTTGTGTATGTTTATTATCTTGTGGTTATTTCTATTATTGATTACAAGATTAAGATTTGATAGAGTTGAATTTAAGTTAATTAATTTCACAACTGATTCACCCCCCCCTCTCAGTTGTGTTGGTGGACTTTGCTTTCTAACAATTGGTATCAGAGCATCAGGTCCTTGAAGGAAAAGTTTAATAGCTTAAGGAGATCCATGGCTACTACATTTTTCAAGAGAGAAAGTCTAAAGTTTGATGGAGTAAATTTTGACAATTGGAAAGAAAGAATGAAGACACATTTGCTATACATGGAAATTGATTACTAGTTGGCTATCAAGATGAATAAGACTATTGTAGAAGAATACAAACTTGATTCATGTGCAGATAAAGAAATGAACTAATACATGTACAATATTCTTGCTAGAGAGGCTATTTTATCAGCTCTTTTGGATATAGAATACACTAAGGTAAAAGATCTAAGACTTTCTATTGAGATTTGGACTAAATTGAAAAATATTTATGAAGGAGATGAAACTTTAAAGAAAGCTAAATTATAGAATTATATTAGTATGTTTGAAAGTGCTAAGATGTAGGAAGATGAAACTATAAGAAGTTACTTTAGTGGGATTACTGAGATTGTTGTAGGACTTAAGAGTTGTGGTGGAAGGAAATCAGATAATGAAGTCATATGGAAGATATTGAAATCTCTATAGCCGACCTTTGAATACAAAGCACAGATTATTGAAGAAATGATTACACCTAATTTTACAAAAGAATTACTACTTGGAAAGTTGCAGGCACATGAGAAATGCATGAAACAAAATGAAGGGACTCCTAGAGTGGAAACATCTTTTAGCATACAAAAGGATAGACCTATGTTGATAATAAGTGCAAGTACCAATGGAGATTATGCTAGAGATTGGGCAGCTAAGCAAGAAGAAGAAAGAAAGTTTGCTGATGAAATGACACTGATTGCAAGCAGAGAACCTAAAGGTAAGAAATATTTTTCTTGTTGGACATGCAAAGAATTTGGTCATTTTTCATCTAAATGTCCTAAGAGAGAAAAGAAGATCAGATATAGAAAAACCTATAAACCTAAGACTAAAATTGTTGTTATGTTGATGAAGTAGGAGAAATTGCATTTAAAGATGTAACATTTTTAGAAAGTGATGATGAAAATGAATATGAAATAAGATTTGTTGCTATTAAAGATGAAAATTATGATGAAAAAGTAAGAGAAGAAAAATCTTTAGTTTCAAATGTAGAACAAAAAAAGTTTGATTGGATTATTAATAGTGGATGTTCTCATCATATGACTGGACATGTGGATAAATTTGTTGAACTTGATAGATATGATGGAGGAATATTTAGAGTTGGAAATAATGCACCATGTTAGATTAAGAAAAAATGATCTATTACACTTGATAAAAAAACTAACATTGAAGATGTCTACTTTGTTGATGGATTAAAACATAATCTTTTGAGTGTTGGACAAGTTATGGACAAAGGATATGGGTTATATTTCATGGAGAAGACTTGTGTTATTAAAGACAATGATGAAAAACTAATTCAAATAGGTATAAAGACAAAAGGTAATGTATTTAAGTTGTCTCCTATTGAAATGACATGTTTGATTGTTAAAGTGGATGATAGTTGGCTATGGCATAAGAGATTTTGTCATATCAACTTTGATAACATTGTGAAGATCATCTCATCAAATGCAGTTAGAGACTTTCCTAAGATTGTGAATCCTAATAACATGGTTTGCAAGGAATGTGTTATGGCTAAATAGAGAAAGAATTCATTTCTGAGAAAAATGTTTACAACATCAGTCAAGTTGGAGATTTTGCACATAAACATGTGTGGACCTACAAGGAAAAAATAATTCTATGGTGAAAGGTATTTCATGCTTTTTATTGATGATTTTACAAGAATGATGCGGGTTGCATTTCTTAAAGAAAAATATGAAGCATTCAAGAAGTTTAAGTTATTGAAGAATAGAGTTGAGAATGAACCTAGCTTAAAGATTGAACATTTGAGATTTGATAGAGGAGGAGAGTTTACTTCAAATGAGTTTAATATCTTTTGTGAAGACAATGGAATTAAGAGAAAAATTTAAACACCTAGGACATCATAGCAGAATGGTATCAGAAAGAAGGAACAAATCAGTTAATGAGGCAACTAGAGCTATGATGCTTGAAGGTAATGTATCACATATCTTTTGGAGAGAAGCAGTGAACACCACAATTTACACAATGAACAGAGTTCAAATTAGACAAGGCACTAGTAAGAAATCCCATGAACTTTGGTTTGGACATACACCTACTGTGAAATATTTTAGAATCTTTGGAAGTAAATGTTATATTAAAAGAGATGATATTGGGAAGTTTGATGCTAGAAGTGATGAAGGAAATTTTCTAGGTTATTCATTGAAAAGTAAAGCATACAGATGTTTTAATCAAATATTGAGGACTATTGTTGAGAGTACTAATGTGAAGGCTGATGAAAAGTTTAGAATCCAGGAGAGAATTATTGATTATGATTCTGATGAAGATAAAATACAAAGGACTAACATTAATCATAATGATGAACAATAATTATTTTATGAAACTGGCAATGATTTGCAAATTGAAGAGTTTAGATTGGAACTGAGAATTGAACCTAAATCAACACCTAGAGAAGAAGTCAGAGCTGAACCAAGAACACCTAAATATGTTGCAAGGAATCACCCTACAAATCAAATAATTGGAAATGAAAAGAAAGGAGTTATGACAAGAAACAAGGTAAATGAAGAGCTATGTTTAATATCTCAAGTTGAACCAAAGTCTGTAGATGAAGCATGCAAAGATGATAATTGGATGAAAGCAATGAAAGAAGAACTTGAGCAGATTGAAAAGAAAAAGACTCGAGAATTGGTCCCTAGAACTAAAGACAAGAATGTTATTGTAGACTACGGTTTTATCTGTATCTATTTTGAAAGGTGTAAACAAGAAAATGTTAGACCAATCTAAACATTTATATCAGTTCAAAAGCATAAACATAAAAAATAAGCCACCTCAAATTGAGCCAAAACAGATGCATTTAAGCATTGTTTGATTTGCTCCAATAAAAGGGATGTGGGTGTTCTCTCTAAGCACTTGGAGCTTTGTCCCTAATGCATTTTAGAAAGAATTTGATATGATGCATAAATTGATTGGAAAATCTTGAATATAATCTAAGTTCAATCCATTAAACTTATTCTAAGATGTGTGTAAAAAAAATGAAATCTAACAAATATGATTAAAAGCTTATGATCTAGCAATAATCTAACATTATAACACTACTCAATGTAAAAGATGTGAATTAGAATTTTGCTCTTGGAAGAGGAGGGTATTTATAGGATTTGAGGAAGGGCTTGGGTTAGGAAGGAGAGTTAGGGTCAGAGGTAAGGTTTGGGGTAGAGTTTGGGGTATGGTAAGGTTTAACCTTGGTCAAAGTTGCTCACACATGTGTGAGCAACACTAGGGAAGTGTGCAAGGGGAACAAGAGTGGAAGAGGAGACATGGGCATCATTAATGACTTGTAAGAGTCATTAATGAGGATGTACGAATCATTTATGAGTGTGTAAGGCTCATTTATGAGGGGTTTTGACCCAAAGTCAAAGTTTGAAGGATTTAGGCTAAGAAATGTAGGAATCACTTTTTAATTAGGTTTAGAGTGAGATTAGGAAATTCTAGAAGAGGTTAGGGATTTCTAGAAGATTTCTAAGGTTTTAGGAGTTAAATAAATATTTTATTTATTTAAAAGATTTTTGGTCAATTTATTAATTAATAATTAATAAATAGAGGAAATTCACTCAAACTTGATTTAAATGATTTTGGGAAGAGATTCTTTAATTAAAAATGTTTAATTAAAATAGGAGGATTTAATGGAATAAAAATAAATAAATAAATAAATTAATTAATTAATAAATGATGATGTCATCAAGGGTTTTCAAAAAATAAAAAATACTTATTTTCTAAAGGATTTTTAGGTGTTTATAGTTATTGATACAAAATGAGTTTTCAGGAACAAGATGAATGAGAAAGATGAAGTGGTAAGAAACAAAGCAAGATTGGTATGTAAAGGATACTCGTAAAAAGAAGGTATTGATTTTGAAGAAACCTTTGCACCTGTAGCTATACTTGAAGTAGTGAGAATGTTTTTGGCATATGATTGTAGTAAAAAATTCAAGGTATATCAGATGGATGTTAAATAAGTTTTTCTTAATGGATAACTTGAAGAAGAAGTCTACATTGAGCAAATTGATGGTTTTTATTTAACAGAAGACAAGGATATGGTTTACAAATTGAAAAGGCATTGTATGGATTGAAGCAGGCTCCTAGAGCTTGGTATGCAAGGTTAGACAAACACTTGATAAGTTTGGGATTCAAGAAAGGTAATGCAGACAGTAATATGTACTTAAGGAAAAATGATGATGGATTACTGATTGTTGAAGTATTTTTTGATGATATTATCTTTGGAGGTAATGATGAAGCAAGTAAGAAATTTTCAGATGAAATGAAAGATGAATTTGAAATGAGCATGATTGGTGAGATGAAATAATTTTTGGGATTACAGATTACAAAAACAAGGATGACATTTTTATATCAAAAACAAAATATCTTAAGGACTTAATGACAAAATTTGGAATGGAGAATTGTAAACCATTTCAAACCCCTATGGTAATTGGATGTAAATTGTCATGCAAGGATGAATTATCGAATGTAGCACAAATAAGATACATATCTATGATTGGAGGACTAAAATACTTAACTCACACAAGACCTGATATAGCTAATGTAGTTGGGATTGTAGCTAGATTTCAAGAAGAACCTAAAGAGACACATGTTGTAGCAGTAAAGAGGATTTTCAGATACTTGAAGGGTACCTTAGAATATGAGTTATGGTATGATAGATCAAATGATTTTACATTATGTGCATACATTGATGTAGATTGGGGAGGAAATGTTGATGAAAAAAGGAGTACAAGTGGTGGAGCATTATTCTTGGGAGGAAGATTAGTCTCCTGGTTGAGAAATAATCAAAATTGTAGATCATAGAGTACAATAGAAGTAGAATATGTTGCAACAAAAAATAATTGTAATCAAATCACTTGGATGAAGTAGATGTTGATGGATATTGGCATTAAATTCACTGAGCCTGTTATCATAAATTGTGATAATACAACTATAATTAGCATGTCAAAGAATCTAGTATTACACTCAAAGACCAAACATATTGCAATAAAGTATCATGTTGTGAGAGATAAGTGTTGGATATTGCTAATGCATGGGTGGTGATTGAGACATTTAATATGTTTAATCACTACGTTACTAAATGGGCATTCATACTATTGTCATTTGTGTTTTGTCACTGATGTCAACATATGCTTCTATGAAGGAACCGGATTGGTAATCACAGTGTACAGAAGGTGTATGGATGTTTCAAATGTTGCGAAGACAGAAGAGAGTTTAGATGGATGTTGTGATCTTATATATGAGATCACATCATTAATGGATGCATATTAAGGAAGATACAATTGTTTTGGTAAAGACCGGTCACTGGACTGTGACAGTGAGAATTGATAGAGTTAGTCTCTGAGTTTTTGGTATAGATTTCAGAGGGATTGGATTCAAGGTATGCGATCTTGAAGGATGATGGAAAAGGTACTGATAGATGTTCATTGGTCAGTGCAAGGTACATAATTATTGGTGACATCATCTATGGTGTGTGCTCTGGCGATGGCTTATTAGGAAGCTGATTTAGGGAATGAAGCGTGTGTTTTGTTTGGCAAGCATAATTCAAAGATGTTGGTCTTTAATTGTTGTAATGTAATCATTGTAAACTTTCTTATGATACTATGTGTATCCTAGCAAGGACCTATGTAATTTTTTGTAATTAGGAAAGCCTTATGGGCTGACCTGTTCTTGGTAAAATGTAATAAGGTATAAATAAAAGGTCTTTTCTTTGGAAGAGACATGGATGTGATAAGTGTGATATAAGGAGGTTGCAAATTTGTGTCTGCTGTATGTAGAGCAGAGGATTATTGGTGGACTTCATTGGAACTGATCAAGCAAAGATAGTTGCTGGCAAACAGTCTAAAAGATTATGTATTTCTTCATATACACTTGTTGCAAACTAGTGAGTTCAGAAGGTGGACTTAAACTTCTTTGGGAAGTGAACCCTCTTTTGTTCTTGACTCCTAACAGGGTCTATCCTCTAACAAGGAATATGTACTGTAATGTTTCAATAAGCTCCTAACAAGGCTATATCTTCTAACAAGGATTACTATACTCTCAGTACATCATTAGTGGGTGCTAATTCCCACCAGGATTTTTACCTTTAATAGGGTTTCCCCGTAACCAAAATATTGTGTTATTGTGTTGGCGTTCATTGTATTCATTGGATTTGATATTGATAAGATTAAAAGTTTAAATTTTAATATTTTTTCATACAACTGATTCACCCCCCCTCTCAGTTGTATTGTGGACTGTTACTCCTAACAATTGGTATCAGAGCTTGTGGTCCTCAGAGAGAAAGCTTAACAATTTGAGGTGATCTTGGAAAATGGCATACTATAGGAAGGATAGTCCTAAGTTTGATCCTGAAAACTTTGACAGTTGGAAAAACAAGATGCAAACACATTTGCTACACTTGGGCATAGACTATTGGATGATTGTGAAGAAGAAGGAAACTTTGAAAGTTGAGAATGACTTAGTGTCAGCCACCAATGATGAAAAGAAACTATTTTCATGTAACATGGTTGCAAGAGAAGCATTGACTAGTGCACTATCTGAGGGTGAGTTTACTAAAATTAAAGATCTGGATTTGGCACATGATATTTGGAATAGACTAGAGGCACTCTATGAAGGAGACAAATATACCAAACAAGAAAAATTACAGAACTGGAAGACAAAGATGGAGAAGCTGCAAATGAATGAAGATGAAAGCATTAGAGCCTATGTTCAGAGGGTTACAGAAGCTGTAGTTGGAATTAGAAATTGCGGAGGTACTTATGATGAAGATGAAGTCATTGCAAAGATTCTCAGATCTCTAACTCCTACCTACAAATTCAAGGCAATGTCAATTCAAGAAACTATACCCCCGACTCCAAACTTTAGCAGAGAGATGTTGATTGCAAAATTAACCATCTTTGAAGCTACAAAATTAGGAGAAGCTTCTCCTAAAATTGAATCTGCATTTAGGGCATTCACATAGAAGAAAGTATCTGCACTTCCGAGTACAAGCAAAGAAGAACTGCGAGAAGAGCTTAGTGAATATGTTGAGGAATGGGAGAAGATAATGGAAGAAGAAAAGAAGATGGAAGAACTTGTTGCACTAATAGCTAGAAGAGAGAAAAGAGATAAATAATTTTATTACGCTAGTGAAGGAATATCTGATGATGATGATGATTTAGACAATGAAGAGATTAGATTTGTTGCTATTAAAGACAAACCAATTCGTGAAGAAAAAGCCTTAGTATCTCATGTTGACAAGAAGACTGAATGGATAATTGACAGTGGATGTTCTCATCACATGATTGGTGATAAGAATTTTTTTTTTAAATTAGTAAATTACGATGGAGGTGTTGTAAGATTTGGGGACAATCTCCCAAAATCCATCATAGGAGTAGGATCCATCACTTTGGATGGAAAGACTAATACAGACAATGTAATACTTGTTGAAGGACTGAAACATAACTTGTTGAGTGTTGGATAGTTAATGGATACAAAATTTTAGTTAAGTTTTGTTGATGGTAAGTGCTTTATCAGAAGCAAGGAAGGAAAATTGATTACCACCGGTTCAAGATATAGAGGTAATGTATTTGAACTAAACACATTTGGAGCCTCTTGTTTTGTTGTGAAGGTAGATGATAGTTGGTTATGGCACAAAAAATTCTATCATGTTAACTTTGATAACATTGTGAAAGCAAGTATGGCTAATGCAGTAAGAGATATACCAAAGATTGTGAAACCTTCTAACACTATATGCAGAGAATGTTTTATGGGGAAGCAAACTAAAAATAGTCATAAAAGAAAAACATTTACATCAAAAGGAAAGTTGGATCTAGTACATACAGATCTATGTGGGCCTACAAGAACAAAGTCATACTACGGTGAAAGGTATTTTATACTCTTTGTTGATGATTTTTCTAGAATGATGTGGGTTACTTATTTGAGAGAGAAATCAAAAGCATTTGAAAAATTCAAGTTATTTAAAGCAAAGGTAGAGAATGAATCAGGACTGAAAATACAGTGTTTAAGATCAGACAGAGGTGGAGAGTTTACATCAGATCTATTCAATTATTACTCTGAAGAGCATGGGATAAAAAGACAAACATCTGCTCCTAGAACTCCACAATAGAATGGGATAGCAGAGCGAAGAAACATAACTATACTTGATGCTGCCATAACAATTCTGATTGAAGGAAATGTATCTCATGTACATTGGAGAGAGGCTGTTGGAACATCAGTATACACATTAAATAGAATTCAAATAAGATATGGTACAAGTAAGACTCCCTATGAACTATGGTTTGATCATACTCCTACTGTAAAATATTTCATCATTTTTGGTAGCAAATGTTATATCAAGAGGGATGATGAGATAGGAAAATTTGATGCTAGAAGTGATGAATTTATCTTCCTTGGTTACTCTATTAAGAGTAAGGCATACAAATGTTTTAATCTGAGATTAAGGAAGATGGTTGAAAGTAACAATGTAAGAATAGATGAGAAATTTCAGATACAAGAAAAAATGTATGACAACAGTCAGATATCAAAAGTAAAAGAAGCCACTATTACCAAAGAAGAAGAACTTGTTGAGGAAGAAAGTGAAAAAGAGGCTTGTGATGACACAAGCAAGACCACTGAAACTCCTAAAACTCCAAGGTATGTAAAAAATAACCATCCTGAAAATCAAATTATTGGCAATACTAGTCAGGGAGTGCTAACTAGATCTAAAGTTAGAGAAGAAATTTGTTTAATTTCCCAAGTTGAGCCAAAGACTACAGATGAAGCCTTTAAAGATGAATCTTGGATAAATGCCATGAAACAAGAATTAGATCAGATAAAGACAAATAATACTTGGGAATTAGTTCCAAGACCTAAAAATAAAAATGTTATAGGAACAAAATGAGTCTTTAGAAACAAAATGGATGAAGAAGGAACAGTTGTAAGGAACAAAGCAAGACTAGTGTGTAAGGGATACTCACAGCAAGAAGGCATAGACTTTGAAGAAATATTTTCTCCTATTGCTAGAATAGAGGCAGTAAGATTATTTCTATCTTATGCTGCACACAAAAACTTCAAAGTGTATCAGATGGATGTTAAATCTGCATTTCTGAATGGAGATCTTGAAGAAGAAGTATACATAGAACAACTAGATGGATTTCCTCTATGCGAAGACAAAGACATGGTGTGCAAGTTAAAGAAAGCACTGTATGGATTGAAGAAAGCTCCCAGGGCTTGGTATGCAAGGTTGGACAAGTATCTACTTGGACTTAGATTCAGAAAAGGTAATGTAGATAGTAATTTGTACTTAAGAACCACTGAAGATGGAATCCTGATAGTAGAGGTATTTGTAGATGACATTATCTTTGGAGGTAATGATGATCCGTGTAAGAAGTTTGCTAAAGAAATGGAAAGTGAATTTGAGATGTCCATGATAGGTGAAATGAAATTCTTTCTTGGATTGCAGATAACTCAGAATGAGAATGGAATTTTCATTTCTCAGACCAAGTATCTCAAAGAATTGCTTAAGAAATTTGGTATGGAAGATTGTAAACCAGTAGGAACACCTATGGTGACTGGAAACAAGCTAACAATTGATGATGAATCAAAATGTGTTTTTTAGACTTTGTGTAGATCAATGGTTGGAGGGCTACAATATCTGACTCACACCAGACCAGATATTGCTAATGCTGTTGGAATTGTTGCTAGATATCAGGCAGAACCTAAAGAGACTCATCTAGCTACTGTTAAAAGGATACTGAGGTATCTTAGAGGAACCATAGACTATGGTTTATGGTATGAAAAGAATGATAGCTTTAAACTTCATGGTTATACTGATGCTGATTGGCCAGGAAATATTGATGACAGAAAAAGTACAAGTGGTGGTGCATTTTTCCTTGGGAAAAAGTTGGTTTCTTGGCTAAGTAAGAAACAAGATTGTATTGCACAATCTACTGCTGAATCAGAATATGTTGTTGCTACTATAAATTACACTCAAATTGTTTGGATGAAACAAATGCTTACAGACATTGGAATAAATTTTAATGAGCCTGTGGTTATCCATTGTGATAACACTAGCACAGTAAACATGTCAAATAATTTTGTGATGCACTCTAAAACTAAACACATTTCTATCAAATATCACTTCTTAAGAGACAAGGTGGCAGAAAAAGAAATCAAGCTTGAATATATCAGTACAAAAGAGAAGATTGAAAACATCTTTACAAAGCCACTACCGAAAGATACATTTGAATATCTCAGAGGTATGTTAGGGGTTCAGGCCCCTCCTAGTCAGAACTAAATGATGCAGAGATGCATCAGTCCAGAAGTGCTCAGAGCCTCATCATTTTCTGGACTGAATGTAGGGATCTACTCCTCAGGGGGAGTGATCGTGGAAGAAAGTTTATCTGTGAAGGAATTTGGCACCCTTTTCCATTGTTGTCAAAGGGGGAGTGTTGTTATGAGAAAATCCTCACTGTTTGGGGAGATTGATCTGTGGAAGGACTTTCGGGCTGATACAACTTTGGGATAAGATTTTCGCATATGTTGACATCAATGCCAAAGGGGGAGATTGTTGGATATTGCTAATGCATGGGTGGTGATTGAGACATTTAATATGTTTAATCACTATGTTACTACATGGGCACTCATACTGTTGTCATTTGTGTTTTGTCACTGATGTCAACATATGCTTCTATGAAGGAACCAGACTGGTAATCATAGTGTACAAAATGTGTACAGATGTTTTAGATGCTGCAAAGTTAGAAGAGAGTTTAGATGGATGTTGTGATCTTATATATGAGATCACATCATTAATGGATGCATATTAAGGAAGATACAACTATTTTGGTAAAGACTGGTCACTGGACTGTGACAATGAGAATTGATAGAGTTAGTCTATAAGTTTTTGGTATAGATTTCAAAGGGATTGGATTCAAGGTATGCGATCTTGAAGGATGATGGAAAAGGTACCGATAGATGTTCATTGGTTAGCACAAGGTACAAAATGATTGGTGACATCATCTGTGGTGTGTGCTCTGGTGATGGCTTATTAGGAAGCTGACTTAGGGAATGAAGCATGTGTTTTGTTTGGCAAGCATAATTCAAAGATGTCGGTCTTTAATTATTGTAATGTAATCATTGTAAACTTGTTTATGATACCGTGTGTATCCTAGAAAGGACCTATGTAATTGTTTGTAATTAGGAAAGCCTTATGGGCTGACCTATTCTTGGTAAAATGTAATAAGGTATGAATAAAAGGTCTTTTCTTTGGAAGAGACATGGATGTGATAAGTGTGATATAAGGAGGTTGTGAATTTGTGTCTGCTGTGTGTAGAGTAGAGGATTATTGGTGGACTTCATTGGAACTGATCAAGCAAAGATAGTTGTTGGCAAACAGTTCAAAAGATTGTGTATTTCTTCATATACACTTGTTGCAAACTAGTGAGTTCAGAAGGTGGACTTAACCTTCTTTGGACAGTGAGCCTTGGGCAGTGAACCCTCTTTTGTTCTTGACTCCTAATAGGGTCTATCCTCTAACAAGGTCTATGTACTATAATGTTTCAATAAGCTCCTAACAGGGCTATATCTTCTAACAAAGATTACTATACTCTCAGTACATCATTAGTGGGTGCTAATTCCCACTGGGGTTTTTACCTTTAACAGGGTTTCCCCGTAACCAAAATATTGTGTTATTGTGTTGGCATTCATTGTGTTCATTGGATTTGATATTGATAAGATTAAAAGTTTAAAGTTTAATATTCTATAATAAAATTGATTCACCCCCCCTCTCAGTTGTATTGTGGACTGTTAATCCTAACAATAAGGTTGCATAAAAAGAAATCAGATTGGAGTATATTAGTACAAAGGAGTAGATAGAAGATATATTCACAAAAACTTTGGCTAAGGATACTTTTGAGTATTTGAGAGGTATGCTAAGGGTTATTCCCCAACCCTCTTCAGAGTAATAGATGTAGGAATGCATCAGTCCAACATGATCAAAGAACTTTACCTATCTGGATTGGATGCTTGATGCTTCTCCTATGGGGGAGTATCTTTACTCGAGCCGAGTCATTAAGGAATCTTAGTCATGGGTTTTCTACAATATCTTTTGATACTAAGACACTTTTGTAGATTTTATTGGAGATGATTGAACTTTGAAAATTGATATATTGAAACCTTTGTCATTGATGTCAATGGGGGAGAGATATACATGAAAAATATTAAGAACATAAAGAATATGGGAGATTTGAGTTTGAGAGTGTGTACAGGAAAATGATGAAGAAATATATTGATGGAAGATTATATTGATAGGATGAGACTAGATGGTTTTTCATTTATGTTGCCATCAATTTCAAAGGGGGAGATTGTTAGCATGAATGTTATTATCAGGGAAGTTTGGATGTTGATTAGAGATGATTGAGTTCTTATATGTTACATTCATGACTGGGTTTGTCATTGATGTCAACATACATGCTCTCTAGACAGAGTTAATAAAGTTATAGACACAAAAAAAATTCATGAGGTTTTAAGCTGATGAATTGAGTTTTGTGAAGATATATTTGAATTCAAGAACATGTTATGATGATGTGGTTGCAAGTGCAGAAAAAATTATGCAGATATGTTTGAGTTATTTAAAGTTCATTGAATACTGTTCATAGTGAGAGTTTCTAGGAACTAGTGATAGTTATTCGAGATTTATTGTTTTAGCGAGGTTGAAGCTAGTTCAACGAGGTCAATATGTTATCTATGACATATTCAAGATTCTTGGATAAACATGGTAGAATCTACTTTACATTCTATGAAGACTTGTAGATGATGTGAAGCGTGTTACTTCTTTGTGAGTTCAATTCCATCTTTTCAGTTGCGTCATTTCCTTGTGTGGTTCACAATGGGACATAAGTTCTCATTGGGCGAGATAATCTCTCTCTCTCTCTCTCTTCTAGAGATGTATCTCTTATTGTGATCTTAGAGTTGATGAAGAATTGAGTCCCTGGGGGCTTGAGGATTTTTTTGTCCCTTTGATTTCAATAAGATTAACTTTTCATTATGATCTCCTTTACCAAGATTTTGCATCGAGTCCATACTCTTGCTAAAGTGGGGGCTAAATGTATTGTCGAAAAATGGAAGCACTTCCATTTAGGATTGGTTTAGCCCTTTGAGTAAGTGGTTTGGGGTCATGTCAAGTGCCTTGAGTGGGTCTTTGATTGGATCTAGCTTTTTCTCCCTATTCTTCTTCTCTCTCCACTTGTTTTCAGCCTTTTTCTGGCACCTTATCTTGAGGATTTGAGATCTTTGACCTCAGGATCAAGGATGACCTTTTGGGTCAAGGTCGACCTCAACCTTGACCTAGGTCAAGGATGACCTTGACCCTAACCTAGGTCAGAGTCGACCTTGACCCTGACCATATGTCCAAAATTTAGATTCCAGAGGTTTCAGGATGTCGGGCTTCAGAAAGTTTTATTTCCTACTTCTGGGTGGGCTGTTTCGAATTTTAGAATGGTAAAATCTTAAATTTTATTTAATCTAGGCCCATTTCTAGGGTTTAAGGTTTAAATGGGAATTTAATTCTCCTATGGACCTGCCTCTCTAGAAGTTTGTGCCCTAGACTAGTATAAAAGGAAGCCTTCCTCTTTCATTTTCACATCCACTTTTCATGATCAAGCATCCATCTTCCATTGAGTTCAAGCATACGTGCAATCAAGTAATCAAGAAAGAAAGAAGGAGAAGGAAAGCATTCAAGCATTCATTCATCCTCAAGCATTCAAGCATTCATGATCCAATTCATCAAGGAGATCCATTGATAACCATTGAAGGATTCAATCTCTTTGGAGCCCTCTTGTTGAAGATTTCTCCATCCATATTCATCCAAGCTTCTTCCTATTCCAAGATCCATTTAAGATTGGTGTTGAAGATCTAATGAAATTTATTTGAGACATCCTACATATAATTCTACATTCATTTGGAGCATCCATACTCGTGGATTCAAGGATTCAAATCCTCCACAAGGATTTCAACATAAGCAAGGTGAATAGTTCCATTTACTTTGTTTATATATTATAATTTCAATTACATTTCAAGGTTGATTCCAAACTGGGGTTTGACCAAGGGGTAAAAGTACAAAGCTGTGTCACACTTTTATAAAGGAAAAGGTCAACAACACAAATTTTTTAAGTCCATTTTTTACTTGCTGAAAAATGCTGAAAAATGAAGGTCTTGTTCGCACCAAAAAAGTATATGCAAATAATCTTTTTTTCCTTTGATTTCAAAATATGTCAGATAAAATGTATAGCTAGTGCAAAAAAGAAGAAAAATTAGTTTTAAATGTATATTTTCTCTATTATAACTACTCAAAGTCGAACATACTTTAAATCGACAGTTTTCATCTTGCGTCAAATTTCCCCTATCAAATTTGCACCATTCAGAAAATAAATTACACACTCTTGAAGATAACTCTCTCCTCTAGTGTTAAATATAAATTTTTAATTTTTTTGATAAGCTTTACTATTTTTTTCTATTTTTGAAGCATCTTGTTCTCGAATGTTAAAATACCTACTTGCAGTATTTTAAAATTATAATATATTAGATCTAATTAAAATACTATAAAAATTATATGATGATAATCTTGACTCTGTGCTCTAAAAAAGGGTATTTTTATATTTGTAAAAAAAAATCATTAAAAATAGTAAGAGTTATTGAAACATCGCTTTTCTAAAATAATTTTATTTCTTTAGTAATTGTTATAAAACATGCATTTAATAGATATTTCCAATTGGAAAAGGTGAAGAACTTATCTAACTTAGCTAGAATGAATCTAGATAGACCATATGTTTGACAAAAAATAATTTTAGTTAGAAATACTCAAATTCAGCTGTGTTGATAAGTTGTCCTAAAACATGACACGACTTTGTGCTTTTACCCCAAGGAAAACCCCTCATCCAAAAAACAAAACCCTTTTTCTTGCAGGTGTAGGTGTGGGAAAGTGAATATCAGTGCAGATCTGAGTACCCTTTTCGATGAACTTTCAGGATCCGCTAACAGAATTTTCGTCTGAGCAGTGCAGGTCAAGGTCAACTTTTTAGGGTAAGATTGTACCCCTGGGTAAGATCTTACCCCTATCTTGGGTCAAGGATGACCTTGCTCAGAAAAGAAAAAGGTTTCTAGGTTTTCTCTGTTTCTGTATTTCCAGGCCAGATTCGGTTGCAGAATTCCCCAAAACTGAACACAGACATTAGAAAATAATGTTTTCCAGATTTACCCTATTTTGAGGTTAGTACTTATCTTCAATTCAATCAAGATTCCAATACATACTTTCTACAGTGAAATATAATGTTTTCTCCTTTATTCATATTCTCCATAGATTGATTCATTTGAGCATTAACCATTTTCTTTTGGTTGATCCATTTGGATCTTTCCCTTGGGAATTTGGGTTAAGAAGTATACCTTACATTTTTATAATCATACATCTCTACACATATTTTATACATCTCATATTTTCATACATTCTGCTCTTTTCCTTATCTTACAACATATAAGATCATTTTTTTAGTCTTACATAGCGCGAGCGTGCTATAGGACGTGCGCCCTATGCAAAACCACAAAAGTGTAATCCATATTCTTACATAGCGCGAGCACACTATAGGGCGTGTGCCCTATGAAAAACTAGAAAGAGAGAGAGAGATAAGGGAGAGAGAGAGAGAGAGAGAGGTGCACACACACACACACACACACACACACTCTCTCTCTCTCTCTCTCTCTTCCCCAATCCTCGTCAACTTATCACTCTCTCTCTTCCTCTCTCAACCCTTGCCACCTTCTTACTCTTTCTATCTCACTATTGAAATCTAGTGCGCCCTATAGCACACATGCCCTATGGAAGTCATAGATTTCCATAGGGTGCACGCCCTATAGGGCGCAATCACTTTCAAAGGCATTGGAATCCACCAATCCTAAGGCTTGGATTTTCCTTGGAGATCCAACTAAAAGGCTTGGAGAATTCAAATAGGCCCGAGACGTGTTTTCCAACAGACATACAAAAAAATGACATCTTTTTTTGTGTGCTCCTTGTCAGGTTTACTCATGGTTCATAATTTAAAAATCAGATGATGTGATATTGTAGATCTCTCTGTTAGCTATCTAAGCATATAATTTATTTTGAATTCTGATTATGTTAAGTTTTCATCTCTAATTTCTTTTGTGTGTATGTCTATTTTTTGTAAAAATTCAACATGTAGTATTTTGGGCATAGATTTTGCCTCATTCGTCGAATTTTGTAACAAGTTACATTTTTAGAAGCTAGACTCCATTCTACACACTTTAAAAAAAAAAGAAATTTGATTTTTAATTAGTTTTGAATGATTTCGAGGGGGAGCACATAGAAATTTCACGTTTTCAAGATGTGTGCACTTCATAAATTCATTAAAAAATTATACATTCATCAAAAAATTAGCAAAAAAATTTGAGATAAACTACATGATGTTAGCTAACTTCTCACTGTAGCGATTAAAAAAATTCAAAATAAAGTTAACATTTTAGGGGAAGCACACTAGACACTATGTTATGTTTTTTCACAAAAAACAAGACCACTTTTTGTGCTCCCTCTTTTTAAGGGCCTTAATCTACACCATTTTCAAAATAAATTAGTATTTTAGGAACTAGATTCAGAGTATTACAACTCTTGTTCTTGTCACATCTTAAAATTTGGAGTCTAACTATCTTCAATTTCTTGTTGAAGTTCAAATTTTGCCAATTTCAAGAAAAAGTGGCATCTTATACCCCCTTTTTGGTCCCCCATCTTTGTGCACTTACCCCTAAGTCCTAAGGTGTTTAGTAAGGGTCTCCGTTCATGACCACCCCTTGTAGTCCCACAATAAAAATTAAGGCCTATAGCCCTACAAACACCCAAGATTCATAGTCTTGCAAGTAATATTTGGACTTCTTGGCCCTACACAAAATGAATGTATTCCCCTTGTAATCTTGTAAACAAGATTACAAATGCCCAATCAAGTATAATATTTCTTAACAAGATTTAGGTAACTAGGCCCTACACATGAAGAAGCATTAGGAATAGAAAGTAGCCAATTCTTCTCTCTCTTTGAATTGAAAGAATCTTTTGATTATAGTGGGGTGGAGTAGTTGGATTTTCTTGTTCCCCACTTGGGTCATTTCCAAAATATTGCTCTCTTGGTAGGCCCTCTAAAGGTAAATGCAAGAAAAGAAATGGATAGCTAGTGGAGGTCTAGATATCTGATTTTCCACGAGGGAAAGAGCATAATCTCCTACTCCATAGTGTCTCCCAAACACATCAAGCACATATCCATTTACCGAAGACTAATTGCAAGTGATTAACCAAGTAGGTCTAGATTTTTGATTTCCCAAGAGGAAAAGAGAATACTCTCCTACTACCCAACCAATCATAAAACAATAAGCCTTTTGGGTGAACCCACAATAGTGGGTTACACTTTTTTTCTTGAACGAACACTGAACTCTACATTTTGAAAAAAAAATCACATTCGAATGCATATTCTCCTTAAACCGTTTGAAATCAAAAGATGAAGTAAATTAGAATCTTTTTGGATTTTCTTTCTAGATTCTAAATATATTTTTATTTTTTATTTTTGAATTTATTTGATTATTTTTTTCTTTCTCCCATGAAAACTGGTAGGTGTCTAAAAACGTCATTTTCAATGAGTTACATTGTTTTCATAGAGCATAATTTTTTTTTTTCTAAAATAGATATTAATGTGATTCTTTTAAATTTAGTTTTTTAACATCCATATGGAGGGCATGCAATTGGTTTTATGACATTATCATGATTATTTCATAGTTTATTAATATTTGAAGTTGACTAAACTGTAATTTTGACATACCTTGACTACATAGCTTATAGCTTGTTATGTATTTGTTCAATTTTTTTTTTATTTTTTTGGATAGAAAGATAACTTCAATACCTAGGGCATAGATATTTTTTAGATTTTTTTTTCTCTCATTTACTATTTTTCCATAAGTATCAAACATAGAGGTAGAAGTATTTATGTTTAGTAAAACTAAAAATATAAAGTCATAATAAACTTAATATGTATTAAAATTATAATCATTGGAAATATTTTTATCAGTAGTACCTTACTACATAGATAAGTTTTTCAAATGGATTCATTTGATCTACCAAAAGATAAAGTCGAAGTGATTTTTTGTCAGCATTTTAATAGGTGTGAAGGAGACTCCATTGTAGGTATGCATGAGGAGTATAGATGTTATATCAATGTTTTTTTATCTAAGAGGCTTTGAGCTAACAATTTGTAATTAATTCCTTCAAATGGAACCTTTCAAGGCTTAAATAATCATATTTTATTAAAAATCTGTTATTTTAGCAAAAATCAACATGTCTAAAAAAGTGTAACCCACTATTGTGGGGTCACCCTTCTAGTTAAGCTAGGTGCCTAGAAATCAAATGTAAGGAAACATAGTTTTTTTGTATCTCCAAGGAAACCTACAAGACAAAGCATTAGTAGATCAAGTTGAAGTCTTTGACAAGCAAATCCTACATCACAAAATATTAGTAGGCATGAATATATTGAGCTCTTTTGATAAGAAAGCCCTACAAAACCACAAGTTAGGACATAAAAAGTATGTAAATAAAAAAAATAGCCCTTCAAGATTACTTATTAGTCACTGTTTAAAGACCAGAAAACCAAAAAATGCAAGAAAAATCAAGAAATCTCGGCCAAACCCAGACTGTGACAAAGATAAAATATGGGTGACAGTTAATCAATCTATCATAAAATCGTATGATAGACCTTAAAGAATCAGAACGACATGTTCTAGGACGAGGCGATATACCTTATAAAGTTGGTGTGATATTTCACTGTAAAGAAGTGTGATATTTCTCTATATAGCAGAATGATACTCCAGAAAATACAGAGTTTCACCTGGCAGTAGAATGAAATGTTGCATGGGTATAATAAGAAATGTTGTACGACCTTTGAGCTTGTAAAATAAAAAAGTGCCAAACTTGTGACAACAAGATACCGAAAGTGCAAGAAATGGAGCCAAAAATGAATGTCAGGCCCACAGTGGGCGCCAAAGATGTGTGATCAAAAGTGTGACACACTTCTATGAACCATTACACTTGAGAAAATTCATGGAAGAGGAAATCTCAAGAAGCATCTCATATCTTCCTAGTTGAAGCGAGTTTAATCATTCTCATGATGCGAGCATCAAATTGGCATAGAGGATTAGTGACTTGACTACTCCAAAATGGAAGATTCAAGTGCAAAAATGAAGCTAAGAATGCAAGAATGCAAGCTAGAAATGAGAGATTAAGCTACAAATGTATGAAAGAAATTAGTAATCTAGAATGAGAATGCAAGATCTATTCTATGAAGCAATGCTAGAAAGAGACTAGATTAACAATGCAAGATTAAGCTAGAAATGAAGCTAAGTTAAGAAGAAAGAGAAACTAAGAGGTAAGAATTCAAATTAACAAGATTATTCTAAAATTAGAATGTTAGAATGCAGACAACTAAGATGATAAAAAATTCATAATATGCAAGATTAGGACCCTTGGACAAGGGAAGAGCTTCCTTTTAAAAGAATTGCCTCATGAATAAAGGGTGGAGATTAAGAGAGAATAGAATGAGTGGATGAGATGAAGAGGCAAAATGAGATGTAAGGAGATGCAAGGTTAGGTAGAGATGAGTGGTGAGGATTAAGAGGCAAAAGGGAAATGTTAGGTAGAATAAGACAAAATAGCATTTGAAAGCACAAATCCCTTTTAATTGCTAATTAATCAAGATTAAGTATGCACAAATATGAATGTGTTCTTTTAATAAAAGTGTAGGAACTTTATATTAAAAGTAATGTTTTAACAATTAAATAAATATGCAAGCTCTAGAAATTAGACCATAGTGTAAGCTTGATATAAGGTTTTTGATTTAATTATGCAAAGGGGATTTTAAGGGTTACTCTACACAATGATGCTTAGCAAAGAGATGATTTGATCAAAAGGGGGCTCAAGTTCTAGTGGACCAATTTTAGGTGATTACCTTGTGGTTGTGGAGCAGCGTCTTGAGATTTTTGTGGTTGTGGAGTAGCATCATGAGGGTTTTGTGAATGTGATTGTGCAATATCTATGGGGTTTTCTTGTGTGGGTTGTGTAGGAGGAGTTATTTGTTGTCCCTTTCATTTTTGAGGATTGTTTGTAGAATCTAACATCAAATTAATAAAAGAAAACTTAAATCAATTAAAAAACCCTACTTTAATCAAAATGCAAAACAAAAACAATGAAAAAAATGAAATCTTACCTCTTCGACAAGGTGGCATGGTTGGAAATTGATATAAACATCAAAATAATGCTATGTAAAGCAAAACACGCTCAGGTTCTGAGGTAATTTGGATTTTTTTTGTTGTTGTTGTTGTTGGACGTTTTTGGGCATTAAAATGGCTCAAACCTGCGGCCTACAAAAACATATAAATTTTTTCATAACACCAAGCCAAGAGTGATTTTGAATTTTTCAGAACCCGAGCAGATTATGAAAATTTTCATTTTTTTGGGCATGTGGCCACTTAATTGACTAGCATCTTGGTGTAGTTACCCCTTTATAACTTATGATGTGATTTGAAATATTATTTCAAAAAAGAATTTTATAATAATTATATAATAGTTTATGAATCAATATTTATAAAAATCTTATGATTCCTTTGTTTTAATAATAGACTTATATTATACAATTGTATATACGTATAATAATTAAGAAAATTCACCATCATTCATTACATGCTAAGTCTTAGTATTGAATTATTTGTTAATAAAATTTATTATCTTGATATAATCGCAACTAATTTTTTAAGTAATTGGCTTATATAAAATTGAAAAATATATAAACATCTCAATTCTAATTATATTATTTGTATATTGATATAGAATTATTTGTCAATAAAATTCATCGTTCACCCAAAGATACATATATATTTTCCTACTTTATGTGCAATTATAATATATATATATATATATATATATATATATATATATATATATATATATATATATATATATATATATATATATATATATATATATATATATATATATATATATATATATATATATATATATATATATATAATAGAAAAAATAAATATTTAACAGATTTTTTTTAAATAAATTTTTTTTATTATATTCATATTTATAAATATGAAAAAATAATCTTAACATAATTTATTTTAAGTAATTGATTTATATAAAATTGAAAAATATATAAACATCTTAATTCTCATTGTATTGTTTGTATATTGATATTTATAAATATGAAAGGATGCTTTTCACATATTTTTAATTTGTATTCATCAAATTTTAGAAACATTATGAAATTGAAAATATAGAAACATATTTACTTTCAAATTAATTATTTTTTATATAACTTTTCTAATTTATTCATAAAAGAAATCTTAATAATAGTTACATTATTATATTAATATTCATAAATATGAAAAAATATTTTGACATAATCTTTTAGAAATATTTATTATCAATATAACATCTTAATTCTTATTATTATTTTACTATGTGTATATATATAAATATTAAAAGTTACTTTTCACATATTTTTAATTTATTTAAATGATTAAATTTTAGAAAGATAATTTATTTTTAATATAAAAAAATGCCATAACTTGAACAATGAAAATTACAAATATAACATTTAATACAAGAATTTAAGAGAAAATACCTTGAAAACCCTAAAATATTTAAAAACCTAATATTCTACAAGTACTCATAAGAAATATTCATATCCTAATGTAAATTTAATAACAAAACCCCAAAATGATTATGAAAAAAATTATAATATAAAAAATTGCGTGAACACAAAATTAAAACAACAAAAAGAAAACAAATTTCGTCAGTTGATTTATTTATGTTTGTGTAGAAAATTTTTGTGGTTATTTGAAAATAATATTTAGTATAATAAAATAATATTTGTGTGTTCTCAGTGCCTCACATTCCCACGTAGGAATTTCATTAAAATTATTTTACATTGGTGGCATGTGCTTTTGACCGAAAACATTGTGTGTTTTCGTCATCGGTGTAAGATGGGTGTTCGGAAGGAGTTTTTTGGCTCATCCTGATAGACAATGTTATGCTGATAACTCCTATCACCTTTAAATATCGATCACCTTTTCCAAGATCAATGAATCAGATTAAATTGCACTTTCACAATTAAATCCAAGTTGCACAAAATGAAAAGTGCGTAGGTGCATGGGGCTGAAAATGTTGTGTATTTTCGCACTTGCGTTACTTTTTACCGGTGACTGAGACTTGGCTCGAGAGAAGAAAATTTAATGCCAAACTAAAATAGTGGTTTCTTCGACACAGTCTTAGTAGTGGTAGTGGTTTCTCTGCTTTTCATCCCTCTCCCCAGAAGAGTACACAGTTATACAAGAAGAAGATTCCTCACCTATAAAAGTATATATTTAGAATTGGAATTTGAGTTATAGACATAAAATAGATTTTGAAATGCTTTGATACAAAAATCCAAGGCACCTTTGTTATTGAGAGCATTTGGAAGGCCTGGGAAGCTGTCAAGCCTTGGCTCCGTTGGGATGGCAATGGTTTTTCATGATGGGCTTTCTTTGAACCACCAAAACCTTTGGTGGTCCCCTCTTTTTCCCATTTAGGGTGTCCCTCTTGCTAAAACTCAAGGTGCTAGTGCTCTACATTTTTTAAAATGTGGCATCGAGACCCCTAAAGACCTCTTTTCTAGAGTCTATATGAGTCTTCGCTCTTGGGAAGAAATGCAGATCCAGTCCCGTCTTGCTAAACCAGATCGCCAGACTTTTGATCTGTTGGTCTCTACCATTCCTGATCATTTGTTGCATAACTTGGGTATTTAGTCCGTTTGACCTTGGTGGAAATATTGGAAGTGGTATCCTGCTACACCCTTCAGCAGTTACAAGCCCAAGTTGGGATACCAGTGGTTAATTCCTCATCTCCCTATGATTGACACACTCAACAAGAGATGGCATTTGCAGTCTTCGCATCACCACTAGAGGTTTCACTTTCAAACCATATGGGCTACTACGATGGAACCCAAAATTTCTCTCTTCGCTTGGTGTCTGTTCTTTCAAGGGCTCCCTCTGGGGCCTCGGCTCAAACACCCGGGTGAGCGTGATCCTCAATGTCCCTTTTGTAGGAATCCAGAGTCTTTTTTGCACATTTTTTGGTTCTGCGGGAGAGCTCAACAGTATTTGCATTGGATTCATGATTTTTTTAAGCCTTTCCAACCCGAGCCCTTTTCCTGGCACATGATTTTGCTGGGAGACTCCCCGAGGCTTCCTTCCAATTTTACCTAGATTGGGCATACTTTCAGGCTAAAGATTTTGTTTACTTTATGGAAGGATAGGAATGTTGTTCTTTTTTCCCACAGCTCTCTTCATATTAATGTTGCCTTGTACATTAAATCTTGTATATGTAACAATGCAATGATGCACATTTAGGTGAAAGCCAACAAGGTGGCACTGGAGGTGGACCACCTAAAGGAGTTACTTAATCATTGGGGCAATGCTCCTTGTACGGTTGCCAGAGTTCCTCCTGACTCTATTTCTGTTGATTGTACTCCGCCCCAGGGTCATTGTCGGGCTCACAGCTCTTCGGCTCACTGCTCACACACCCCGCATTCACTGGCTCCCCGCCACCGCTCTCCTAGTGGTGGCGATGCTGGTTGGTGGCATCGCTCGGCTTCACCATCCTGTTGCGGCTCTGGCTGGTCCCTAGCGATTCCTACCCCTCCTATTTCTCATGTTGCTCGTGATGGCTCTACTTGGCCGGATGCTAGCTCCTCCAAGTGGTCCTTCCCCTGCCTGGCTCTGACTATTTCTCCACCACGGGAAAAGAAGAAAAAAGAAGATAATGATGATGTTGCTGATGGGTGGTTGGTTCCCGACCCTCCTACCAATCCCAAGGATGCCTAGGGTTATGATGATATAGATCCTCCTCCTTCGGCTGTCACTACTCTTGCCTGAAGGCTTGTTTTATTAGTTATTTTGATGAATAGTTTGTGATTCTGACCTTGTGTCATGTGAACTTTCATGGGGTGATCTTGTATCCCCGACCCTTTTTTTGTGAATATATAATGTTTATATTTATTTTAATAGAAATGGGACTCTTCATCAAAATAACAATATAGAAATCATAAATAAATATTAATCATGATATAATAATATAATGATTTTATAATTATATAATAGACAAATAAAAAAAATAACTGTCTCATGATATTTTTAGAAGTCTTTTACTTAAGTTTCTAATAAAAATACAAGTATCTTAGTTTTTAATTTTATTTTGATGTAAAAAATTAAATATTTTTTAAAAATATAAATATTTTAGTTTTTATTTTTTAATTTTTACTTGTAACTCTATTAAAAATATACTATTTTTATTTTTTTAATAGTTTTAAAAAATAATAATATTAAAATATATGCATATTTTTGTTCAACCATTTAATTAAGCCAATAGGCTTCCCCTGCGAGAAAGCTCGCGTACGGTGTGATTGGATTTTTCTCACGCTCATGTTTTTGTCTCACACCCGAAAGTGGATTTCTAATTGGTTTTTGTACAGAAATCTACTTTTTTTTTTGTCTCACACCTGTAAACCGCCTTGCACATGGTTTCCTGGTACGGAGTGGGAATAGGTTTATTGCATACACATTGGGACATTTGCTGCAGAGATTATGCAAATTTGGCTCGGTACTTTTGAAACGGCGGAGGCTGCCGCTGTGCTATATGACCGTACATCTTTTAAAATGAGAGGATCCAAGTCTTCCTGTCAATACTTCCACCTATGAGTGGGTGTTACAGTATATTATATTAATTTAATAAATTTAATTTATTATAATATTATATTATGCCGTAGGTAAATGTATTTGGGTTGTACTCAAATCTTAAAAATGAATGCATATTATGGAATTTTAAGGAATGATTTTAATTTGTTAGTTTTGGTTTGTAGAATGGAATTTAATCAGTGGGAATGTAATTTTATTGTTTATTCAATGTAAACATAGATATCGATTTAGTTATTGTTTTTTTAAAGCTATTGTATCTTTTATTGGTTTATACCTCGTAAACATAGATACTGATTTAGTTATTGTTTTGTTTAGTTAAGTTGTTATTGCAAATTTCATTTCCATTAAGAACATCTAGCTCTTTATTGGTTTAGGAACCGTATTTACCTTAAGCTAATAAACTAAATACTCATTTGACTTGATTCAACATTCAACATTTGACTTAATTTATTATACTATATTTAATTTAAACATTTTTTATTTTACTTAAATAATAATTATTGATCAATTTTAATAAAATTATTTAGACATTTAAAATTGTTTATATTATTTTAAAAAAATTAACTTTTATATTTATTAAAATATTATTCAAATTTTTAATGTGTTCAAATTTTAAATTAAAGTTTATTGATTTATATTTTTAAATTTTATAAGTGAAATGAGAAAAAAATAGATGAAGTGTTAATATAAAAAATTCTTCAAAAGGGATTATAATTTTCTTACAAGGATAAAAATGTAAAAAAAATAACACTTCAACTAAAAATAGTTTTAAAAAAATCTATAAATCTTTGTATATATAGATATAAAATTTAAATTTATATATATTTTTTAATGTTTATATATAAATATTTATTAGTGAATTAAATTAACATTCTTTCTATTTTTTCCTCATTTCACTCATAACATTTTAAAATATAAATAAATGAAATTTAATTTAACATCAAAATACATTAAAAATATAATTGTTAAAAGATATTTTAAATAGAATGTAGAATTTTAAAACATAATATAAAAAAAATAAAAAAAATGTCTAAAATATAGCAAACCTCAACTTAAAATATATTAAAAAAAATGAAGTGTCCCCTTGGTAAGATAGGCATTTTAATGTGTTGTCTAGACCTTACATAAGGCAATATTTAAAATTTAATTTAAAATCAGGATACATTAAAAATATAATTGTTAGAAGATATTTTACATAAAATGTAAAATTTTAAAAAAATAATAAAAATAAATAAAAATGTCTTAAATATAGAAAACCTCACCGTAAAATATATTAAAAAATATATATGAAGTGTCTCCTTGGAAAGATATGTGTTTTAATGTGTTGTTTAGACGTTACATAACAAAATGTTTAAATGAAAAATATTCAAATGCCTACATTTGATTTTAATATTTTTGTCAAATTAAATTATACACTTGTTATGATTTTAAGATTTGCCTAGTAAGAAAATCAATTTATTTTTAGGTCCAAAAGATGACTTCTTTAAGTCAAGACATAGCTATCTAATTTAATTCAATTTGTCACTTGGTAGTGTTGTTTGAATTATAAAAACATCAACAATTCGAAAACCTAGTGTTAAATAAACTATCTTCTTGACAACAAATAAATGTTGTAACAAATAATAGTATTGATTTCTACAAATAGAGCATTTTCTAATGTGCTCCAATCTATTTCAATGCTTCATTTTTTGGGGAGGCCCTACAACCAAGCATGTTTGTAAAACGACAATTCAAAACAATATCCTTTTAACTTTTATTGTGAAAAGCTACCCTAAATATTTTTTGTGCATGATAATACAATATAATTTTACTTCCTCAATTCAAAAAAAAATGTTGTCTAAAATTTTATTAATTACTTATTACCTTCTTGAGCTTGATACACTCAAAATTCTCCAATTCTATACATTATATAAATGCCATGTCATTTGGTGTGCCTTGATTAAGTTGCCTTGTCATTTACACTTTTAAATACTTACTTTAATTATGTAAATCTACAATTATACTTTTAAATTAAATGCCTATCAGCACATCCCTTACACCTCAAATTGGTGCAAATGCTAGTTACTCTCAATCATATAGTTATTCATCATAAGATGAATCATTAGTAGTGATTCAAAATGTCCAAAAAAAAGTTATGAGCACAGTGTAATCTAGAAGCTACCTAAAAATTATTTGAAAAAAGTGAAGAGATGAAACTTCCAAGCCTAGTAGTGAGGGTGGCGGCCATTCTTAGTCATGAGAATGGAGTAGACGAGCCTCAATTTTAGACTTTCTCTAATTCTTATACCGCACGTCTTCTCCGCCAAAATGCGTAAATCTCGAATTAATTGACCCCAAGTCGAAGCTTACGAAATTGTAATTGCGATTAGTCAACAAAGCATTTGGACAAATGCAGTGTTTAATAGTTACCTGCAACCCAGAAGCCTGCCTGTCCACGACTCTTTTTGCTTACTCTGAAATCAAGTTTGAAAACAAATATTAAAAGAATATGCACCTGTTGCTTGCGCCAAATTTCAACAATTCGCATCTCTGATAAGCTCTCGGAAATTTCTTATTCCTTTCTCTGCCTTTCTAGTTACTTTCCCATTACTTTCTTCATATGTTTCTAGAAATGGAAAATCCCATTGTCAAGATGCACTCGTTTCTTTAAATGCTAACTATTCTTTCCTAAATGCAAACAGATTTGGGGAGTGTTTTGTATGCATGCTTGTGAGAGAGTAGATGGCAAAAGATATGCGTAACAATTCTGCATGCAAGTCTCCAGATCGCAGAGCTGAAAAGTTGAGAATAGTTTATATCGGAAACCCTAAAGTGGTTAAAGCAAGTGCCTCAGAATTCGCTGCGGTTGTACAGTCTCTCACTGGAAAGAGAAAGAGAGCTTCATTTGATTCTTCTTCTTCATCGTCTATTTCTCAAAGACTGAGTTTAGATTTTGATAAGAGTGGTGGAATAAAAGTAGGCAATAATGAAGATCAAGTGCAGTATTGTTCCATTCCAAGTAACAATCAATCAGCAATCAATCATGGCATGCCCAAAAACAGCAATAATGAGATTGTTTATAATGAAGTTTTTGATGCACTGGAAAGCATTGGTGGTGATATAATGGCTTCCCAGTTTGTAAGCTCTTACTTGGCTTAGAACAAGAGGGTGTTTTGCTTCTCTACTCGTAATGATTATTGTAAACTAGGAAATTACAAATTCCTAGAGTTTATGCAGCCTGATTGAACCAGATGCATAAACACAATGCATGAATCTTGACTAAGCTGTTTATCAATCAATAATAAAATTATTCAATGGTAGGAATTTAATTATTTGGCTTTTAGAATGATGATGAAGATAATAGTCTAGTGTCGTAGAAAATTTAACTTTAGGTATAGAATATGAATATCGTTGTTTTGATTGTTAGCTTAGAATCCTGTGCAGACTTATTCTTGAGGAAGAAGTTGAAACAGGTTATGGGGTAGTTTTATGAAATAAATCTGATTTGTAAATTGAATATCATTGTTTTTGAAAGATTAAGGTTCTTTTTGATCTCGTGTCAGTCTAGAGTGCAATAAAAGAAAAGAGTCAGTATGCCCAGAAATTGTCTTATACCGCAAAACGTAGCTGACCAATTGTCTTATGCCGAAAGTAGACGGGTTTGTTGGCGACCAGGTGTAGGATTCTCAGGATAAACATTACCCGAGAGGCCGAGGAAGTTGGTGCCGTTATAGCAATTGATTTGGGGAATGGTAAAGTATATGAACAATCTTTCTTTGTTTTGATTTTCGCTGGCAGATTTCTTTGTTTTAAGCCTGTTTTTCTTGCGTTTATTGCTGTGCACATGATTTCCGAGATAAGCTCCAGGTGTTTGGGGTTATGCTTCTTCAATTTGGGGACAACGTTGTGTAATTTTGGGTAGTTTATTGATGATCGAGTGATTGACGGATGTCAATGCTACGTATGTTTTTTTATAAATAGTGCAAACAAGGTTCTTGAAGACAACAACCGTTCAAGATTTGTTTTTGTACCACAGTTGTAAGACTCCCAAGAAACTTTTTGTATCACTTTTGCTTCAAATTTCTCCAGTATTACCTTTATATGGTTTTTCGAACACTGAAAGTAACCTTGTTTTTTGGTCGACTGTTGCAGAAGACTTGTGTTTTTATGCTACGGCGAGTTGATAAGGGATTTGTGCTCTAAATTTCTCACAGTTGTGTGCATTTCATGGGGTATGTACTATATTCTGAGGTGTTGGTGACAAGGTAGTAGGAAAGCCTTCGCAGGGTTTTGCATATAGTAAAACTAACATTTTAAATTGGTTGGCTGTTGCAGAATACAAAGTTTTGATCTGCTATCGGGAGTTAATTGGGCATTTTTTGCAAAGAGAAGCGGAGGTTTCGAATCAGATTTGGATTCAGGTTATACATTTATTGTTCTCTTTGCATGTTGTTTTTCATTTCCATGAACTTATTTTCTTATTATTAGGCTTAGACTCAGTAAAAACTCAGCAAGCTTCTTTTTGACTCGAACTTGTTGTAAAACCTCACTGAAAACTTGGCAGTTTAAAAATATATAATATCTTAAATTAATTTTTTAAAACTGTACTTTGTTTCTTTTGACAAACTCAACCAAATCTGCAACTCTTGGGTACAAACTTGTTGAATCCCACTGAGATTCAGATCTCTGATTTCTCCGCATGACTCAACAAGTCTCAACATAGTCTCATACTCTGAAGTACTATTACATGCTACGCAAATTGCAGTTTTTAATGTAGAGTGCACAACCTCTCCCACATCATTTTTTTCTTCTTATATCTTAAGTTCTTAGTATTCTTAAAAATATTAGTGGCTGACATATACATATTAAATTGGTGGATGAGTTCTTTGTTATAATTGACAAAAACAAAAATCAGATTGGCCAGCCATCTAATGGTAGCAAGATAGCTCTTGTAACCTATGTTCACCAAGATGCAACATAGAACTCAATACAACAAATCTTGGGGACCAATAAATGTATTTCTAATGTTGTCAATTCTTCAATCATTAACATAAAAAAATTTAAAATATAGTAGGACAATAACTAATAGTTTCTATTTAAAATGATTTTGCAGAAACAACCTCACCTCACACACCATGTCTACAGATTTAACATAAGCTGCAATAAGCATCAACAATAGTGGACAAACCAATTTGCACACCATGACTGTAGAATTGACTACAAATGCAATAAGCATAATCCATAGAGAACAAATGGTTCATGAACTAATTGTACAAATAATAGCCATCTCCAAGTTTGCACATAGAGATGATTGCAACATAGGATACAAATTATATATATCGGATGGACTGCATAAATAGAGAGCATCATTACCAATGAGGTATAATCATTTTGTCATTGCAAAAGACATAGTTGTTGGGATGCCGATCTGTTTGATAAAGTAGAGTAGTCCAAAAATAAGTACATACCGGTTAGTACAAATAAATTTTTTAATTAATTAATAAAGAACTTCTTTTGTCAATTACTAAGTATTGAAACTATTTCCTATTAATAAGTACACTTTTGACAACTATGTAGGTGGATTGTCATTGGTGATCTTTAGATCATATCTACAATGCAGGAGATATTAGGAAAACCACTACCTATTGAACCAGGGAAAGATCATTGCACAATAGGAGACATGGCTGAGCCTACACCAATTTCTCCTCCCTTTGCCAGTATTATGATGCTAGAGTCATCAGTTCGACGAAAGATACTATTCGGTATACAATCTCCACTAACCAAGTCACAGTCACCTACTACAATTACACCTATTAAGAACTTGAATCCATACCAACCAAGCTAGACCATAAAAGCTCGTGTCACCATGAAGAAGGAAATACAACATTACACAAACCAAAAAGGAAGTGGCTAACTTTTCAGCTTCGACATAATAGATACAGAAGGAACTGAAACAAGAGTTACATATTTCAATGAGGCAGCCAATATTCACTACCACAATATACACGTGGGTGCAATATATACAATCTTAGGTGGAGAAATAAAGACTGCTAATAAGAATTATAACAAATTGAATAGTGGATTAGAAATTTCTCTAGCAACTAACTCAAGAGTCAAGCATTGTGAAGATGATGTGTTAATTCCAAAGAACCACTTCATCTTCACACCTATCAGTGAAATAATGACAAAAACCAACAACACAAATTGATGCAGGAGCATTTTGAGTTCCTGAAGATCTTTCTTAGTCTTGGAGGAATTCCTTGGCAGAGGGATGCAAAACTTTGTTTTTGACAGTTTTCTGAGTTTTTGGGATGTGTTGATCTGTGGAGATCTTTAGCATGTGCAATGGAAGGTGTTTGTTCCTTGATGTATATGGAAGATGTGTCTCAGGTCGCAGCTCTTGAGGTGGCATGGTTTGGGAGATATTGGATGAACCATTTCAAAGTTGGAGTTGTTTTCCTTACCGTCGGAGCAGTGTTTTCCTGTAGTTTTGGAGCTGATTGTGAGATGTGGCAACCTGGATCCTTAATGAATCATACTTTGCACTCTTAGGGCCTTAAAAAGGACCTAAAATACTATCTTTTCCCAAGATTTCATCTCCTAATGCATTATGAGTAAAATGTTATGACCATTTTACTTGGAGACCTATTTTCTGTCAGTGTTCCCGCCGGAGCCGTTCCTGCAGTTTTGGGGCTGATTGCACATAGTGGTGATGTTGATCCTTAATGAATTATTTTTTGCAATAATAGGGCCTTTAAGAGGACCTAAAGTACTACCATTTACCAAGAGTGCATATCCTAATTCATTATGAGTCAAAAGTTATGGCCATTTTTCCTCGGGACCTATTTACTACCAATTTTTGGGTGAAACATGTGGTGTTTGTTCTTGCGATGTTCCGTGTGATCAAATGGGACCTTGCGCCCTTAAAAGCATGTTTTTTGGTCATGTGTGGACCTAAATCTAAAGGCACATTAAGTTTTGATCATTTTTGCATTAGTTTTGGTTTCTTTTATTGGACTGGACCTATATTGTAATTAAAGCCTGACTGGCTGACTTGTGGCTTAGCTGGCTATATATTGAGAGCTTGGGTAGATGTTTAATAGTTAGAGGTGGAGTAAGTAGAGTAGTAGATGATCATTAGATCATTAGGGAGAGTAGAGTAGAAGCATATTTGTGAATCTGGGAGTTTGGTAGCAGAACTAGTGGCCCGTGGGCTTAGGACAACAAGGGGTTGCTTGGAAGTGTGAGTACAAGTTTAGACCTGTGGTGGTTGTTCCTATCAGAGGCTACATGTTGTAGATTTGAACTAGTTGGTGGTTCCTTGGATCTTGTGAGATCTTGCTGATACTTTTTGATTTGATTGTAATAGGCCAAAACCCAGAAGGCCTTATAGTTGGGCATGTTAATGAAAATTCTATTTTGAATCATTACATTGTTGTATTCCGATGTGCATCTTGTTGTTATAATTGGTAGTTGTAGGTTTAGACCGTCCACTATTGGATCCTCCATCCTTGCCCTGCATCAAGTGGTATCAAAGCTTGAAGATCTTGAGTGTGTAAATCAGTTGAGGCTATTTGCACCAGGACCTTGTTGATGATTTGTTGCCTTGGGTTTTCGAAGATCTTGAAGGATGTCTCCAA
Organism: Chamaecyparis obtusa; assembly: GCA_027943335.1. NCBI lineage: Eukaryota > Viridiplantae > Streptophyta > Pinopsida > Cupressales > Cupressaceae > Chamaecyparis > Chamaecyparis obtusa. The sequence goes on from BSBK01005318.1 coordinate 300,230, forward strand.
GAGGATTGGACCTTAGTGCGTATGCAAATGAATTTAGAGCTTTGAAGAAACAAGTGCAAGACATACAAGAGGAATTAAGAAGGCAGACTCAAAGAAGAAGGTTGTGAAGAGATGACGACAGCTTGTGGAAGTCCCTGATGACTTGGCTAGAGTTGATGAAATATCTATTGGTTCGCATGAGCAGATAGATGGATCTGGCATGGAACTTGTAGAGTATCTTGTTGTGCGCAATGAGATTGCTGGTGGTGAAGAGATTGGTTTTGATGCTCAATTGGTGGAGTCTAACATGAAACCTATAGAGCAACTTGTTGTTGTGTGCAATGAGATTGCTGGTGGTGAAGAGATTGGTTTTGATGCTCAGTTGGTGGAGTCTGACATGAAACCTGCAGAGCAACTTGTGGCTGCTACTGAGATACCTATGGTTGTTGACGATGTTGTTGACCTTGTTGAGGCTGGTGAGAAGATTTGTTTTCATGTTTAGTCGGTTGTGTCTGACATGGAGATTGTAGAGCATCTGGTTGGGTGTGATCAGACTGTTGTTGGTGAAGATTTACTTGATGTTGAGGCTAGTGAGAAGATTTGTTTTCATGTTTAGTAGGTTGTGTCTGACATGGAGATTGTAGAGCATCTGGTTGGGTGTGATCAGACTGTTATTGGTGAAGAGTTAATTGATGCTGAACACCTTTTTGATGGTGGTGTTGTTGATTTTCTTTTGATCAGTGTTATGGTGCAGATCTTATTTGCTGGATGTGGACTTGAATTGCTGGTGGATAGTAATGAGTGTTGTGATGAGTTGCAGATATGGGATGTTGATGATGAGGTATTTCATATTGATGTGGATCTGACTTTGGATCTACTTTTTGGGGAGTTGGATACTCTTGTTGCTGATATTGGTTGTGGTGATTAGTGGTATGCTGATTGGATTGTTGAGATTCATGTGATCCTTATGTTTGAATGGATGAAGCATAGATGGTTGATTTTCAGGTTTGTTCTCTTATCCTTGAGGGATTGGAAGCCTTTGGTGAAGATGAAGTTGATTGCAGGTAATTCTCTTGAGATTAAAGTATGGGACATACTTTCTATTTCCCTGGGTAGTTTGATGCAGGAGCATTTTGAGTTCTTGAAGATCTTTCTTAGTCTTGGAGGAATTCCCTAGCAGAGGGATGCAAAACTTTATTTTTGGCAGTTTTCTAAGTTTCTGGGATGTGTTGATCTGTGGAGATCTTTAGCATGTGAAATGGAAGGTGTTTGTTCCTTGATGTATGTGGAAGATGTGTCTAAGGTCTTAGATCTTGAGGTGGCATGGTTTGGGAGATATTGGATGAACCATTTCAAAGTTGGAGTTGTTTTCCTTGCCGTCGAAGCAGTGTTTTCCTGTAGTTTTGGAGCTGATTGTGAGATGTGGCGACTTGGATCCTTAATGAATCAAACTTTTCACTCTTAGGGCCTTAAATAGGACCTAAAATAATATCTTTTCCCAAGATTTTATCTCCTAATTCATTATGAGTAAAAAGTTATGACCGTTTTACTTGGGGACCTATTTTCTGTCAATGTTCCCGCCGGAGCCGTTCCTACAGTTTTGGGGCTGATTGCACATAGTGGCGATGTTTATCCTTAATGAATTATCCTTTGTAATCTTAGGGCCTTTAAGAGGACCTAAATTAATACCATTTCCCAAGAGCGCAACTCCTAATTCATTATGAGTCAAAAGTTATGGCCGTTTTGCCTCGGGACCTATTTTCTACCAGTTTTCAGGTGAAACATGTGGTGTTTCTTCTTGCGATGTTCCGTGTGATCAAATGGGACCTTGCACCCTTAAAGGAATGTTTTTGGGTCATGTGTGGACCTAAATCTAAAGGTGCATTAAGTTTTGATCATTTTTGCATTAGTTTTGGTTTCTTTTATTGGATTGGACCTATATTGTAATTAAAGCTTGACTGGCCGACTTGTGGCTTAGCTAGCTATATATTGAGAGCTTGGGTAGATGTTTAGTAGTTAGAGGTGGAGTAAGTACAGTAGTAGATTATCATTAGATCATTAGGAAGAGTAGAGTAGAAGCATATTTGTGAATCTGGGAGTTTGGTAGCAGAACTAGTGGCCTGTGGGCTTAGGACAACAAGGGGTTGCTTGGAAGTGTGAGTACAAGTTTAGACCTGTGGTGGTTGTTCCTATCAGAGGCTGCATGTTGCAGATCTGAACTAGTTGGTGGTTCATTGGATCTTGTGAGATCTTGCTGATACTTTGTGATTTCATTGTAATAGGCCAAAACCCGGAAGGCCTTACAGTCGGGCATGTTAATGAAAATTCTATTTTGAATCATTACATTATTGTATTCCGCTATGCATCTTGTTGTTATAATTGGAAATTGTAGGTTTGGACCATCCATTATTGGATCCTCCATCCCTGCCCTACGTCACAAATATTGATGCAATTGAAGTTGTCATATCTATCAATTCAACATCAACAGTAAGGAGAAAAGATGACACATAATTGATGCGTCGTAGTATAAAATTGTTAGATATGTCTGAGAAATGAATAGATATCACACTTTGGGGACCAATAGCACAAAATGTAGGTGATCAGGTAGAATAAAAGTACCAAAATAAAGAAACAATTTTCCTCACAGCTAAAAATTGTCGTGTTTTTGAATTTAATGGAAAGGTGCTCAGCACATCAACTAATACTAATATAGCAATAGACCCAGAATTGCAACATACATAAAATTTGAAACATGGTTCCAAGAAAGTGGTTGTAAGTTGACAACTTCTACAACAAGGCTATATGAGATGCCAACAACTTCCTCGCAGATGCCCATCTAAGATATTTGGAAAAAGACTCAAGATACAACTAAATCCCTCCAATGTATGTTGAGAGAAACATCATTATTCATCAAACAAGACAAAATTTGTTATCCAACATGCCCCAATCAATTAGGTGGATGATAATTCAAAAAGGCCTTAACTCAAGATAATGAAGGCAACTGGTATTGTTCAAAGTGCAATGTAAACTCAAATGACTATAATTATGGGTATACACTACAAATCAAGCTTCGAGATCATACAGACACAATGTGGGCTATTGCATTTGATCAAGGAGCAACACAACTGATGAAAATGTTTGCAAAAGACTTGTACACCTTACAATTTAACCATGATGCAGAAAGAAAAAGTGAATAGGTCATAAGAGATGTCCTTAACAGGGAATATGTTTTCACCTTAACGTACAATAAAGAGATGTACAAAAATGCAGCCCGAATAAACACAATCATAACAGGGGTGCAAAAACTAGATTTTATCACTGAAAGTAGCAGCCTAATTTCCAAGAGATCCAAGAAATATTATCCGCTACAAAGAACAAATAGAACCTTCTGATACGTTGGAATATGTCTACTTCAATCAATGTAAATTGTATATTCCTCTTTCTTGTACATTCTACCCCTCTACAGAAGCATCTACTCTTCTCCATGTAAATCATTTTGTGGTGATTTGTATAAATGTGAATTTTTTTAAGAAGTTTGTTGAACGAATAATACACATCATAAATTTGAATTTCCATTATGATGGTTATCAAACTTTTCTAATATGTGATTATGCTTGAATTTATTTAAGAGCATTTATTAAAAATAATGAAACATAATATAAGTGGGATTGATAGACATGAAAAAGTATGTTTTTTCTAGGTTCTAATTACTATAACTATGGAAATATATGTATTTGTCTATACATAATGAATCAACATCTTTACAAATAAACTATGCTACTAGAAAAAAACATCAACTATAGAAAAGGAAAGGCTTCTCCTTTTAATTCCTTAGTAATTTACTGATTATATTTTAGATGACCTATCGATCAATGGATACATAAGTTACATTCATAAGTAAATGAACTTGTTAGTTTGGTGCTGAATTCAAGTATGGTTGAGACTATCAATTATAAACAAATCTGTGATGAAATATTAGGCCTATTTGCATTTATCATCTCCTCCCAATTATTTTATTTTTCCTCTATCTAACAAAAAAATATCATATTTACGGTCTTCAAGATATTTTCCTCTATTTTGTAAATAGTTTCGGGTCCCATTCAAAACCTGCTTTTACCTTTATCAAAAATATATGGAAACTTTTGCTGAAAACCACCTCCCAGTAAATCAACTTTCTGAGATCCAACGACAATAAAATAGAAAAAGAAATTGAGAATACTATGCCCATAATAAAGATATGATAGCTATGCATAGATGCACAAAAAGATTACAACAAGTTTCAATTCCCACACAAGAAATAGAAGCACATAGTATTGAAGAGGCAGCCATAGAGAAACAAACAAATTGATTACAGGAACAACCATTTGAAGCACAAAAAAATCCATTACAATAATAGACAAACAGTCTCCTAAGAAATCCTAATGTTGAGCTCAAACAATAAGAAAGAAGAAAAAGATATTGAGAATACTATGCACGTAATAAAGATGCAATAGCTACCCATAGACGAACAAAAATCTTAGAGAAAATTTCAAATCCTTTGCAACAACTACAATCACACACTACTAAAGAGACAACCACAAAACAAAAAGTTAGACAATGACAAGACTAACCATATGAAGCGCAAAAAATTACATTACAATAAAGAAACATACAAGTACATATGAGGCAAAAAAATGATTACACAATGGCGTTAAGACAATTTTGCCAAAGGATTGATGCATTGCTTAACTTACGAACTTGCATTATATGCAAAGAATCTTACCCAGGAATGCACTTCCAATCAACAAACATGACTCCCACATGAAAAAGATGCTTCCATGAGAAAGGCATACATCAGTTCTCAACCTGTAACAACATGGATCTAGGAGAACAACTTGATGTACTCAAAAGACTAACACAAGTTGAAGAAATGTTGATTGCTAGGGTAAACCCAGTATTTCTAAGTGACTCAACATTTTGGAGGTCAACATAAATATTGTGGACACACGATTAGCTTTGCGTAGGACATAACCAACATTGCAAACATTCTTCCTTGAAGAATACAAGAACTAGATATAATCATAGTTCAAAGATTACATACAATAGGCTAGTCCTATGACTGTTATGTCAGCAAGAGACACATTCTACATGCACTGCAATATAAAGTGAAATTTGACCCATACTATAGGGATGTCACTATCAATGTTGAATATCTTTCAAAGATTCTAGAAATAAGTACAAATGTTTCAAGTATGCTCAAAACCATTGAAACAATTAAAGACATGGTGGTCCCAAATACTCAAATGGACATTAATGAAGAGGTAAATGAAAATAGCTCATCATACACATCATATTTTATGTCCAAATAGTAAAAAATAACTATAGAGATACAAACAATTAAGAAAAAATTGCAACTTGAAAACAACACAATGAACATAATTAACTGGGCAGAGATAGATTCATCTCCAATAAACAAATACAACACTGAGGGTTTACTTGATATGGCATTTTCGTCTCTCTTTCCAAATGGATCTGGACAGGTAATGCAAGGTCACGGATAAAGGAAGTACACATTCATGAGTTTCACAACACTTAATGAGGTTCCATGACAACGGATTTGGAAGACATCCCCGCTTCAGATATTTCATTTTCAATCTTATGTGTAGACATCACAGTCAAGCATTTGCAGCCATATTCATCAAGAGAAATACAAAATAAAACATACCTACTACTATAGAAAACCTTCATGCACACTTAAAAAATTTACCAGACAACCAACTTGCAAAGGAGTTGATGCATTATGGTTCTTCCATGCAAGGAACATGACCATACTAGAGCAAGCATCATGCAAAGTTGATAGACATGATCAATCAAATAGGATCACCTACACTTTTCTTCACATTGAGTGCAGTAGACACAAAATGGTCAGATTTACATCAATTTCTCTCAAACGGTACTCCACCCAGAATACTAGCAAATATACAACGCATAGAGAACATAATTAATAACCCTCATACCATGTCATTGTACATGCATCAGAGATTTACAATATTTCATGAAGAAGTCATTGAAAAACTACTCAATGTAGAGAACATAATGGAAACACAGAGGCAGTGAACATGTGCATGGGGTTATCTGGATAAAAAATGCACCTGATATGGATAAAATTAATTGGAACAATGTTGCAGAAATAGAAAGAGAATAAATATTTTTTGACAACTATGTCACCACTTGGAACCCTCGCGATGAGCAACACAAAAACAACACAATGTTCCAATCTCTACTAGATGATCCATGCTTACTCAATACACATGAGATATCAGCTACAAAAACCACTCATGACTACAAAGAACTAATAAACCAGGTCCAACGACATACAAAATATGGAGAGAGAACATGATTAAGAAAGAAAGACTCTAAATTGGAATGTCGTTATAAAGCTCCATGGAAAGAACGTATAAACTCTAGAATATCATATGATGAGGATGGGAAGAAAAAATATGAACCTGAAAGAAATGATGATAGACTTAACATACATAATCGAGACATGTTGTTGATTTGGAGAGCCAACATAAACTACTAACCTATTGTCTTATGAGAACTAGCTCTCAAATAAATTTCCAAGTATGCATCAAAAGAAGAAAGAACATCAGAGACATACAATAATATGTTAAAAAGAATATCTACAACACAACAAGAAGAGAGCCCATTTCTCACATCATAAAATTTTTTTATGACTGAAGTTGTAGCTGAGCGTGACATAGAAGCACAGGAAACATGTCACATGCTTCAAAAACTGCCTCTTGTCATTTGCAATCATGTTTTCACATCTTTGAATATTGGATGAAAAATGTATCAGCGAATCACTAACACATCAGCCACAAGCCAAATACAATCTACCTACTTGCATACATACATTCAACGACCTGCAGAGCTTGAGATGATAGAACTTCTTGAATTTGCATGCTCTTACACCTTTTCAGCAAACCACAGACATTGTAAGTGGAAAGAAAGACAACAGAAAGCCATTGTCATAGTTTTCCCAAAGTTCTATAACATAACACATACTGACTCAAAGCATTTTGAAATATTTTTTTGGAGTCAGCTCCTCTTATACAAGTATTTCTGTGATATAGAAAGTGACATTGGAATAACAAAAAATTTAATAATTGCAAATTAGAACAAAATGAATGCAATCGGATATAATGTTTGGCATGTCAATCACATTAGTGAAAATGAAACAAAATCAGAAGAAGAACAAGAAGAAAAAGAAGGACAAGAACAAGAAGAACAAGAAGAACAAGAAGACAACAATGATAGAAATGAGCAACACATAATGCAAATGCATGAATGACAATTCTTGTAAATGGGCCCCTCAAATAATTGCACCATCAATGAACTTGACATGTTTGGTAGGCGTGACTTCGATAACAACAACACATGGGATTAGAATAAAAAACCACAACATCTACATGAAATTGTAACATAGTTCATATATTAAAAAAAATAAGTGCAAAAGGAGAGAACATCCCATCAGGCCACCATGTTCCAAGTTATACATTATCAGTAAACCAAGAGCAAGCTCTCATTATAATTAAAGAACAAAACATATGTGCGCCTACTAAACCACTCTATATGATCATTCAAGGTACAGTTGGTATTGGAAAATCATACTTGATTAGCTACATACAAAATGCACTAAATAGTAATGACCAACAATAGAAAAATAGCTCCTTACACTAGCTCCTATAGGTGTTTCTGCATTCAATATAAATGCATCGACTATACATACAATGCTCATAATCCCTATCAAACAAATGTAGCCACTAAAAGGACAAGCATTAACAACATTCTAGGAGGACTTAAAGGAAATAAGATACATTCTTATTGATGAATTGAGATTCATTGGCCCAAAGCTACTACTAAAAATAGATAGTAGACTACACCAAGCATTTCCTCAAAATCAACAACTATGCTTTGGTGGACTTTCAATAATCCTGGTTGGTGACCTTTCCCAACTAACTCCTATGATGGACAAGCCATTGTACGCATCCCATTCCACTACTAGAACATTATGGAAATAGTTCACAATAGTTATCACACTACAAACAATATTTTGCCAATAAGGTGACAATATAGTGCAAGCACAGATTGATCATCTTTTGCATAACATACAGAATGCAAAACCAACAAAATAAGATTGGGAGCTCCTAATTACACGTTTAGAAAAATAGATGACATCAAATGAAAAAGAGGAATTTGAAAAGTTAGTACACCTCTTTGCTACAAATGATCTAGTCAAACTACACAACAAAAAAATGTTAAAACTATTGAATTATCCAATTGTAATAAGTGTAGCAATAAGTAGTAGAAACAACATAGGATATGTAAATATTGATGAACGACTTGAAAAATAAATTCTACTCTGTGAAGTTCAATGCATCATGCTCACAAAAAAGATATGGACACAAGCATGCCTCATAAATGGAGCGTTGGGTGAAATAATTGAAATTATTTACAGCTCTGGGTCCAAACCCCCCAATCTACCACTTTATGTTGCAGCAAGGTGATGCAGGAGCATCCTGGGAGTAAGAGAAATCTTGCATCACCCAAAAATATTTTTGGTCTCTTTTCAATAAGGGCTATCTTGTGCAAAGCTACTATTTATGGAAAGTTACTATTTTTAGTAAGTCGGTCATACGAGATCAAAATGGTCTATTTTCTTCCTTGGAGGTTCATTTTGGTCATATCAACCTGCCAGTAAAGTTTCATTGCCAGATCAAGTTTAGTTTTGAAGATGTTGAAAATTTTCGGTATTGACAATAGGGTACAGAAACTTTGAACTCAGTTTTGAAGGTTTTAGAGGCTCCGGATGAGGTCAAAACTTTGATTGAATGAAGCTTGATTGAATAAAGTGTTGTAGAGTGCTTCGTGCCCTTTTCAAAATGGGGTCATAATAGTTAATTGAGTCAACGGGTGATGACTTATGGTCCTCAGAAGTTGGGTCACCTAAAATGGCAGAAAATAATTTTTTCTTCAAAATTTCTATTTGGGTTTCAAAAGTTGTTTTGAGCCGACTCTGATGTAATAAAATGAAAAATAAAATAATTCTAAGTTTGGTTGGCCATAGAGGCTAAAATTTTGGAACCTTCCCAGGCGATGGAAAATTACCTATATAAGGAAGGCCTGTAGTGCTGTCTTGGGTAGTTCGGAGTAGTTCAAAGTAGTTCTGGGTAATAATTCGAGGCTTTGTCCTACAAAATATTGTAAGAGAAATGCCCATGTGGCTTTGCATATTGTAATTCTGAAATTTGTAATTCCACATTTGTGGAGATAATAAGAAGCCCATTTTCTGTTCTTGCAAATTGTTGTTGTTCTCTGTTTCTGTTATGTGTTTGTGGTATGAAGGGGAGCACCCTTCATCACAAGGATCAATAATTACAATAGTCCGTTATGGAAAATTTACGATCCTAAAATAATACCAATAACTCATGTATCACTAGGCACACGAAAGAAAATGTCACAAATCTCAAGGACTCACACTACACAGAAAAAATTGATATTGGTAAAATAAAAAGGCAGGGAATCACATTCACAGTAATTTCTAGAGTTAGATCATTAAATGATCTAAGCATTCAGCCACTATCCTCCTTCGAAAGATACTAAAAAATGCAAAACAATCCATACACAATCATAAGGAAGAAAGAAGAAGCTCGATTAGAATAGCTGACCCTCTCAAAAATCAAGGTACGCAACACTTTTATTTACTTATCCTTTCACATGGAACTATCTATACTATTCAGTTCTCTTCAACATAAACTAATTTATTTACATACTATTCAGTTCAACATGGGATTTACTAAACTTTGATTTATTTATTAAGATGTTATCATACAGGGTACTCAAAGAAATAATCCAAGTAAAGGCATGCAAGCATAAATCTATCTTTGTCACATAAAACATTTAATGTTATTTTCAGTGCAAATACTGGTACTAAAAAACAATGTCCAATTATTGTTTCCTATGCACATATTTTCAACTAAACATTCTTCACAAATAATATGCATATTTCTGTATAGTTGCCTCCTAACTTATGGATCACACTTATTACAAAATGCTTGTATTTGATGATGACATTATTTCCTCACATATAGGTCAGTTATCCTACTCACAATGTTTCTAAGTCACAAATGATCATAAAGTGCTTGGCGAACAATTCCACATAGGAAAAGTAGAAGATCAAATCCTATTGCAAGCATAAAAAAATTCTACCTATCAGCTGAAACATGTGGTACTTATTCTTACTTAAAATCAATTCACTATCTACCCACTCCAACCACATCTACAAAAAATCTACACAGGTACTATGATGCAGGTCAAGGATGGTGGATCCAATGAAGGACAGTCCAACCTTACAGCTTCAGACCAACACAGTGGAATACCACAAGAAGATATGTTTCAAAACATATTTTCCATTAACATGCCCAGCTGTAAGGCCTTTCAAGTTAGGGCCAATTACAATTAGAAATAATTCAGCAAGATCAACAAGATCCAATACAACTCTAGCTAGTTTAGTTCTAAGAAAAATCAACAACTGATGGAAACCCTAAGGCAGATCTAAACTTGTGCTCGCAAGCCACCAATAAATCTCCTTGTCTCCAAGTATGCAAACCACTATCTCTTCTATTACAAACTATCAGATCACAATCTGATTTGCAAGATCTCGTAGGATCTTTTCCACAACTTCACTTATTTGCTACCCCTAGAGCTACTTTCAGAACCTCCCAATCTGATTCCTAAAACAACTACCCAAACACCTTATAAATACTGGTCATCAACCACAAGTCGGTTGGATGAAACAATTAAATCCTACAAATAAATATAAATACAATACAAGTCAACTCTCAAATAGCCTTACAATTATTTAATTCAACATGTTGGCCTCCAGATCCACATAGGAGAATGCGACATTAGCTACGAACAATAAATGCACCAATTCAGCCAACCAAACAACCAAGAACTCCAGTCGGTAAACCAGACTACCGAGCGCCAGAGAAACTACCAAGAACTAGTGAAACAACTGACCAAGCCAAGAAACACCGAGAAACACAAGCATCACTGAGCACCAGTTCCACCAAGCACCAGAAGCTTCATCGAGTTCCTTCAACGATCGAGATTCCTTCAATAACCGAGACCATCGGTTAAGGCTGCAACCGAGTAACATCGGCCAAGAAACACACCACCATGTAGATTCATTGAGGACCCAAAAATGCCCCTGCCTCAGACACCCTAGGTTTAAAAAGATGTTCATATGTGAGAAGAACATCTTTCAGGATTCAGCACATAAACCCCGATCTGGTTCTTCACATACATGTCCTCCACCTTTTTAGTTTGCATACTCTTCCACTTCAGCTTCCTCTATCTTTTCAAGTCTTTCCTTGATAACACACAGGTCTGTTCTCCAAGCTGATCATTCATTCTCTCAGGATCTACCAACTTAACTCGGCTACCAATACTCATACTTCTCCTACCGAGAGTTATTAGAATAACTAAGAGGGGGGTGAATCAATTATCCACAGTCCCAAATAAAAAATGTATATCCAAAAACAATTTAAACAAATTTTTGCAGCTCGGTAACATATAATAGTAAACTATTTGTGCTTTTACTAATTACCAGTTAATAAATTATAGTAACTACTGATCAAATCTAATATGCAACATATAAAGTATGATATCCAACAATCATCACAATCAACACATAACACAAGAGATTTAATGTGGAAATCCTGTAAAGGGAAAAACCACCTAGGATCGGCAACCCAACAATTGTTCACTCTTCTGAAGTGAGGCCTATGAAGACCCAACCCTATTAAAGGTTATAAAACACACTATAAGGTGTGACCTTGTTAGAGGATTTAACTCTAACCATAATCGTCCAACCAACATTCACTATGGGGTTGATAGGATAACAAATGTGCAATCTATGAATGACATTACAAGACTTTCAAGTCTACTCAGTTAAGAGATTTATCTGATTACAATGGTTAAACTGTAATAGCAGGTGATATGATTACAATACAACTTGATTTGAAAATGTACAGATCTATATTATGCTCAATCAAATCTCTGATCAATATATCAATTCTGTTTCAACAATATTCAGTAACTTACTGTCTCTCGGTTATAGCTTTCTGATGCTCAGTAATCTTTGCAGTTCGGTTCTCCTTAACCAGTTTGATCAAGCATGCATGAAGTTTGTTTGTGTGATATCTTTGTAGTATTCTTTCCTCCTACAAGAGTTTTATAATGAAACCCCAGTCTCTTAAATAGACAAGTAAACTATTTTCTTTTCATCCATCAGATTTTGCCACTTAATCTCCTTCATTGGTTTTTCCGCTTAAACCTTCCTCGGCTGATGTGTCAGTAACATTTTTCAAATCTTTCCTTTATATCTTCCTTGAATTTTTCTAGCCGTTGATCTTGTAGAAAACTTTATCTTTCACCTCGTGATCATACACTTTACAGCTCATCAACTTCTGTCGGCTAAACAAATCATTTAGTTCTTTTGTGTTGGCAAGTTGGCTATACTAATATATATGACTTGATATAGTGTTGTCATTATGGCAACAAAGTCATATAGCAGTTTGGAGTCAGCGCACCTGATGAGAAGATCTGAAATCGGTTAAGTATTGAAGACTGGACAGTGTACAGAGTTCCTGTAGCTTAGAGCATCAGCGCACATGCGTATGAAAGAATTATGTTATGCACCCTAGAAGTTAAGTTGGTTAGATTATATTCATGCTTAGTCTATGAATGCATAATCAGATATGCAAGGATGAGAAAGATACAGTCAGTTGAAGTTGCACAGCTAGTGTGTGCCAGTGAAGAACAGAGTAAGCAGTCGATAGTTATCATTTTGAGTTGTGACTATATTCTAAAGTTGTAAAGGCTATGAACTTATTTTAATTAGGTTTTTGACATATATATATGTTTTATTGTAAACACGCTTAAGCCAATTCATTTGGAAGTGCTGTATGTAATAGGTTTAAGGGCCGACCTAGTTGTTTATTTTGTATGTGCGTATAAATATAAGATGTGCCCATTGTATTCGGTATGGAAGTTGACAGAGAGTTGTGATAAGAAGAGAAGAAGTATGCAAAGAGTCTATAAGATGTATTAGAGCTTTGCAAGAGGTCAAAGCATCAATGCATCAAAGGAACTGATCTGACAAGCAGTGTCACAGTGACAATTCATCCAGTAGATATAGTGTGTATTTGAGATTAGAAGGTTGTAGCCTTCACCACTTGAGCAGTGAGCTCTAGGACAATGCATCCATTCCCATAATAGGGACTATTGTAAAAGACTCATAACAAGGTCCGACCCTTGACAAGGTCTATTGTACTTAAAGTATTGTAAAGAAACTCCTAACAGGGTTAAGGATCTTCTAACAAGGATCAAAAAACACTAGTACAAAATATTAGTGGGTGTCAATTCGCACTAGGGTTTTTACCTACTTGGGTTTCCCTATAACCATATTGGTGTCATGTGTTGATTTCATGTTTCATGTTTATGTGAATGTTTATTTCAGTTCTTAAGCATATAAGTTTAGTATAAAGATTAAAGTTAAAAGATAAAATACAGTGAACATTGATTCACCCCCCCCTCTTAGTGTTCCCATTCCTAACAATTGGTATTAGAGCTCTGGTCCTTAGCAAAGAAGTTTAACCACTTGAGTAGATCATGGACAAAGCAGAGATGAAACATCTAAAAAGAAATCTGGAAGATGCTCTTGAAGACCTGGACAAATTAGAAAGAGAAATTGAAGAACTAAAGGAAAAGGTCAGTGATGCTCAATTAGTTATCAAAAGACTAAGAAAGGATTTGAAAGAATTCTCTAACAATGATCTAGGAGCAAAGGTCAAGAAGCTGAATGAAGAAAATAAATCCTTAAAAGAACAACTTGAAGAGTTTGATGATAAACTGACTAACAATCAGGAAGTATACAATGAACAAATCAAAGAGAACCTTCAACTCAATGAAGAACTAAGGCAAGCAAACATGGAAATATTGGAGCTAAGGAATAGCAAAGAAAGCTTGGAATTTGAATTAAAAGAAGAAAAGAATCATATTGACAAATTACACACCAGTTCTGATTTGATAGAATCTCAATTGTATGCAAGAAGAGTAAAAGGAGACACTAGTTGTATTGGATACAATGAAGCACAAAATCAAATTGACAACATGCGAGCAAGAAAAGATACACAAAAATACTCTACTAATACTGAGAAGATTGAAGATCAAACCAAAGATAATGGTGAACCACCTAAGAATGAGCACAAGCTAGTAGACCACACTTGTTTTGCATGTAACAAGCATGGATACATAGCAAGGAACTATATAGAGGTAAGACCTTTTAATGGTTACTGTTATTCATGCAATAAATTTGGTCATAGAGCTATGAATTGCAAGACTAGTAAAAAGAATAGGATTCAGCATGATCAGAGAAATGAGAATCAGATAATGTAAAAAGTTCTCAGAATATTACATGTCAGATATGTAACTATAATGGTCACTCAGCTAAACAATGTAAAATGGTGACTCATGTCAATGTGCTGAGGAATATAAGACCTCCATTCATTTGTCACTCTTGTAACAAGGTTGGACATATCTCAAAGTTCTGTAGATCAAGGATGCAAGGTCAGGAAAGCCCTAAAAAGGCTGAAGAATCAATATTGGATCCTGAAGGAGAAGGTAATTTTGTCAAAGCCTCAGATGATGCGAGCTTGATTTGGTCAGAGAAAAAGAAGGACAAGATTGATGAGTATGTATTGGATGCATCCATAGTGGATGCACCCTCTACATTTGGATGAATGGCCCTCAGGGTCATAGGGGGAGCTAGTTTAGCTCTAGACCCCTACATGGCTGGTATACTCACTCTCAGAGTATGCACCTTTGGAATTGAGCTTTTGGAGTATAAAGGAACCTTTGTGAAAGAGTGCACATACTGATTGTTAACAAAATAAAAGTTGAAAAGTTTAAGTGACAATCTGGTTTATGTGGCAAGCATTAATAGCAAAATTTTCACTTTAAGTACACAAAAAGTTGTCTAATTACTCATTGCATTCAATTTCAGAGTGATAGGAGAGAAGAAAGAGCCTTAAAAGTTATTGTGAAGACTTGCAGATTGATCTATCAGTGATTTGCAGTTCACCTGATCGATTGCAGAAACCCTAGTTTGTCATGTTGATTCAGAAGTCTTCAGATTATCTCAGAATACAATTAGAAAGTGATAATACAAGTGATGACCACTCCCATAGTTTTTGATGTTGCAAAAAAGAAAATATATGTCTTTAAGAAGCATCCATTTAAGTCTACCCTAGATGACTTAGAGGGAGCATTCTCCCACACGCCTATGGGCGTTATGCATGTGGAAGACATTAGGGCTTACATTTACTGCAAGAAGGAACTAGTTGGATTGGATAGGTTAAGGGTGCACATGGAAACAATGTTAAAACCAGACAAAACCTTCCTAGATGAATATGCAAAGTGGAATGATCACCCCATAGTAGAGTATGCTATGGCATATGAATTCTATGAGATAGAATGGATTAAAATAATTTTGAGCATAATTCATGATGACCTATTTTGGATAGGTGATGTGCTGGTCATAATTACTAGTGACTTGATATATGAGATGAGAGGCCTATCTAAGACAAGCGCCATCCTTCCAGTAGGCAAGGATGTCAGGACAATTGTTGAGCAAACATGTAAGTCAAGGAGTGATAGGCACGGGATGACAATTAAGCCTATTGAGCAAGTTGACATCAAATTGATGTCTATGATACTTGGATATAGGTTTCATCACACCAACAAGGTGAATAGTGTGTCTATGAGCACAATTCTAGAAACCATTAGACTTGTAAGGGAAGATGGAGAGTTCAACTTGTGTGAGATCTTGCATGCATAGTTGATTGATAACATCAAGGCAATCAAACATGACAAGACCAAGATATTCAGGTTTGGGTCTTTGATCATTTACATGAACCTTCATATAGTTGGTAAAGTATCAGATTTGTATTTGGACAAGTCCATTCCAACCATGCCACAAATATCTAACAAAGCATCTACTGAGAGTACATTGAGAGATTATATAACATTGGAATTGAAGACCTTCAGGGCCAAGATGCAAATGAGGTAGAGAATTCTAGAAAACATTATTGAAAAGTACAAGGATACAATTTGTTTTATGGTTGAAACAGATACAACATGCATGGAGGCAGTAGTCCCTAGAACAAAGTGGATTCATCCACTTGGATATGAAGTAGATGAAATTTTTTTAGAAGCATATGCTCAAGTATTTCTTTCAGCTCCTACTGACCCTAATGAGCCTAGATGGGGAACTTATGAGGAGAAGACAAGAGAAATAGATGCCAAGCTAAATAGCACAGCAACAAAAAGAAAAGTTGCTAAAGTCACATCAGAGATCTTGAGAATACATGGTGTGTCTCAAGTAGATCTTGACAAAGAAAAAGAACAAAAGATTTCTTTGGAACTAAAGAGCATAGATGCAACAAAGGAAGAATCACATGATCCCAAGTTGAAGAAGGTGAAGATAGAGAAATTTGATGAACAAAAGGATATAACTGATGATACTCCTTCTATGCCCAAGAAAACCATTGACCTTACTGCTCCTCCTGAGTATAAGGAAATGCCAAAGAGGAAGAAAGAAACCAGCTCTAGTCATCGATCCTCAAGAGTCACAAGAAATAGAAGGAACACTCAAGCACCTCCTGAAGTAAGTTTCAAACCTAGTCTCAGTGTGCTAAGTGCTAGAATAATTGATGAGGGAAGAATTGATCAAGTAGGGAAATTTTATGAAAAGTATAGTGAAATAGACAAATCTGAGATTCATAGCATGATCATAAAGCACATGATCAAGTTTAAAAGGACAGTCTTGGAACTAAAAATAATGATCCTTGACAATGTATGGAATATCCTTGAATTCCAAAAGAGACATGCTATTGAAGAAGATCTGCGGATAAGGGAAAAGATCTTAGATGAAACCCTTCCTGTATGTGAGCTAGAAGAGAAGAAGTTGATGTTAGATCTAGTGAAGCCTCACCTTAGAACCAAGACAAGAACATTGAATATAATGAATAAAAATTATGAGTTAATTGCCAAAGAAACAGAGAAAGCCTTTGAGAAGGTCTTTATGAATAGGAACATGTATCCACCTACTGCGCCCATAGCACATGTACCCACAATGGTTACAAAAGGGTCAGAGACCATCAAGATATAATCTACAGGTCCTCAGGATTCAACGCCTACAGTGGAAGCACAAACAGAGTTAGATATGTCTGCGCCCATGACAGAGTCACTCAAGGACATCACCATTATCATTGATAATGTGGAAATAGCCATTGCAGCCACTGAAACTGAGTTGGACAAGTTTGAGGAAGCTTTTGTGAGCACACAAGAAGCTAAAATTTTATGCAGCAACACACCTCCCATTCATCAAGAAGAGGTATTGATTGAAAATATAACATATGAGAAAGAAGGAGAAAAGATGGAAGAAAAAGAACAAGAAAAAGAAAAAATAGAAAAAGAAGAAGAAAAGAAAGAAACATAAAAAGAAAAGAATAATGATCCATCAGTTGAACTAGTCAAGGTAAAAAAAGAAGTGATGGATAGCACTCCCATCACTCCCTCTGTAGCATTGTTGTCAAGTTTAACACCTAGCACATCCAGTTTAAACTCATGGAGAGAAGAAGACTTGATTAAGTTCAGCATCTTAGCTATGGAGAAGGCCAAAGAAAAACAAGTAATGAGGAATCCCCTCCTAGTAGAATTAGTAAACATTCTAAACAATTTATTGCTAGAGGACAAGAAAGTGTTAAAGATACACTCGGTTGATGATGTGAGTACAGTCATCTCACATTTCAAAAGCAATTTCTCAAGCCTTGAAGAATCTGCATCCCTAGTTGCAGAAGGAAAGTATCTGAAGAAGAGATTGAATGAATTGGTTAGCAAATTTGCACTTGACCTTAGCTCACTCAAGACTAGTCAAGCATCTCTAAAAGAATTTACAGATCAAGGAAGAAGAATCATTGCAGAATGCATGGATCAAGATAAGCTCACCAATGCTCATTTCAAGAAAATAAAAGAGGCATAAGGTATGATTGAGCAAGTGAAGAGTTAAGTGAAAGAAAAATCCACAGATGTGAACATGCACAATAATGTCTACCAAGGACAGATAGACAAAATTGAGAAGGTAGAGAACGAGATGACAAAGATAAGGTCTAGATAGACTTAGTTGATGAATGCTCTTGCGCCCTCATTAGACATTATAAATCAGAATCTCAAGGAGATTGATGCCACCATGATAACCTATGATCAAGGTCCTTCCATAGATTTGAAGAAGATGGAGAAGCTTCAGTATGCATTATGTGCCCATCTCCAGATAGTAAAATCTTTGATCACATTTTGGAAGAAAGAGATCCAGAACCTAAAGATAGCATATCCGGATGTTTTCCCTCAGTAAGTATGTATAGATACAATTTTTGTAACACCTTTGTCATTAATGTCAAAGGGAGAGTTTTGTATAGAATATGGATCATAATATGTATAGGGAGATATAAGTATATGTATAGAAGACAAAAAGTTTTTAGTATTAAGGACAGTAAGCAACTTGGCCATATTCCTTTGTTGCCATCAATCATGACAAAGGTGGAAATTATTGGAAAGTTGGCTATAATAATATATATGACTTGATATAGTGTTGTCATTATGGAAACAAAGTCATATAGCAGTTTGGAGTCAGCGCACCTGATGAGAAGATCATAAATCAGTTAAGTATTAAAGACTGGACAGTGTATAGAGTTCCTGCAGCTCAGAGCATCAACGCACGTGCATACAGAAGAATTATGGTATGCACCCTAGAAGTTAAGTTGGTTAGACTATATTCATGCTTAGTCTATGAACGCATAATCAGATATGCAAGGATGAGAAAGATACAATCAGTTGAAGTTGCACAGCTAGTGTGTGCCAGTGAAGAATAGAGTAAGCAGCTGACAGTTATCATTTTGAGTTGCGACTATATTCTAATGTTGTAAAGGCTATGTGCATATTTTAATTAGGTTTCTGATATATATATATATATATATATATATATATATATATATATATATATATATATATATATATATATATATATATATATATATATATATATGTTTTATTGTAAACACACTTAAGACAATTCATTTGGAAGCGTTGTATGTAATAGGTTTAAGGGTCGACCTAGTTGTTTATTTTGTATGTGCATATAAATATAAGATGTGCCCATTGTATTCAGTATGGAAGTTGATAGAGAGTTGTGATAAGAAGAGAAGAAGTATGTGAAGAGTCTATAAGATGTATTATATCTTTGCAAGAGGTCAAAGCATCAACGCATCAAAGGAACTGATCTGACAAGCAGTGTCACAGTGACAGTTCATCCAGTGGATATAGTGTGTATCTGAGATTAGAAGGTTGTAACCTTCACCACCTGAGAAGTGAGCTCTAGGATATAGTGTGTATCTGAGATCAGAAGGTTGTAACCTTCACCACCTGAGAAGTGAGCTCTAGGATAGTGCGTCCACTCCCCTAATAGGGACTATTGTAAAAGAATCCTAATAGGGTCCGCCCCTTGACAAGGTCTACTATACTTAAATTATTGTAAAGCAACTCCTGACAGGGTTAAGGATCTTCTAACAAGGATCACAAAACACTAGTGCAGAATATTAGTGGGTGTCAATTCCCACTGGGGTTTTTACCTACTTGGGTTTCCCCGTAACCATATTGGTTTCATGTGTTGATTTCATGTTTCATGTTTATGTGAATGTTTATTTCAGTTCTTAAGCATATAAGTTCAGTATAAAGATTAAAGTTAAAAGATAAAATATAGTGAACACTGATTCACCCCCCCCCTCTCAGTGTTCCCATTCCTAACATTTTGTTAATTCTTGGTTAACAAAGAAATGTGTTGGTGAACACAAGCTCGGTTCATACTATGCTTAGTATACACTACACTACTTGGTGTATACTAGAATTCTTCATTAACCGACAATATTGCTTTGTAACATTTTGCTCCCAACTTCATAAAAGATTAATGCAACATAATCAAGTCAACAATATGAAGTCATAGACTCATCAATAAGTTACCAAGAGTAATCCTTATCCTCATCTGTCATATCCATCTTCCTCCATGTAGTTATCTCAGTTCTTTATCTTCCTCTTTTCTTCTACAAATGTTTTAGATGTTTGCAACTCCATGATAAGTACTGTCAAAACTAGTTGACATCAATGACAACATAAAATTGATTCAATTATCTTACATAACAGTTCAGTGCTCAGTGATCTCTAATCACTTGAAGTTCTTCAAACAGGTTCTCAATCAGTTGTAGTTCATCAATCTCTCCCTTTGGCATTGATGGCAACTCAAGCAATATGAAGTATACCATACATATACCAAACATGTATTCTAAAACTCTGTAAACAAATTTTGTAGCTCCATAAGCTCTCCCTTAGCTTAATATGTTTAATCACTATGTTACATACCAGCATTGCAATATGAAGACTATCTTCTGTAGATATGATCTTTAGCATCTCTCAGGTTCCTTCTGTTTATCTCTCCCTGTATCTTTTTAGATTGTATCTCCCTAAGATAAATGTTCCTGTATTCTCCTCAGTTATCATATTGTTTATCTCTCCCTTTGACAACAATGCCAAAGAAACAAATAAACCATACAACTTTGTAGTAGCCATGTAACTCTCTGTTGTCCAGTGCATTGACTGTATCTCTGTATATTGATTATGCCACTGGTTTCTCAAGTCTTTCACAACCTTAGATAGAAATCCAAAGTGTGAACTATGCTGCATCAACATGAATGATCTTTTGATAAGATTAGGCTGATACAACCTCCAGATCACATTAGTGACTGGTAGATAGGGGATGGACCCCATGTCTAGTCCTCAAGTATTCAAATGTATCTTTTAGTAGAGGCTTTGTAAATATGTTTGCAAGTTGTTCTTTAGATGTAACAAATTAAAGATTCACTTGCTTCTCCTGCACTTGTTCTCTTAAGTAGTGATACTTGATAGACATGTTCTTTGTTTTAGAGTACATCACTAGATTCTTTGAAATGTTTATAGCACTAGTGTTATCACAATATATAATCACCAGCTCAGTGATTATCTCATTCATTCCTTCTAACACTTTCTTGATAGATGCAATATTTGAATAGTTTGTAGCAACAACAACATACTTTGCTTTGGTTGTAGACTGGAAAATACAAGACCGCTTCTTACTTGTCCATGTAACAAGTCTTTCCCCAAAGAAAAATGCTCCTCCGGTTGTGCATTTTTTGGCATCCACATTTCTAGCCCAATCAGCGTCGGTGTATACGTTAAGTTCAAACTTGCCTTCCTTAGGATACCATAATCCAAAATCCTCTTTTTTCTTCAGGTATCTTAAGATTCTCTTTGTAGCAATCATGTGTGACTCCCTAGGATTTGCAAAAAATCTTACAACAATCCCCACAGTATGTGTTATATCTGGTCTACTATGTACTACATACATTAACTTACCAATTATTGATCGGTACAATGTCTGGTTCACCTTTGTAGTTTCATCCTCTTTAGTAAATTTGTAGCATATGACCATTGGTGTTCCAACTGGTTTAGCATCTTCCATGCCAAATGTTTTCAGTATTTCCTTTATATACTTGGATTGTGTGATGAATATCCCATCACTCTGTTGAATAACTTGCAGTCCTAGAAAGAACTTAATCTCTCCAAACATAGACATTTTGAACTCTTTTCTCATCTCATCAGCAAAGGATTTACATATGTGATCTTGACCTCCAAAGATAATATCATCCACAAATATCTCAGAAATTAGAATAGTATCATCAATATCTCCTTTCATATACAAATTGTTGTTCTCACTAGTTCTAACAAATCCAATACTTAACAAATAAGTATGCAGCCTTTCATAGTAGGCTCTCAGTGCTTGCTTCAAACCATACAAATCTTTATGTAATGTACATGCCATGTCTTTCTTTTCTAGATCAACGAACCCTTTTGGTTGTTCTATGTAGACTTCTTCTTCAAATATCCCATTCAGAAATGCAGACTTAACGTCCATTTGATAAACTTTAAATTTCTTATGTGTTGCATAAGCCAGTAACATTTGAACTCCTTCTAATCTAGCAATAGGTGCAAAGGTCTCACCATAGTCAATTCCTTCCTCCTGTGCATACCCCTTGCAAACTAGTCTGGCTTTATTCCTTGTAACCTCTCCATTTTCATTCAACTTATTTCTGAAGATCCACTTAGTACCGATAACATTCTTATCCTTAGGTCTAGGTACTAAGGTCTATGTCTTATTTTCCTCGATTTGTTCAATCTCTTCATTCATTTCATTTATCCACTCTTCATTCTCTAATGCAACTTTAACATTTTTTGGTTCATATTCACAAACTAAGCATGTACCTAGTCTTGAATTACTTCTCGTTTGTATGCCAACTTGCTCGTCGCCAATAATTTATTTCTCAGGATGATGTCTTCTGAAAAATCTTGCTAGTATCCAATCTCTTCTTTCTTGTTCATCTTGTTTAGGTTCATTTTCCTGCTCGGTAGGTCCTTCCTACTCGTCGGTTTCTCTTTCCTGTTCCTCGGTGTTGTTTTCCTGCTGACCAATTATCACTATATGCAGCTTTGGTAGATACTCTAGATGCTCAATGCATGTAAATCTATCGTAGTCTTCCAGTTCCTTTGTGCTTTCTTCTGCATTCTTGTCATCAAACTCATCAACCCTGACATTAGCACTTTCTATCATTTTATTTGTAACTTTATTTAGACACTTATATGCTTTTCTTTTAGTGGAATAACCAAGAAATATCCCTTCATCACCTTTTGAGTCAAACTTTCCATTTCTTTCACCTTTTAGAATAAAGCATTTACTTCCAAAATTTTTGAAATAACTTATAGTGGGTTTGTGTCCAAACCATAACTCATAGGGTGTTTTGTTAGTGTCCTTCTTTAACTGTACTTGATTCAAAACATAAATAGTTGTGCTAACTACCTCTCTCCAGTATGTCTGTGCAACATTTTTCTCTATCATCAGTGTTCTTGCATAGTCAACTATTGACCTATTCCTCCTTTTAGCAATTCCATTTTGCTGAGGTGTCCTAAGTGCAGAGACCTGTCTTTTTATACCATGCTCATTACAAAAGTTAGTAAATTCATCAGAAATAAATTCACCACCTCGGTCAGATCTTAAGCATTTCAATTCTTTACCACTCTCTTTCTCTAATTTTTCTTTATACCACTTGAACATCTTAAATGCCTCTGATTTTTCTTTCAAGAACATGACAGTCATCAATCTAGTATAGTCATCAACAAAAAGAATGAAATATCTATCACCATAATAACTCTGAGTTCTCATAGGACCACATAGGTTGGTGTGAACTAACTCAAGTATTTTCTTTGTTGAATAATCTTTGCTTTTGAAACTAGATTTTGTCATTTTACCTTTCTGACACTCATGACACATAACATGATCAGGCTTAGATAAGTTAGGCAGATCTCTAACCTTTTTCTTTTTACTGATCTTAATCATGTTATCAAAGTTCACATGACATAACCTTTTATGCCATAACCAAGCATCTTCATTTTTCATCATTAAGCAAGAAGACTCATCATTATTAAGATAAAACAAGTTACCTTTTGATTGTGCTCCTATTCCAACAAGTCTTCCTCCATCATCAAATATTTTTACTTTCTTGATCTCAAAAGCAACTCAGTGACCTGAATTATTCAGATGTGCCACACTTAGAAAATTATAGTTTAGTCCTTCTACCCAATAAGAATTATCACATTGGATTCTATCATTTATCAGCAAGGATCCCTTTCCTCTAACCATGCAAGGTGTATCATTACCCATTTTTACAGATCCTCCATATATTGCTCAAGATGATTAAATTTTTCTTCATCACCAGTCATGTGATGTGTATAACTACTATCTATGATCCATGTATCATTTTTATTAACCTTAGAAATCAACGTTGTTTCTACATACTTTTCTTCTTCCTCAGAATTGTCCTTCATAGCAACAAATACTACCTCTACATCAACATCTGAATCTAAATCAGATTCATTTTCTTTTGCAATGTAACATACCTTTTTTCCTTTATCACTGTTGTCTTGGTTGTCTCTGTTGTAGTGTCAATAACTTTTGTTTCCTCTTCTCCCATAACTTCCTTCACCAGATCGGTCCTTGTTTCTATCATCTTCCTTCCTGTTTGGACATCTAGCAGCAATATGACCAACTTCTTTGCAGTTAAAACATGCTAAAGGTAATTTGCCTCTATATCTACCTTTTCCTTTAGGTAATGTCCTGGCCATAAGAGCTTCAAGCTCATCAAGTTCATCATCAGTATTGCTATCACTATCATCCTTATTATTTCTACTACTAGACTTACCAATCTTCAGAGAAGTCATAAAAGTAGATTCAACAATCAATACAACACTATTATCATAGTTGTTCAGTTCAAAAGTTGTTAGCTTTCCAATTAGATTATCAAGAGTGAGAGTAACGTTAGGTGCTAACCTATTTTCATGAAATGCAGATATTCTGATGGCATAGAAAGGCAATAAAGTCCTTAGAATTTTTCTTACCATAGTGTCTTCATAAATAACTCCATTAGATGCTCTGATAGCATTAACTACCTCCTTTATTCTATTTGTGTACTGCATAATGTTTTCTCCTTCTTTCATCTTCATATCATCGAATCTTCCTCTTAAACTTTCGGTTGTGGCTCTCTTGACATTTGTATCACCACTATAAACTTGAGCAAGTTTATCCCACATATCTTTAGTAGTAGTGCAATCTTTAATATCTTTAAACTCAACATCTGTCAGAGCAGCAGCAATCTCCATCATAGTAATGTTATGCTCATGTCTATCTCTTAGTTGATCTAGAGTCAAAGGTCCAGTGGGCGGTGCAATGTAGCCATTCTCTAATAGTGTGAGGGTAGAATTCCCAATTCCAGATATATGCAGTTTCATTCAGCTTTGCCATATTGTAAAGTTGTCCTTGTTCAGCTTTGACACATCTCTCTTATACATTTTGTGATCTTTATGCTGAAGTCCTCAAAACTCTATTCCAAGCAACCAATACGCTCTGATACCAATTGTTAGAATAACTGAGAGGGGGATGAATCAGTTATCCACTGTCCCAAATACAAAATGTATATCCAAAAACAATTTAAACAAATTTCTACAGCTCGGTAACATATAATAGTAAATTGTTTGTGCTTTTACCGATTAATAGTTAATAACTTTTAGTAACTACCGATAAAATCTAATATGCAACATATAAAGTATGATATCCAAAAATCATCACAATCAACACATAGCACAAGAGATTTAACATGGAAACCCTGTAAAGGGAAAAACCACCTGGGACTAATAACCCAAAAATTGTTCACTCTTCTGAAGTGAGGTTGGTGAAGACCCAACCCTATTAAAGGTTACAAAATACACTGTAAGTTGTGACCTTGTTAGAGGATTTAACACTAACCATTATCATCCAACTAGCATTCACTATGGGGTTGATAGGATAAAAAATGTGCATTCTATGAATGACATTACAAGACTTTCAAGTCTACTCGATTAAGAGATTTATTTGATTACAATGGTTAAACTATAACAGCAGGTGATCTGATTACAATACAACTTGATTTGCAAATGTACAGATCTATATTATGCTCAATCAAATCTCTGATCAATATATCAATTCTATTTCAACAATATTCAATAACTTACTGTCTCTCGGTTATAGCTTTCTGACGCTCGATAATCTTTGCAGTTCGGTTCTCCTTAACCAGTTTGATCAGGAATGCATAAAGCTTGTTCATGCGATATCTCTGCAGTATTCTTTCCTCTGGCATGAGTTTCATAATGAAACCCTAGTCTCTTAAATAGACAAGTAAACCATTTTCTTTTCATCCATCAAAATTTGCCACTTAATCTCCTTCGTTGGTTTTTCCGCTTAAACCTTCCTCAGTTGATGTGTCAGTAACACATTTCAAATCTATCTTTTAGATCTTCCTTGAATTTTGCTAGCCGTTGATCTCGGAAAAAACTTTATCTTTCACCTTGTGATCATACACTTTACAACTCATCAACTTCTGTTGGCTAAACAAATCATTTAGTCCTTTTGTTCATTCTCGGTTAACAAAGAAATGCATCGGTGAATACAAGCTCAGTTCATATTGTGCTCGGTATACACTACATTGCTCGGTGTATACTGGAATGCTTCATTAACTGACAACACTGCTTTGTAACATTTTTCTCCCAACTTCATAAAAGATTAATGCAATATAATCAAGTCAACAATATGAAGCCATAGACTCATCAATAAGTTACCAAGAGTAATCCTTATCCTCATCTGTCATATCCATCTTCCTCCATGTAGATATCTCAGTTCTTCATCTTTCTCTTTTCTTCTACAAATGTGTTAGATGTTTGCAACTCCATGATAAGTACTGTCAAAACTAGTTGACATCAATGACAACATAAAAATGATTCAATTATCTTACATAACAGTTCAGTGCTTGGTGATCTCTAATCACTTGAAGTTATTCAAATAGGTTCTCAATCAGTTGTAGTTCATCAAGTGTTGTATCCAACAAAGGCATCAGGGAAAAATTCCTATCATCCTTCGTAACAATAAACACATTCTTCACACAATCATATGTAGCTCTGTAATCATATTGCCAAGGTCTACCGAGAAATATATGACAACTATTCATCTCCACAATATCACATAGCACAAGATCCTTATACTAGTCAATCTAAACATTAACAAAGCATTGTTCTCTTACTTCTAGAGCATGATCATCTTGCAACTAGCCAATCCTATAAGGATGTGGATGTCTCATTCTACTCAAACCAAGTTTCTAAACCATGTCCTCAACAACAAGGTTATCAGTACTACCACTATCAACAATAACATCACAAAGTTTACCTCTAGACTTTCACCAAGTCCTGAACAAGTTACTTTTCTAACAAGGTTCCTCCTTTGTACCGAACAATGTTCACCAAACCAGCAAGTTCTCAGATTCAGGTTAATTCTCAACATTTTCATTCACCACAATAGTTCATCGGTCACCAAGCTTCTTATGTGTACACTCAAAATAATAGTGTCCTTCACCACAGTTATAAAAAGTACCCTTAAAGATAACTCTACCTGTCTTCTTCTTCGGTTCTATAGGTTTCTGTTCATCTTCTGCAGTCGGTTTATCCTTATCGAGTGATCAATATTTTCCTTCCCTTGGGGATTACCATGTTGTTTCCTCTTCAACTTATCTTCTGCCTTCAGAGCATACTGATAAGCATCTTCAACAGAATCAATCTACAGCATACCAAGCTCATCCTAAATATTGAATCTCAAACCATTCACATCCCAAGCTACCTTTTCCTTACCAAGTTCTCTGTGTCCAAACTGAATAGTAAGCTTGCAGAACTCCTTGGTATAATCTTCAATAATTAGATCCTTCTATTTTAGATTCTGTAACTTCTTAAACAAGTCAAGCTCATAGTCAGCAGGTATGAACTTAGCTTTCAACTTAGTCACCATCAACCTCCACCAATTGATCTTCATTTCACCTTCATCTTCTCTATCTCTTTGTAATTCTTTCCACCAAAGAGCAGAATGTCCTTTCAATTTTGTCTATGCCAACCTCACCCGAAGAGGATCTTCAATTTCTTCTAGATCAAAGAAATCTTCAAGTTCACCAATCCAATCAATCAAGTTCTTGGGTTTCAAAGTACCAGAGAAAGTAGAGACTTCCATTTGGTAAATATTACTTAACCAAGCTCTAGATCTATGCAACTGAGTATTTTTGTCTTCACCAGATCTATCCCTTTAGTCATCACCATTAGATCCACCAGCTTCAAAGTCTTTTTATTAGCTTCCTCATAACCATCTTTAGTACCAACATTCTGAGGTACACCAGCAACAACTCTCATGATCTCAACGACCATGTCATTCTTCATCAACTCCATCTCAGATCTGAAATCAGATTTCACCTTCTTTGTAATCCTAGATTCCATAGTATCACAGAGATCTGCAATCACTATAGGGTCCAATCTTCTCGGAGGCATCCTTAAGGATAAGAGAAACCCTCTACAACAAACCCTACACCGACCACCTTGTGACAACCTCCAAGTTGTATGCAAGTCAGATCAGCCTGCCACCTCGCACAAACAACTAGGCCAAGATTACACAAGTTTAGTGCCACAGATCTGAAACCCAGATCATATGATCTCTTTTCCAACAAGATCAACTTCACAAGATCATCCTTTCTAGGTTAGCCTTCACTCCACAAGATCAACTCAGCTCTGATACCACCTGACGTAGGTCAAGGATGGTGGATCCAATGAAGGACAGTCCAACCTTGTAGCTTTAGAATGACACAAAGGAATAACACAACAACATATGTTTCAAAATATATTTTGCATTAACATGCCCGACTGTAAGGCTTTCCAGGTTAGGGCCAATTACAATGAGAAACAATTTAGCAAGATCAACAAGATCCAATACAAATCTAGCTAGTTCATTTCTAAGACAAATAAGAAACTGATGGAAACCCTAAGGGAGATCTAAACTTGTGCTTGCAAGCCACCAAGCAATCTCCTTGTCTCCAAGTATGCAAACCACTAGCTCTGCTATTACACACTATCAGATCACAATCTGATCTGCAAGATCTTTTCCATAACTTCACTTATCTACTACCCCTAGATCTTCTCTTAGAACCTCCCGATTTGATTCCTAAAACAACTACCCAAACACCCTATAAATACTAATCATCAACCACAAGTCAGCTGGATGAAACAATTAAATCCTACAAACAAATATTAAATGCAATACAAGTTGGCTCTCAAATATCCTTACAATTATTTAATTCAACATGTTAGCCTCTAGATCCACATAGGAGAATGTGACATTAGCTACCAACAATAAATGCACCAATTCGGCCAACCAAACCACCAAGAACTCCAGTTGGTAAACCAGACTACTGAGTGCCAAAGAAACTACCGAGCACTAGTGAAACAACTGACCAAGCCAAGCAACACCAAGAAATACAGGATTCACCGAGCACTAGTTCCACCAAGCACTAGAAGCTTCACCGAGTTCCTTCAGTGAACAAGCTTCCTTTAATAACCGAGACCATCGGTTAATGCTGCAACCGAGTAACACTGGCCAAGAAACACACCACAATGTAGATTCACCAAGGACCCAAGAATGCTATTGCATCATACTAAATAGAACTTTGTACTACTGCTAAAAACCTATATCCTATAAATTCTATACGTGTTGCTCATATTAAAAATAGTATTTGACATTGTTAGGAAAAACATAATAGCAAACAAGATGTTGATATCTCAGCCAAATTGAAAGATCACACAAAAATAAGGTAATATCTCATTTTTGATATTTTGCATTATTTTTTGTTCCCACACCATCTGGACACTCCTAAATTTCTTTCTGATCAATAGAAAACTAATTTCTATTACAATCATTACGTAAAATACATGTTCCAGTTTTATTAAAGAACTATTCAATTCTTTTAAACTTAAATATAGATTATGAAAAAGAGTGAAAGTAACAAGATCCATAAGACATTCTAACAAAGATGTTTTTGTATAACTCTTAAATTAGTTACCAAAATTTTCAATGAGAAGATTATCATTATAAATCTACTAGTTCGACATGCAATAAACAAACAATCAATTTCTATTTTAACCACTATGCAAACTACAAATACCACATTTTCATAAACTCCTCAAGCTTCAATTATGTAAAATAGGAGGAATGGGTAGTAAAATCCATTTTCTTTCTAGCATAAAACATCTACCAACCATGTCATAAATATTTTTATCCTTTTAAGCTTAACATGATTTAACTAGGGGTACTCTCATGTCTAATGGATGACAAGAATGTATAAGCCCTAGTTCACATGAGATTTGTAGTTTATATCTATGTACATATATATGTCATAATAACCACATTTTTCATGCATACACTTTAAAATACAAAAATACAGTTATAACAAGTCAATGTAAGGTGTAGTTTAGTCTATGAAGTAGGGTAAGTGTACTAATAGTTGTTATAGCTAACTTAACATGTTCTAAGCTTGTAAATGATACATCAAATTTTGACAATTTTCTTTTTAATGTCTTTGTGTGTGACTTAGCTCCTAATATCTATTTTGGCTTCTAGGCAATCAAGAAAAACACTCTAGGATTCATTATGTACACAAAGGTCAAAATGTAATCATTTAGAAGTGTTGTCCAATACCTACTAAAATATACCACTAGCCATGTAGCCATATATTTCTCCATAAATATATGTATAAAACATACCTTGAAAAATGTGTCCTTTATATTTGTGATGAAATATATTGTTGTATAGAAGCTTCCCTAAAAGGTGTCCCAATAAAGTTAGTAATTGAAAGTTGGATAAATAAGAAATAAAGAGTCATTATAATATAAGTGGTCTCAAAACTTTAGATGTGAACAATTCTTATGTTAAATATTATGTTTTATTCACTTAAATTAGATAATGCCTTCATGATCTTATACAAATAATTTTTTTATGAATGAATCCTCATTTAACTTGTAGTACATAATTAAAAAAATTGGGTGATATAAAGATAGAGTCCAAACAACGGTCATACGACCATCGAATTTGTCTCCTGACAGCCATGCATTCACTCAAGCAGCTCAATCAAGGGGTCAATGCAAGCTGTAGTTTATTCCATAGAGGAGAAAACTTGGACATGGATGCAAGCTGTGCTTGTGCCAACACATAATCCCAATTACTCAATGTGTCTCCAACTAAACATCTCAAAAGATTTCCCAAGCTTCTATTCAGAACTTCTTTCTATCCATCAGTCTGTGGGTGAAATGTAGAACTATATTTCAACTCGATGCCAAACTTTCTCTAAAGGGTCTTCCAAAAGTATCCAACAAATTTATTGTCTCGGTCAGAGATGATACTCCTTGGTAATCCATGCAATTTTGATGATTTCCTTAAATAAAAGATCTGCTATATTTAGTGCATCTGATATCTTTCTACAGGGTATAAAATGTGCCATTTTAGAAAATCTATCCACAATAATAAATATAGAATCATTACCTCTCACTGTCTTCGGTAAGCCAAGAACAAAGTCCATACTGATATCAATCCAAAGTTTCTCAGGAACAAAAATTGGTGTATACAATCTAGCATTCTAACTTACTCCTTTTTCAACTTGACAAATTCCACAACTTTTCACAAATTTTTGAACATCCTTATACAACTGCAGCCAAAAGTATTTTTCTTAAGAAAATTCAATGTCTTATCAAAACCAAAGTGTCCATACAAACCACTACTTTGTTTTTCTTTTATCAAATTAGTTCTTATTAATCCTCTCGGTATACACAACTGAATACCTTTAAACAACATACCTCCTTGAATTAAATATTCTTCCTATTTAGTACTCAGTTGATCTTTAATAGGTGCTCTGCACTTTCTCCATGGCTCAGAAAAATCAGGATCAAATTCATATGAATCTCTCATGTCATCAAAACCAAGAACTTCAATTTTCATCTTGGTCATCAAAGATCTTCTACTCAATGCATCATCAACTCAGTTAGTGAATCCACTCTTATGTTTTATCACAAATTTATAACTCTGCAAATATTCAACCCATTTCATATGTCTCTGATTCAACTTAATTTGACTACCCAAATACTGTAAATCTTTATGATCGATATACAACAAAAATTTAGTCAATATTAAATAATGTCTCCATTTCTTCAATGCTTGAACAATAGCATAGAATTCTTGATCGTACACAGAGTATTTCCTTTTTTCATCATTCAAATTTCACTAAAGAAAGAAACAGGTTTACCTTCTTGACTCAACACAGCTCATATTGCACTTCCACTTGCATCACATTCCACTTGAAATACCTTATTGAAATCAAACAATGCCAACACAGGCAATTCGACAACATTCTACTTCAGAGTCTCAAAAATTTTATCAGCTCCATGTCTCCACTTGAATTCTCTTTTATCTCCTTTCATAGTCTCAGTCATAGCATTACAAATTGAACTGAAATTCCTAATGAACTTTCGGTAAAAACTTGCCAAACCATTAAATGATCTTACCTCACTAGCATTCTTAGGTGTAGGCCAATTCAAAATAGCTTCATCCTTTTCAGGACCCAGCTTCAAGCCATCAGCTGAAATCACAAATCCCAAATACATAATCTCCTCTTCCATGAAAGAACACTTTTTTAGATTTATCAGGAACTTTTCTTCTTTCAACCTCTGCAATACTTGTTTAACATGCAACACATGTTATTCTCTGGTCTTACTGAATATCAAAATATCATCTAGGTATACAATAAAAAATTTACCTAAGAATTTCTTCAAAACTTCATTCATCAACCTCAAAAAAGTACTCAGTGCATTAGTTAAACATAAAGTCATAACCAACCACTCATACAAACCTTCTTTTTTCTTGAAAGCAATCTTCCATTCATCACCTTCTCTGATTCTGATACGATGATACCCACTTTTCAAATCAATTTTTGTAAAACACTTTTCTCCGGTCAAACTATCCATTATATCATCCATTCTCGGTATAGGGAACCTATATTTCATTGTTATCTTGTTGATTTATCTAGAATCAATACACATTCACCATTCTCCATTCTTCTTAGGTGCCAATACAGTAGGTACTGCACAAGGACTCAAACTTTCTCAGATCAAACCTTTCTACAATAATTCTTGAATCTGTCGGTTCAATTCCTGATTTTCGGTAGGTGTCAACTGATGTGGTTCCATATTCGACAAACTAGCTCCAGGGATTAGATCCATGCAATGATCAATAATTATCTTCGGTTGAAAACCATCAGGTACATTATTAGAAATGATTTCACTATACTCAATGAGTAACTTATCAATCTCCTCAGGGATGCTATCCTTTGTTTTCTTACTCAGTTTGTTAGGAATCACAACAAAACATACATCATTCTTCTTCAAATCCTCAACAAAATTTCTTCCTTCCATCAAGAAAACTTTCATAGATGTACAAACATTACTAACAGGTTCTTCAATCAAAGGTAACAAGATTTGTCTTCTCCCATCAGCCCAAATAGTGTATTTATGCAATCTCCCATCATATATAGCATGTTTATCATATTGCCAAGGTCTACCTAGCAAAATATGACAACAATCCATAGGCATGATATAACATAACACCTTATCATAGTACTTTCCAATTTTCAAATTCACATAAAATTGTTCACTTACCAAGAGTTCAAATTCACATAACATTGTTCACTTACCAAGAGTGTATGTTCATCTTTGATCCATGAAATCTGATAGGGCTTCAGTTGTTCCAACCTTTTCAACTGCAACTTTTTGACCATTTCCTCAGATGCCAAGTTCTCTGAGCTTCCACTATTAATGATTACCTTCCATACTTCATCAAAAACTCTACATCTGGTTTTGAAAAAACTTTTCCGTACTGGATCTTCCTTATTACTTTCACTCCAAAGTGCTCTCCTTACCATCAAGTTCCTTTCCTTCTTGGGTTCATTCAGTGACTCTTCTTGCACCAAAGCATTTCTACTGCTAGCAACCTTCTTACTTGCATGTGTACACTCAAATGATCTATGTCCTTCTTCTCCACAATTGTAACAAGTTCCTCAGAAACCACCTCTGTTATAACCACCTCGGTAGTTATTGCCTCTTCCTCTAGATGAACTTTCACACACTAGTAAATTTTAGCTTATTTTTCAATGAGGTTTAGTCAATTTTTAGATGCCAATTGGTCGACCATTCGACCATAATGGTTGTCAAAGTTTTTTTGTTGACACTACAACACATCAAACCTCTGTCAAAATTGTGATGTACACAGTGGTTGAATTATCGACGTGTACAACATCGAAATAATCACTTCAACTTGGAAGAATTATCGGCTATACTATTTATCTCTACGACCAATGTTGGTTAGAATAGTCATCGAATGTCGTCAAAATTGTGACTTGAAATTGTCAGAATAAATGTCGAGTATATAGCACTCTCGTTGATATGTCTATTCTTTTTTCATCGAAAAAATGAAAAAAAATTTAAATTTTTAAAAAATAAAAATTATCCAATTAAGCACAGGAATATTATGTCGTTGTTGTTGACAAACAATCACACATTTTCTATCCTTGGAAAATCTCCACAAAAATCCCTTCTAGCCTCCACTGCATATACGTCTTCTTAGAATCTAAAAACTCTGGCCCATCATTGATTCTCATCAATGTACCAATTTGGATGGAAAAGATTGCTCTCAAATATATGCACATCGATTAAGGTGAGTTACAAGAAAGAATAACTACCAAAGGGACTATGAAGAATGATAAGAGAGAATAGATCCACCACTAATGTCCAACCCACTCATTTTTTTCAATACTATAGAAACTAAGATAAAGATAAATCACTTTCTTGAAATAGGACTTTTCATATATCCAAAGATCACAACGACACCAAAGGCTTAATAGCATAGTTTGATATGATATGACTTGAACTAGACTGAGAAATTAAGTCACAACAATATTGAGTCTAAACACAAAAAAATTCTCACCCTTGATACCATGTGCAAAAAATCCATAATGGATTAGTTTAAATTACTCGAGTGCACAATGTCCTTTCAATAACCAATAATTGAGTTGTATACCCAGTCAATATGCACAGAATTGTTAAGAGGACATATTTGTGAAGGTTCTATAGACATAGGTTACTGAATCATCATCTCTGCATTGGTACTCAATTTTGAAACCCTCATATGTATATAGCCACTCTAGAAAATCTCCACATCTAGAAAATATCCTCACAAATCCCTTTTGGCCTCCACTGCATATATGTCTTCTTAGAATCTAAAAACTCCGACCTGTCATTGATTCTCATCAATGTACCAATTTGGATAGTAAGTCTAATTTAATTTGTCTGTGGACTGAGACCTTAAATTATTGAGCTTCTCTTTGTTTTGAGAAGAGTATAACATTATCTACTTAACAGGGCCAACCACGTGAAGGTGGAAGCTTATCTGGCCCATCCTAGGAGCCTCTTATGACCCTTTACGTTATTTTAAGACCTCTAAGATGTATTCTTAGGGATCATAAAGGGTCATAAGGGGTCTTGGGACACAACAACTAAGAAACATAATTGTAGGCATCATGGTCACAATTGTTTGGAGACAACGTAATTGAATTGTATATCTAGACGATGGAGAGAAACTTCTGCACCTCCGATTCCAAGTTGACACTGCGGGATCCAAAGACCATAGATAAGGAATAAATTTAGAGAGCGGAGGAGGGCCATAATGACAAAAATAATACAGGAAAAACCTCAAGTTAAATGATCTGAAAACTGCAAACATTTTAATAGATTTTTATTATTAAATAATGAAATTTGCATATACTAGTGTTCTAAGAACCCTCATTACATGATTTATTATTGTAAGCCCCCTCTGACTTACACATCTAGAAAATGAAACTACAACCTATTGGGATTGAGACGAATGTTATAAAACAAAAACATCTAAGAAGGATCGCTTGCCAACATCTGTTGAATACATCTGCTGGATGACCTTGTATTCATGAGAAATAGATGTATTCAACAAATGTTGGAAAGCGATCCTTCTTAACTGTTGTTTTTTTATAAGGTTTTTCTCAATCCCAATAGGTTGTAGTTTCATTTTCTAGATGTGTAAGTTAGAGGGGGCTTACAATAATAAATCATGTAATGAGGGGGCTTAGAACACTAGTATATGCAAATTTCATTATTTAATAATAAAAATATATTAAAATGTTTGTAGTTGCCTCATTTAACTTGAGGTTCATCCTGTATTATTTTGGTCATTATGGCCCTCCTCCACTCTCTAAATTTATTCCTTATCTATGGTCTTTGGATCCCGCAATGTCAACTTGGAATCGAAGGTGCAGAAGTTTCTCTCCATCGCTTGGGTATACAACTCAATTACGTTGTCTCCAAAAAATTATGACCATGATGCCTACAATTATGTTTCTCAGCTATTGTGAAATCTACACTTATGTTTCTTAGTTGTCGTGTTTGTGCGCATGTTTTTAATGTGTTTGGGAAGACATCTTTCTAGCCTGGGCCTGGATCCTTCGGTAATTAGCTTCATAATAATGTAGATGATAGATGAGCAAATAACTTCCTAAGAAAAATCCCATAAATGAGCTATGTGTACCCTAATTCATGTGCCCTCTGTGCGTACCCAAATGATATATTTGAAACAACAAGGGTAAGGATAAATTTACCCTTGTTGTTTCAAATATATCATTTAGGTACGCACAGAAGGCACATGAATTGGGGTACACACAGTTCATTTACAAGATTTTTTTTGGGAAGCTAATTTCTCAGCTCTCATCTGCTTCATTTATTATCAAGCTAATTTTTGAAGGATCCAAGCCTAGGCTAGAAAGATGTCTTCCCATTCTGTTTAAGCCATATTCCTTGTTCTTTTCAAACTTCCTTGGTACGATAGGCCTGCTCTCTACAGTACTCTTCTTCAATCAGTGTTCAATGATAAGCATCTTCTTCTTCTTCCTAATTGCAGCTAGAGCTTCCTTTTCATCAGGATTCAACTCCACTTCCACCATCTCATCATCCTCATCCACTCATCCCGATTGATTGATCTCTCAATGACCTTGTATTCAACAGATGTTGGCAAGAAATCATTCTTAGTTGCTATTTTTTTATAAGGTTAGTTAGTAGTTACAGTCAGTTTATTAGAGTTAGGAGTTTATTTCAAAGACATCCACGTGAAGTGGAGTGGGTGTGGTCGAATTGATGTATCAAGGAACAAATGGAATAACCAAGAAAACACTATACGTTAAATCATGTGATTGATAGCAGATTGGGGCTCACCTGAGCCATAAACATGAATAATTATTGTAAAAAAAGATGTAAACCATATATATGCGCACTTGAGGCAAAGAGAAGTTACGCCATATCCATATTAAAATATTAGTTACAATATGAAAATACTAAACTGACTAATTCCCGAGCTTATCTTTGCATATGGTCGCAACAAAGATATGCGATTACAATATAGAGAAGGCATCGTAAAAATATAATTTTGGCATTTTCCCTAGCCTGACACGTTTTGCACTCAAATCCTTCATCGTGGATAAATGGAGATGGGCGGATAAATGCAGATGAGTTGTCATCAACCCAACTAAAGTATTCGCAGCCATTATTTCCATGTGATGCCTAGTCTACATTAGTTCTTATAATATAATGAATAGTATCTACATTAGAAACATTAAATATATAGACATTAGCAACCTTTTTTCTATTTGGGCAGAACCAAAATTGTCATCTAGGGTTGTTTTGTGTCTGTGAAGTCTTCAACACACACTGCCCACCACCACATTGACATTTGGAAAATTGAGAAGAGTCATCGAGCCTATATCAATAATGCACCGCAGCATCATTACTACATTTATTATTTTTATATGATTATTTTTATATGGAATAAACCAAGGAGTACCATCAAAAATATTAACCATTTACAATAATGAAAAGTAAACCTAAATCAAATAGCTCATTTTTTTATCAGCATGTGTAGTCTTTGTGTATATGAAAATGAAAGAAATGTCAAGCTGAAATAAAATAGTGAACAAAATAGTATTCCACATAGAGTGAATGAAATATACCATCAAAAGAAGGTGACAAAATCCTATCACAAAGCACAGACATAGGAAATCAAAAAGGGACAAAAGACAAGAAATAAGAAAAATCATTACGACTATAGAAAAATCATTTATACTATAATAAAAAAAAGAAACACACTTTGTCAACAATTTTCAAAATTATTAGGACTATAGAAAAATAATTAAGACTATACAAAATCAAATTTTAGAAATGGACGATTCTGATGCTTTGTCATTACAACAATTGAGCATTCATCATTTGGTATCGTGTATTCCATTTAAGTATGTCAACAATGTTCAAGAAATAAGAAAAATCATTAGGACTATAGAAAAATCAAGTTCTAGAAATGGACGGTTATGATATTGCTTTGCCATTACAACAATTGAGCATTCATCATTTGGTACTTCTTGGTGTATTCCATTTAAGTTTTTCAGCTGTCTTGTTTATGTGCATGTTCTTTATGTGTTTGGCTTCTCTCCCTCGCAAGGGATACAGCGATAGGTAATTGATTTGAAAGCATAATGATTTGACAGTTAGAAGGTTGGTTAATAGATTCCAGTCGGTTCTTTGTAGAGGGAAGTCTATTTGGAGTACACTTAATTTCTCTGCAATTTTGGAGTACACTATCCCGTAGGTACAACTGAAACACCAACGTATTGATTTGAAAGTTTAGAATGTGATATTTTCTTGGTGGTAACGTAGGAACATTTCTAGGCATTAGTTTTACTTGTTTATGCAAGAACTTTGTTGTTTTTGTTGTTTGTGATACCAAAGGAGTAACTGGTATTGTGTAGACAGTGACTGGCCAGATTGTTCCTGAAAAAAATTTACAAAACTAAACCAATGGCATGTTTACAACAAAAAACAAATTACAAAACTGAACCAATGGCATGTTAATTCACAAAATTTTTTTACAAAACTGAACCAATGGCATGTTTACAACAAAGAAATAGAATGATAATAATATGCTGAAAATTCTATTCTGTTTAATACACGCCAAAGGACCAATCCCAACAATTCTTAAACATACTTTATTAGATATAATGAATTCTTAATAAAGGTTTAGTCAATTTTTACTTCTAGCACGAAGGAAGATTTGACCTAGCCAAATCTTCCTTGTACCACACAAACAACTGTGAATAACTATGTCTACTCTAACCTTAATTGTTTAAGAATTCATCATATCAGATAATGTATGTTTAAGAATTGTTGGGAGTTCTATTAGACCTTTGTTGTAAACATGTCATTGGTTCAGTTTTGTAAATTTGTTTTTTGTGTTAAATGCATTTAAATGGAACATTAAGCATAGTAATAATATGTTTAATCTGTGTGTGCAAATTTTGTACCTAGTTGTAGGCACAACACTTTAGTAAAACATTAGAGGTTAGCTAAAATCAAAATCGTGCAGTGAAATGGAAACTAATCTAACTAGGCAATTTATTGCCTTCTAGTAGGTGCGAGTATGATATTCTCAGATTGGACCGAGATCAGTGACCTTGATGACACCTAAACAAAGGATTTGAATGCAGAATCTAGATATGAGATGAATGCAAATTAATCTATATTTTTGAGTTTTCTATGCGATAGGATGAAATAAACTGATATGAATCTATTCTATATGAGAAACTGATATGACATGCAATTAATCTAATAATGATATGCTAAATGATATGAATGCTCAAAAATAATGAAAATCTCACAACAGCTTTGATTCACAAAGATTGATTCTTCGATCACCAATTCGCCAGTGTGAGGATGCAATTCGTGGATGGATTTGAATGAAGAGTCGAGGCCTTAATTTATAGAAATCTAGGACTTTGGAGGTGCATGGAAAAAGCCATAAATCCTTCTTGATAAACTCAGGTTGATTTTTAAGTTATCAAGAATGTAGAGATAGATTTACTCACAAAATCATGCAAATCAGCTTTTTAATTTAAATTAGAAGTTGAGATCAGCTTTCAACTCAAAAGAGAGTTCAGTTTATTTTTAAAACAACTTGAATTGATTTTCTGATTTAAAGTTTAACTGCTTTTTGGATGTGCATAATTAATTATGAATTAATTAAATAAATAAAGTGATTTATCCTCAACTTAACTGATTTTAAAAATAAAATAATTGATTTATGGGTTAATCAATTATTAAATCAAACTTTTATTCAAAAACTATATTATTAAATTTGACAATTGACTTTAATTAATTAAATAAGAATTTAATCAATTAGTCATGAGATTTTAGATTTATTCTTAAAATTAAATAATATAATTAGGAATAAATATAATTAAATTTAATTAAATAATTAAGTGGCAGTATTAAGTCTAATTAATTAAATATTCAGAGTATTCAATTAATCAAACTTTAGGATAAATAGGATTTATCGCCAAATAATCATTAAATTAAAGATAATTAGGATAAATAGGAATAAGGAATATTCCCCGATGCAGAATTTAGGATAATCAATTAAGATTCGATAATGTGCCGATGTGCCTTAGGTTAGGACTTTGATGTTGATTTCATTCGATGTGTCGATATAGGAGGTTAATGAACCTATAGCCCATTTTTAGGGTATTAATTTTGCCCCTCTTTGAATTACTGTGCGAAGCGCAGTGGTTCGAAGACAATTTGTGTATGATGTTGAAACTGATGTTTGAAATTGAAATTGATATGAGACAGAAACTGATTAAAAGATTCGAAGATATTAGGTCTTGAATGACCAAAGATAATGTTAACTATAACAGCAATGAACCGATGATTGCGAAGAAGTGTCAAAATGCCTGGTTCTGAACCTTATGATTGTGAAGAAGTGAGTGACTGATTCCAGACCCGATTGTTGATAAGAATCACATTGGTATCACATCTGAACCCTTCAGTTATGAAGAACCAAGGAAATAACACTAATGAATCGATGGTTATGAAAAACTGATACAGTTTACAAGATTAAAAGAATACCAGATTGATATGGATCTCAATGAATCTGATATGCCCCAAGCGATGATTGATTTTTGATGAATCAGCAACTAGACATGGTTGTTGTCTTGATTACTGAGGAGAGATTTGATTTCAAATTAGATTACAGACTTTGAACGAGGTGCAATACCATGCCCCCTTCGGGATAAAAATTGAAATCTGACAAGAAAAGTTAGTGTTGTAGTTTTAGAAGCATGTTAATTGATTTGAGAAGTGGTTAAACACGTTTGAGAATGCATTCTACATCGTTTGTAGGTCCAGAAGACCAAGTTTGACTAGGTGAAACCATGAGTTGACCATAGTTGACCAAGTTGAAATTTTGATAGTTTGATGTAAGATAGTCAGTTAAGTTGAATACTAGATTTTTGTGATGATTGAAGGTTGATTGTGCAAGTAGTTGACAATATAAATGATCTCAGATTTCAATTTTGATCCCGAAAAATGATTCTACTTGCTATTTCGTTGGAGGAACCTTCATCTGAGATTCAACTCTTATGATATGTTTTTAGCATTTTTGAAGAATCGTTTAAGCATTTAAGTTTAATTCAATAATTTGTGAGATCATGCAATCATGCAAAGTGCAAAATGAAATGCAGAATGAAATGCAAACCTAGGACCTAGGACCTAGTCATTGATCATGTGTCAGTTTGTTATCATCATTGAATTTTTAGGTAACCGGATAAATCAATACAATGCCCACTAGTTATGAAACCATAGACATATGAATATCGATTTGTATACACAAGGATCAATACAACACCCACTGGTTAGGAAACCATGGACATATGAATATTGATTTTGTTTTCGGAATGTCGGATTAGATATAAGCACCAAGGCATAAGTGCCAGGATGACCTGAATATCATGTCCATTTTGATATAGCAATTTGTATAAGCATCAAAACATAGACGTCGTGATAACCAGAATACGCCTTGCATACAAACACATCAAGTAGTCAAGAGATCATTCTAAATCCAATGTGAATTACCCTTAGTGACCCTTTATCATTCACAGCCTTAGGTAAGATCGCGTTTCACAGTAGGAGAAAGAACTCACTCAAAAAAGACAATAGTTAGATCAAAATTCCTTGAATTTTTTAGGTATCAATGGTCGAGGTACGCATGGCCATCCAATTTGAGATAGAGGCTCTTACAGTCGAACACCATTTCAATCTAGAATTTCCAAAGTTGTTAGATTTTCACATACAAGAAGAAAACAAAGAAAGGATTATGCCCCCAGTCATTAATATCTAAATCCTATAAAGGACATCATCGAAGAGCTCGAAGGGACACAATATGCAAAAATATCAATGCGAATCAATAAGCATACAAGGAGAGAAAAGCATGTAAAAGCATAGTTTGTTTTCAGTTTGATGTTTGATTGCATTGTTGTAGATGCAAAATCCTTTTTGGAGACAAGACAAATTGACTGACTCAAATGAAGCTTCAAAGGACTTTGACTGGATATGATACGTCTAAGATACATTGGAGGCCATAGGATATGACTTTGATTGCCCCCAAGTTTGAACATTGATAGGATACAGACGCTTTAGTTGATTGGTGTACAGACCGACTTATTGAAAATAGGAATGCGTAAACAAACTGGGAGATATGTACAAACTAAGCAAGACTGAAAGCTGGAAAAGACCAAGATTGTGCTGATAGATGGAGCATTTTGAAACAAGTGGCACCCATTTGCTGGGTTTTCACCATCTTGGCAGAGATTCTATTTTTGCTACCAAGGCACCTGTTTCCAGGTTTTCACCAAGGCACTTTTCTTTTTTTCATTTTTTTGTATTTTTTATTTTTTCAATTTTTTTGTAATTTTTGATATTTTTTACTTTTTTTGTGAATCATCAAGGTGCCTATTGCAAGGTTTTCACCAAGATGTTCATTTTTTTAGGACTTTTTCAATTTTTTAAGATTTTTTCAGGACACCATAGACTGAATGCCTTAGGCATAGAATTTCTTCATATGGAGAATGTTGATTGGTTCTCAGAGTTGTTCTTCTTTAGTCGTTGAGAGTTGATAGGCACCATAGCCAAAAGTAGCAATGATAGCAAAGGGACCCAGCCAGTTGGGTTCAAACTTCCCCTTGCACTCTCTATGTGATTGATTTTTAGGTTTCTCTCTCAAGACTAGATCCCCAACCTGAAATTCTCTGTGTCTGACTTTCTTGTTGTAACCTCTAGACATTCTGTTTTGATATACTCTGAGATGATCATACGTTGCTTGTCTATGCTCATCTATTAGTTCAAGCTCTTGCAACCTAGACACTCTGTAGTCATCATCAGTTACTAAACCATGCATTCTGATTCTGAGTTATGTGATTTCAACCTGAATAGGTAGTACTACTTCAGACCCATAAACTAAAGCGAAAGGTGTAGCCCCAGTGGGCATTTTGATACTTGTTTTGTATGCCCAAAGAGCTAGATTAATCATGAGATGCCAGTCTGTTCTTGTCTTATTAATTGTATGATGCAAGATTTTCAATAGATTCTTGTTAGAAGCCTCTTCTTGTCCATTCCCTTGAGGATAGTAGATAGATGACCAATGTTGTGTAATCTTGAATTTAGCACATAAATCATCTAGGTCTTTGTTTTTGAATTGTCCACCATTATCTGTGACTATAGAATGTGGAATACCATACCAGCATATGATGCAGTTCAAGATGAACATAGATATTTGTTTTCCAATTGCTTGTGTTAAAGGGATTGCTTCTACCCACTTCGTGAAATAATCAGTAGCTGTAATAATGTGGGTATGCCCATTAGAAGAATGAGGATGTATGGATCCTATAAGATCAAATGTCCAATGGTGAAAATGCCATTGTGTAGTAAAGGGAATTAGATCTCTCCCTAGAGCATGAATTAAGTTACCATGTACTTGGCACTTTTGACAATTCTTTGCATACTTGATTGCATCTTTCTCCATTTCCGGCCAATAGTACCTAGCCCTAATAAGTTTTCAAGCTAGTGTTAAACCATTCGAGTGTGACCCACATATACCATCATGGACTTCCTCTAACGCATGTTGAGACTCTTCCCGCTCTAAACATCTAAGTAGTGTACCATCTAGACCTTGTTTGTACAAATCGTTAGCAATGATGACATATCAGGAGGCATTACAGATAAGGTATCTATTTTCATGGCGGTTGAAGGTATCAGGAATGATTTGGTCTTTGAGTTAGGAGAATAGGTTTTTATATCTGGATGAATCATGACCTACAATAGTGCAAATCATGTAGGTTTCAAGGGATTCATATGCAAGATAAGATAGTACTTCCACCAGGAACTCATAGTGTAGCTCATGTCCAGGCTGCTGTAATAAAGTAGATAATGTTGCCATTGCATTGACAGCCTTATTCTCTATTCTAGATATT
This sequence comes from Chamaecyparis obtusa, assembly GCA_027943335.1. Classification (NCBI taxonomy): domain Eukaryota; kingdom Viridiplantae; phylum Streptophyta; class Pinopsida; order Cupressales; family Cupressaceae; genus Chamaecyparis; species Chamaecyparis obtusa. Next base: position 344,368 of record BSBK01005318.1, read on the forward strand.
TGCTCAAATGTGATAGATATGAAATACTTCTTTAGATCATCTACCATTCTTTTGTATGGAATAAGATTTTCATCTTTAGTCTGGTACACATCATTGACTTGATGGATAACAAGTTGAGAGTCTCCATGAATGTGTATCTCTGTCACTCTCCACTCAATTGCTAGTTTCATGCCATTAAGAAGGGCTTCATATTCTGCAATATTCTTTGTGCAAGGGAACTTTAATCTGAATGCTTTAGGTATGGAGTATCCTTGAGGAGTTATAAATAATATGCCTACTCTTGATCCATTTTGTGTATAGGAGCCATCAAAGAATAACTGCCATTCTCTAGAAGAAAGAGTCATGATAGAGGAATTTGGAAATTCCATTTGCATTGGTGTATCATCAATTATAGGTGCATCTGCTAATTGATCAGCAATAACCTATCCTTTTATAGCTTTTCTTTCAACATATTCAATGTCAAATTCACTTAATAGCATGACCCATTTAGCTAATCTACCTGTGAGGGCAGCCTTGCTTAGTAGATATTTTAGTGGATCAATCTTAGCTGCCAAATGTGTGGTATGTGCCACCATGTAATGTCTCAGTTTTTGTGATGCAAAGATCACAGCTAGACAAGCCTTCTCAATCATAAAATAATTCTTTTCGTATGCCACCAATGTACTATTGATATAGTATATAGCTCTTTCCTTTTTGTTCTCATCATGTTGTGCAAGCAATGCCCCCAGTGATGTATCTGTTAGGATTAACAAGGCAGAAATAACAATTATGTGCAAATATAACTAATATCAGAAAATAATAAACCACACAGAATAGAACACAAGACACACAGATTTAACGTGGTTCACCCAATCCCTGGGCTACGTCCACCAACAGCGAGTCCAATATTATTATTATCCAGTGATTACAACTTGATTACAATCCGTAATCCCTTACAGCCCAATTCTGCCGCAAGTACTAAAATCATACATAATGAAAATCCCTAACCCTAAGCCATATTATACAATATTTTCCCGCTTTAGGGTTAGAATGAGTTATAAGTAGTTGGCCCAAATAACCGAAAAAGTAGTCGGCCTCAAAAAAAATTTTCTCGGGGGCTGCGCCCCCGAACCCCTGCTCTTGGGGGCTGCCGCCCCCAAAGTCCTGCTCGGGGCCCGGCCCCGCCCGGAACCCCGGCGAGGTCGGGAGGAAAAGTGTACAGTACTTTCTTGATTAGTCACCACAAGCTAACAATCTCCCACTTGGTGACTGATCAGTATCCACACTATACTAAAAAACCTCCCACTTGGAGACTGATCCTGTAGCAATACCGCTACCCACATGAGGCTCCCACTGGATTGAACCACCTTGGACTCAGTTGTTCCTTTATTTTGTTCAGTCTAGAAGACCAACTGAAGCTGAACATGAGTTCAACTTCTCCCTTGTTACTACCTTTGTAAACATATTTTCTGGATTATCATCAGTATGAATCTTTTCCAGCCTTAACTGTCCATCATCCAAAACTGATCGAATGAAATGGTACCGCAACTGTATGTGTTTTGTCTTTGAGTGCAAAGCAGAATTCTTTGCAAGATGAATGGCGCTTTGGCTATCTGTATGTAGAAAATTATCCTTTTGTGGATGTCCCAATTCTTCCATGAAGAATTGAAGCCATATCATCTCCTTGGCTGCCTCTGTAGCAGCAACATACTCTGCCTCTGTAGTGGATAAAGCAACCACCTTTTGTAGTCGAGAAATCTAACTCACTGCTGTCCCACCAACAGTAAATATATAACCTGTAGTACTCCGCCTGCTATCTATATCTCCTGCCAAATCTGAGTCAACATAGCCTTGTACAGTAGTAGTAGAACCCCCAAAGTGTAAACACTTACTGGATGTGCCTCTCAAATATCTGAGAATCCATTTGACTGCATTCCAATGCTCAATACCAGGGTTACTCATATAACGGCTAACGACTCCCACTGCGTGTGCAATATCTGGCCTAGTACATACCATAGCATACATTAAGCTCCCTACAGCTGAAGCATAAGGTACCTTAGACATTTTAGTCTCTTCTTCTGGTGTCTTGGGACACATATCCTTAGTCAATTTCAAATGACCAGGCAAAGGTGTGCTGACAGCTTTGGCATTTTCCATAGAGAAACGTTGCAACACCTTCTCAATATAATCAGCCTAAGATAGAGACAATTTCCTATTTTTCCTATCTCTACAAATTTTCATACCAAGGATTTGTTTTGCTGCCCCCAAATCTTTCATAGCAAAAGATTTTGCTAACTGTTGTTTCAACCCCTTAATGTGATCCATGTTAGACCCAGCTACAAGCATATCATCAACATATAAACATAAAATAATGTAGCTGTCATCATCCAACCTCTTAAAATAAACACAATGGTCAGAATGACACCGACTATATCCATGCCCATTCATAAAAGTGTCAAATTTAATATACCATTGCCGAGGTGCTTGCTTCAAGCCATATAAACTTTTCTGCAATCTGCACACCAAATTCTCCTTACCCTTGACCTCAAATCCTTGTGGCTGAACCATATATATTTCTTCATCCAAATCACCATGAAGAAAGGCTGTTTTAACATCAAGCTGCTCTAAATGCAAATCTTCAGTAGCCACAATACTTAAAACAGTACGAATAGAAGTCATTTTAACAACTGGAGAAAATATCTCATCAAAATCAATACCATGTTTCTGTGCAAATCCTTTTACGACTAATCTGGCTTTAAATCTTTTCGTACCTCCATCCTCTTCTTTGATCATGTAAACCCATTTATTCTGTAAAGCCCTTTTACCTGCAGGTAACTTACATAAATCCCATGTCTGATTTTTCAGCAAAGAGTCCATTTCATCTGTCATTGCAGACTCCCACTGAAGCTTTGTATCCACCTGCACAGCTTCATTATAACATTCAGGTTCACCAGCATCTGTTAATAGAATAGAATACAAAGATGGAAAAAATCTTTCTGGAGGTCTACTTAGCCTTGTTGACCGTCTAACACTCACTGGGGTGTGTGGTATTTGTTGTTGCTGTTGTTGCGGAGCATAAGGAACTACTGGAACATGAACTTGTGGAGTATCATCCAGTACTACATAGTCATTTTCTTTCTTCTCATGCTGCAGCAACAGATCTTTGTACAATACTTTCTCATTGAATATGACATCCCTGCTTCTTACAATTTTATGATTTTCAAAATCCCAAAGCCTATAACCAAATTCATCAATGCCATACCCAACAAATACACATTTCTTTGACTTAGCTTCCAGCTTGGTTCTATTTTCAGAATCTATAAGTGCAAAAGCTTCACAACCAAAGGTTTTGAGAAAAGAATAACTCACCTTCTTACCACTCCATGCTTCCTCTGGAATACCACAGTCCAAAGGAGTAGAGGGGCCTCTATTGATTAAATAAACAGCGGTGTTCACTGCCTCTGCCCACATGTTTTTGGGCAGCCTAGCATGCAACCTCATACTCCTTGCACGCTCCATTATTGTCCTGTTCATGCGTTCAGCCACTCCATTTTCTTGTGGAGTCCTTGGTACAGTTTTCTGCCTACGAATACCATTAGAGGAACAATATTCTTCAAATTCTATGCTGCAATACTCACCACCATTATCAGATCTGAGACATTTTAACTTTTTACCAGTCTCATTCTCAACCAAGCATTTCCATTTCTTAAAAGTTTGAAATACATCAGATTTCTGTCTAAGGAAATAAATCCATACTTTTCTTGTTGCATCATCTATAAATGTAACATAATACAGAGAGCCACCAAGGGAAGATACCTGAGCTGGTCCCCATACATTTGTATGCACAAGCTCTAATCTCTCATTTTTCTTTTCCTTCCCACTCTTCACAAAACTAACTCTCTTTTATTTTCCATAAAAACAACTTTCACAGAAATCCATATTGACACATTTCAGACCAGGTAAAACTTTCTTTGAATGAAGTAATTTCATACCTTTTTCACTCATGTGCCCGAGTTTGTTGTGCCACAGTGCTGTGTCAAAATCTACAGCAACAGTTTGATGTTCTTCCTGCTCAACTGCAGCCACTATTCCTGAACATTCATTATCTTCTGAAACAATTAAAGTAGAAAGAACAGTATGACCTGTACAAAGATATAAGGTGCCTACTTTCACACCTTTTGCTACTACTAAGGAACCTTTTGAAACCTTCCAATTTTTATCATTAAAAGTAACTGTGCAACCCTCATCACCTAGTTGCCCTGCTGAAATTAAATTCCTAGTCAGCCTTGGAACATGTCTTACCTCTTGTAGTAGCCAATGATTCCCATTCTGCAACTTAATCTTAATTTTTCCCTTTCCAACAATCTGACAGGGTTCATTATCTCCCAAATAAACTAGCCCAAAATCCCCTTGGACATAATCAACAAAATAACTTCTATGGGGTGTAGCATGAAATGAAGCCCCAGAATCTAAAACCCATGAATCATCAATACTTTCTAAGGACAAGAGCAAAGCATCCTCCTCAGATTTGTTACTTACCACATTTGCCTCCTTGTTTCCATCATTTTTGTCTCCTTGATCTTTCTTTCGAGACCAACAATCTTTCTTCTTATGACCTGGTTTTCCATAGTACCAGCAATCATTTGGCCCTTTAGATTCGGACCTCTTTCCCTTTGATTTTCCTCTTGATTTCCCATGATTTCCAGAGTTGTTTCCTCTATCTCTTGTTCTGCCTCTGCTTTCTGTGTTCAATACACTACCCGATGTGGATGCCCTTGAGCTTTTCCTACGAATTTCCTCACTCAATATAACACCAATAACATCATCATACTTTAGGGTATTAGAACCAGAAATAGAATTACTAATAGCCATTACCAAGCCATTCCAACTTTCTGGCAAAGAACACAAAATCAAGAGAGCCCTAACCTCTTCATCAAAAGTAATTTTAACTGAGGTTAATTAACTTGTAACTGTATTAAACTCATTCAAATGATCAGTAACTGATCCACCTTCTACCATTTTCATATTAAATAAACGCTTCATAAGAAATACCTTGTTTGAAGCTGAAGGCTTTTCATACAACTTCGCTAGGGTTTCCATCAAATCTTTAGCTGTCTTTGCTTCAGTAATATTGAATGCCACCGATTGTGCCAGGCATAGATGAATACTCCCCAGTGCCTTCCTATCCAAAATATCCCAATCCTCCTGAGACATTGATTGCTCTTACTTGGCTACTCCCTCTAATGGCCACCATAGATCCTTCTGATAGAGATAATCCTCCATTTGCATCTTCCATAACTGGAAGTTCTGCCCATTAAACTTATCAACCTTCAGCCTACCCTCGTCTGCCATTTCTCCCACTTAACCGAGAGACTCTCCCACTAACTCGTGAGACCTGCTTCAGAGAATAGATGAAAGAACGAATGAAATAACCTCGCTCTGATACCACTTGTTAGGATTAACAAGGCAGAAATAACAATTATGTGCAAATATAACTAATATCAGAAAATAATAAACCACACAGAATAGAACACAACACACACAGATTTAACGTGGTTCACCCAATCCCTGGGCTACGTCCACCAATAGCGAGTCCAATATTATTATTATCCAGTGATTACAACCTGATTACAATCCGTAATCCCTTACAGCCCAATTCTACCGCAAGTACTAAAATCATACATAATGAAAATCCCTAACCCTAAGCCATATTATACAATATTTTCCCGCTTTAGGGTTAGAATGAGTTATAAGTAGTCGGCCCAAATAACCGAAAAAGTAGTCGGCCTCAAAAAAATTTTCCTCGGGGGTTGCGCCCCCGAACCCCTGCTCTTGGGCGCTGCCGCCCCCAAACCCCCGCTCGGGGCCCGGCCCGGCCCCGAACCCCGGTGAGGTCGGGAGGAAAAGTGTACAGTACTTTCTTGGATAGTACTTTCCTGATTAGTCACCACAAGCTAACAGTATCTGTAGTGGAGACATATAAGATCAAAGGCTTCCCTTGAATGGGAGGCATCAAGATAGGAGGATATGATAGATACTTCTTGATATGGTTAAAGTTGTTCTCACATTCTTCAGTCCACGCAAATGTCACACCTTTATGTAATGTTTTTGTAAAAGGCTATGAGATGTCTGCTAGCTGAGATATGAAGCATCTGATAGATTGAACTCTTCCTTGCAATGTCCTCATTTGAATAATATTCTTTGGGGGTTGCATCTCCATTATAGCCTTTACTTTAGCTGGATCAACTTCAATGCCTTTCTTTGAGACTATGTATCCTAAGAGCTTTCCAGAAGTGACACCAAAAGCACACTTCTTAGGATTTAGTCTGAGACTAAATTTTTCCATTCTGTCTAGTATCTTGCTTAAGTCATTTAGATGTTTAGCTCTAATCATAGATTTTGCTAAAGTATTCAACATAATCCTCCATAGTCCTATGCATCATGTCATGAAAAATAGATGTCACGGCTCTCTGATATGTAGCACCAGCATTCTTAAGCCCAAATGGCATGACATTCTAGCAGAAGGTGCCCCATGCACATGTGAAAGTAGTTTTCTCTTGATCCTTTGGAGCAATTTTTATTTGATTATATCTAGAAAAATCATCCATTAAAGAATACATCTCAAAGCCCGCAGTCATGTCCACTATCATATCAATGTTAGGTAGTGGAAAATCATCCTTAGGGCATGCTCTATTTACATCTCTAAAGTCTGTGCACACTCTGATTGATTTATCTGGTTTTGAAATAGGTACAATATTAGAGATCCATTCTGCATAATCAATAACTCGGATGAATTTGACTTTTAGTAGTTTCTCTAATTCAGCTTTTACCAAGAGTGCAACACGAGGATGCATCTTTCTTAATTTTTTTAAAACTAGTTTTACTCCAGGAGCTATAGATAAATGGTGCATTATAAGATCAGGATCCAACCCTGGCATATCTGAATATTTCCATGCAAAGTTGATCTTCTTCTTTGTGAGGAAGGTTGTAAATTTTTGCTTCTCTTCTTCTGATAAAGATTGTGCTACATGGATCAATTGTGGTTTTTCTGCAATTCCCAAGTTGATAGATTGAGTGGGCTCAATTAGAACTGGAGATTTGTCCTATAAATGACTTAGAAGGACATCAATATCTCATCCTTAGGCACCTCAGAGAGGTTTCCACCTTCGGATACATATTTTATTTTTACTTTTGTAGGTTCTGAGACTACCACAAAGTGGTTTTCACCCTTAGAACTCCTTTTCTTTTTATTCTTATTCTTTTTTTTTTCTGACTAAGATACTTGATGTCCGACTTCGCCATGCTAACGCTCGGTTCACTGATGGAAGTCCTCATAGGCTCAATTGCATTGAGGTAGCAAGCAAGGGCATAGTCATTGGGAAAGGTATAAATACCTTGGCTCATATTTGTGGAAGTTTGGTCAAGAAGGTCAGGATGTTGGATAGTCAAAATGGGGAAAGATTGGGAGATAGTGTTTACAGATATGGATCTATCATCATTGGTCCTAACCCAATGCTCAAGTTCAAAGGTGATATTACAACTCAAGATGTTCAATTCATGAATAGGCTCAATTTCATTGTGGGAGTCCAATTCAGTCATAGGTGGATCCAACTCGTTAAGTTCATTACTTTTCTCTAGACTCACATTGGGTTTAGATACATATTCGTGAATAATATCAACATGTTTTTCTGTAATAAGTTCATCTTCTTCTAGAATGGCTCCCCATTCATAGTCATTAGATTCATCTTCTGATTAAGGACTTCTAGGAAATCTCAGAACATGAGTAAAGTCAGGATGAACACCCCAAAAAGGGTTACCCTCAGTTTTTGATTTGAATTCATACTCATGGGAATCTGTCTCAGAATAACTACCACCTTCCTCTTTGTCTGTTTGATTGTCTTCAAGATTAGCTGGTTCTTGTGGTGCAACTATCTCTTTCTCTATAGTAGGTTCTTGTGTTTCTACTACATTAATTCTTTTGATGGATCATCTTCAGCGTCCAAGAGATCTTTGATTTATTTAGGTAAACGCTCATAGGGAATGAGATCTTTAGTGGTTTCTGAATCATCACTATCAGATTGTTCTGCTATTTCGCCCTTTAGTTGATTTTTTATAGAGGGCTCAATCTCTTCTAAGACATGTGATGAATTCTTGCTAAGATAGAAAGGCTTCTTCGTGTATCCTAGACATGTTGTATTCTTGTTGGCTTGACCACGATGTTCAAGAGGTGATAGAAGACCCTTACCATGGATTCCTAGAGGTCCTTTTCCTATATATCCCATTTTAGCTATCAGTTTACCCCCTGGGCCATATGACTTAGAAGGAACCTTCGATACTTTAGAGTCACCAGCTTGAACAACTTGGGATATAGGTTCATCTTTGTAGAGCCATGCAAGCACAACTTCATCTTCTTCAAATTATTTCTTAGGTACTTTCTCTGCAACAAATTTTCCTTTATATGCCTCAAGAGGTTCCTTAGATTCTGGTTTGAACTATTTTAGAGCTTGCCCATAAGACTTAGGTGAGATAGAGAGAGATGTCAAAGACAAGACTGGCTCTATAGTATATTCTCCCATACCATTTTCTTTGATATTGACCTCTTTTGCAATATCTTCCATCTTAGATGTGGATGCTACATCTATTTGCTTAATGGAAGATTCTCTGTTATTAGGAACAAGTTTATCCGCATTTTATTTCAAGGTATTGCAAGTTGTTGACATGTCAGCTAGAATGGTTACCTCTACTCCGTCACAAGGAAATTTCAAGCACTAATGGTATGTAGAAGGAATAGCTTTCATTTCATGTATCCAGGGTCTCCCTAGAAGGATGTTGTAAGCCAAAGGTATATCAAGAACTTGACATAGAGTATCTTTGATGACAGGACCTGTTCTGATAGGTAGGACAATTGTTCCCTTGGAGGATCTTTCTTCTTCATCATATGCTTTGATAGTTATTTTCTTTCTAGGATCAATGGCCATTTCTGAAAATCCCAATTGTGTGATCAGGCTGTAAGAACAAATATTCAGACTAGTGCTCCCATCTATCAACACACGTTTGACGTGATGATTTTGGATCAAGACTTCAATCTGCAAGGGCTAGTTATGCAAATGACTCAAGGAGTAATCATCATCCTCTGAAAAGGAGATATACTATGGAGACATAAGATGACTGACCATGGCCTGGAATCTATCTAAATCAAGGTTATTAGGAACATTGGATCCGAGCAGAGCTTTGTCTAGAATGGCTCTATGAGCTGGAGATATCCGAAGCAACTCAAACATGGATATTTTAGCATTTGTGTGCTAGAGTTGTTGGAAAATACTGTATGAAGTAGGCCTCATGTCCTTACTATTTGAAGATTTAGATGTCACCCTTTGTTTAGAAGCGGAAGAAAAATTGAAAGGCACCTTAGGGACATTTGATTCATCTGGGATTTTTCCTTGTAGGTGTGCCTGAGCTTGTGATCGAGTAACTATGTTAGCTGATTGATTTTCTCTATCTCTTCTTACAATTTTGATGACATTGCAACGCTCATATAGGCTTGGTTCAACCATATTGATAACATTATTATTTCCAGGATAGGCATAATTGAACTTAGCACCCACATTAGGTTGAGAAGATGAATCTCCTTGGCTATGCTTCAAAAATGGTTTGGTGAATGTTGTGTGATCATTATTGCTTTTAGGATTATCAATCGTGATTTCTCCATTATCAATCTTGTCTTGAATGGTATGCTTCAAGCGCAAGTAGTTATTAGTTTTGTGACCTTTACCTCGATGGAAATCACAAGATTCATTCTCTCTCCACCATTTCAGCTTAGGGTCAAGATCAAATTGTTGGATCTTAGGCAAAGAGATGATGTTATTAGCTAGCAGAGTTCTCATAGCTGATTCCAAAGATTCTCCAAGAGGAGTGAACTTTTGTTTATTATCAGCAGACCAAGATTTGTATTCTAGCTTCTTTTGAGAGGATTCAGACACCTTTTATTCTGAAGCTTTGATGGCTTGGGTACCAATGGTTAGATTGAAAGCAAGTGCCTTAGATGGGGCATGTAGATTATCAACAACACCATCTATGATGAAGCCCTTATTCTTGTTCCAATTTTTGTTCTTATCCTTAGAACTAGATTCATACTTGTCCTTTTGAAGTGCGACGTCTCCTTTTTTCACAAGTACTTTTTCAATTTTGATTGCATTGTCCACCATCTTATCAAAAGATGTATGATTTTGCATTTGTAAAGGGTAGTTGATTTCTGGAACAAGATTGTTGATGAAGATTTCTAGCTTCTCAGTTTCTGGAATAGGCCTAGCATATAGAGAGAATTTCTTTCTCCATCTTTTGAGAAATGTTAGGAATGGTTCTCCTAGATATTGTTTGAGATTGCAGATATCAATCATGGTGATTGGGTGTTGGATGTTGTAGGAGTATTGCTGATAGAACAATTTGATCAACTCCTCAAAGGTTTTGATTGTAGGAGGCATCCTAGAGAACCAATGAATGGCTGACCCTCCCAGAGATCAGGGGAAAAGATGCATCAGATAGGTCCATTCGTGCATGAACTCCATAGATTGAGTACAGAATTCTCTGACATGATCTTGAGGATCAGAGTTTCCATCATACTTATCATATTTCAGCATTTCCACCCTCTTAGGGAATGGTGACATGTACAAGTCTTTGTCAAATGGAAAAGGACATAGAGCCTCCATGGAGAACTCCTTAGGTTCCTTTTCTTTCTCAAGTTTGACTTGCATGGAATGCATCTATTTCATCATAGCCATGATAGGAGTTTCTTCCTCATGTGTAATGATATCTTTGACATTAAATTTAGGAGGAATTTTAGCTCCTTGATGAGTGAGTTCTAGAAAGTATGCTTCTTTGTCTTCCTTTAAGAAATACCTCATCATTTTCTTGAAGTCATCATCATTTTGATATCGAGCAATTTCAGAAGGTGTAGGTTCTTGATCCACAACATGTTGAGAGTGAGCTCTTTGAGAGCCATGGTTTGTCCCTACTTGAGACATGTTAGGAGTTTTAGGGCTCCCTGGGATAGATTGAGGAGGAGTTTGTTGATTACCTTCGTGAGTTGATGGAGGGGGTATGTAACTAGTTTTTAATCGAAAGTTGCCAAGACAGTCATCTTTGTAAAGACCAAAATTATAGAGTTTCTCAAGAGTTGGACCCTGGATAGTAGTCAAAGATAAGGTATGAGATGTTTCCCCTGATTTCTTGTGTGAGGAAGCTCTAGTTTCCACCATTAACCTTGGGTGAAGCAAAAGAATATGATGAAGACAACTGAAGAAAGATCTGATTCAAGAAGATCAAATGATGCAACCTTGTCAAAGTTTGATTGTTTGAGGATAAGATTGGATGTAAATGAAGGATACTGTGCCTTGGATGTATGGGTAGATGTCCAAAAGATAGCGGACACGAGTTCACAACACTTGGCCATTTTGAAGATGGATTGAAGATTGATAGTTATGACAAGGTTTTGACACAAGATAAAAAGACTCAAATCGATTAAATAGAAGGATGAATCAAACTCAAGAGGCCACTTTAGGAAAATGATTAGATTCATTCTAGTTTTTGCTGTGTTCCTGACACAGTGATTTTCTTGACAGACTCTGGAAATAGGCTGTAAAAGCTGGGTCTCTGACAATTTTTAACACTTTCTGACAATTTTTCAGACTTTTCTCAAACAAATTTCTACAGGCTCGTATGACAATGGGTAGACTATGAAATGACAATTGACAAGCTTGTACGATAGTTGCAAAACTCGCACGACAGTTGATAGTAGGATTTTTTACTTTTGTTATTGACTGGTGGAAAAACTCGTACGACACTATACAAGCTATCATACAACAATCTGGGGGTTCTAAAACGACAATAGCCAAAAGTCGTATGACTTTCTGACTTTATGAGACAACTTTTTGACTCTAGAAAGGTGTTTGACATCAGATTTTGCAATTTTTAGGTTTTCATTTTCAAATTGTTCACAAAATTGTCTGTCCAGATTTGAAGATTGTACCAGATTGATTCATTCTTACTAACCAGATAGATAAACAGGCACACAAAATAGCAAGCAAGTGATTTCAAGCACGTCTAAAAATAATGAACAGGGGACAAAGAAACCCTACACATGAACAACCAAGTGACTGAATGTGCTAATCCCTAGGAGTGCTAACAGTGTATGTTCCAAAAAGTTTTGCAATAATGCACATATTCCTAGAAAATGAAAATTTGGCCTCACTAGGGTTTCTAGTAATGGTCCGACTCTGTAACTTTTGTGATCTCAAGAGGGCGAACTCCAATCCAGGCACACCGGGGTTTTGACATAGTATGAGAAATTAATCAATTAGGAGCTGCTAGGGAGATTTGATAGCCCAACAAGAGACCACACCTGTGAAGATTTCCTCCACAAGGACATTTATATAATGACTGCTGCTACCACAGTGAAAATGGCTATTACTGCTTGAGGTTCCATCCATGTGGTTGACCCAATTAAGGGAATGTCCACTATGGTTAACCCTCTCTAAAGGTGACTCAAAAAAGATACCACATGGAGACTAGTTCCAGATTCAAGGATCTGAGTTTCTGATACTACCCAAAAAGGGAGTAGAGCATAGTCCTCTAGCCTTTTCACTTTTAACCAAAACAAAGTAGACAGATTAATCTAACACACTAAGGCCAAGATTATCTCACAAAGATCTATGATGTCAACCACTTATGATCTATCAACCTCTCCGGAGAGAGAATGTATCAATCAGAAGCTGAAGATGCACAAATCTAGTAGAATGTGAGACACTCTCAGTAACCTCCCTACCTACAAGGGTTCTCTCGTTGAGAAGAGCTTCGCTGGAAACCCACTCTCTCAAGAACCACAAATAGTGTTCATAGGGCCTATTTACTGTGTGTAATAGATATGCAGAAAGAAAATCTACATTCATTTTATAGCCCAAAATGAAATCTATGATATGAAAACAATAAAGGTCACACGAGCTTGACACGTGAGAGTTCATTTTAGTCCAAATCAAAATGTTATCAGCTGAGAAAATTACCTGAATTCTTTGCAACGTGCTTAGTAGATTCTTACCTATTTTTAGCAATTCTCATGCTTTTCCCAATCAGAACCAACAAATACCAATCAGAAACAGAAGATTTCAATTGTTAATGTTAGTTGTTAGTCCAAATCTGGAAATCAAATCTGGACAACTACTTGAAAATATGAAACGACAATTGAATTTGGAGTCAAAACTCGTACGACACTGGGTTACCTACTAGACGACAGTCTGCAAACTCATACGACTATGGGTACCTATTCATATGACAATTGGGATTTCAAACGACAATGTGTACACTTTGATACGAGCCTCAAAATCTAAACCTGTCGTACGACAATGGACACCTCCTGAAATGACTTTCTGACAAAAGTCGTACGAAAATGTACAAACAAAAAATAAAAATCGCAGTTTTGATCATAAAACGATAAGAAATAGATAAAAATTGATAGAATTGGAAGGGAAACCCGTTTCAGGGCCCCACGATGGGCGCCATAAATGTGTGTGTGAATTTTGTACCTAGCTGTAGCCACAACACTTCAGTAAAACATTAGAGATTAGCTAAAATCAAAATTATGCAGTGAAATGGAAACTAATCTAACCAGGCGATTTAATGCCTTCTAGTAGGTGCGAGTATGATATTCTTAGATTGGACTGAGATCAGTGACCTTGACGACACCTAAATGAAAGATTTGAATGCAGAATCTAGATATGAGATGAATGCAAATTAATCTATATTTTTGGATTTTCTATGCAATAGGATGAAATAAACTGATATGAATCTATTCTATATGAGAAACTAATATGACATGCAATTAATCTAATAATGATATGCTAAATGATATGAATGCTCAAAAATAATGAAAATCTCACAACAACTTTGATTCGCAAAGATTGATTCTTCGATCACCAATTCGCCAACGTGAGGATGCAATTCGTGGATGGATTTGAATGAAGAGCTGTGGCCTTAATTTATAGAAATCTAGGACTTTGGAGGTGCATGGAAAAAGCCATAAATCACTCTTGGTAAACTCAGGTTGATTTTTAAGTTATCAAGAATGTAGAGATAGATTAACTCACAAAATCATGCAAATCAGCTTTTTAATTTAAATTAGAAGTTGAGATCAACTTTCAACTCAAAAGAGAGTTGACTTTATTTTTAAAACAACTTGAATTGATTTTCTAATTTAAAGTTTAACTGCTTTTTGGATGTGCATAATTAATTATGAATTAATTAAATAAATAAAGTGATTTATCCTCAACTTAACTAATTTTAAAAATAAAACAATTGATTTATGGGTTAATCAATTATTAAATCAATTTTTTATTCAAAAACTATATTATTAAATTTGACAATTGACTTTAATTAATTAAATAAGAATTTAATCAATTAGTCATGAGATTTTATATTTATTGTCAAAATTAAATAATATAATTAGGAATAAATATAATTAAATTTAATTAAATAATTAAGTGGCAGTATTAAGTCTAATTAATTAAATATTCAGAGTATTCAATTAATCAAACTTTAGAATAAATAGGATTTATCGCCAAATAATCATTAAATTAAAGATAATTAGGATAAATAGGAATAAGGAATATTCCCTGATGCAAAATTTAGGATAATCAATTAGGATTCGATAATGTGCCGATGTGCCTTAGGTTAGGACTTTGATGTTGATTTTGTTCGATGTGTCAATATTGGAGGTTAATGAACCTATAGCCCATTTTTGGGGTATTACATAATCTATTAGTAATTGGCAGATTAAATGCTCAAAGCCCAATCATGGCAGGGTTGTGTTATGTCCTTTTCTTTCTCATGATTTGGTCCTAGGTTAGGGGATTGGGAAAAGACCAATAATGGTTTTAAATGATGTAATAAGGCTATCAGATTTAACACCATAGAATCAAGGCTACCATAATGAAGAAATTCTCCAAATTGGAATCAGTAAAACCGTATTTTTGAAGTATTTTTACTGGTGTTTGTTCTTTCCCGAGCTTGTACGGATAAATTTTTTCAATCTGACTTCATAGGGAGTTGATGCATACTTTGAAAGTGAAGAGGTACCTGAAGAACAAAAGGTTAGATTGGCAAAAACAAAACTCAATGGGCATGCACTCCTATGGTAGGATCATGAGGAGGCAGATAGAAGGAGAAGAGGTAAGCCAAAGATTGTCTCTTGGGACAAGATGATAGCAAAAATGAAAGGTAATTTTCTTCCTAAAGACTTTGATGTACAAATGCATAAAAGAATGCAAAGTTTAAAATAAAGAGATTTAGATGTTAAAGCATATACAGATGAATTCTATAAACTAAGCATAAGGTCAAGACTGGAAGAAGATGAAGTACTTGTTAAGGTTGCTAGATATCTAGGTGGTTTAAGATTTAACATCTAGGATGAATTTGTGGCTTCTAACCCCAGAAGTGTGAAGGAATGTTACCAGTTGGCCCTTAGAATAGAGGAGAAATTGAAGAGGAAAAGTGAAAGACAAAATAGTAGCAATAGAGGAGGTTCTTCAATGAGGGGAAGAGGAGGAAGGACAAATCAGGTTTGGGAAGAAAAGGACAAGGGAACTACTCCAGAGGCAAGAAGAGGACACACCCAAAGAGGTGGAAGATTCAAAGGAGGAAGAGGAAGTGGCATCTTCATAGGCTGATGCTTTCATTGCAATGAATTTAGACATCAATCTTTTAGGTGATAAAGATAATAATGTGTTTTGGTGATACTATTCCTCTTCATAAGCAAGGAAACACTGCAGGTGATACAGGTTAGTATGGGCAGCAAGCATACAAACATGGATACTATTCCTCTTCATAAGAAATAAAGATGAGATAATAATGTGTTTTGGTGATACTATTCCTCTTCATAAGCAAGGAAATATTGCAGGTGATATAGGTTGGTATGGGCAGAAAGCATACAAACATGGATTGACTAGGACAATGTTGAACAGTCCTAGAAATGCAGACTTTTGGGATTTGAACTATGTTCAAATAGGTACAGTCAAGTGTCCTATTGAAGGGCAGCCAGTAAACAACCATGTTCAGATGTGGACAGATAGTAGGCAAAAAGAAACAACAACAAGGCCATAATCTGATTCAAAATCAGAGACTATGCATAAGGTTTGTGCAGGGTACAAGAGAAGGGTAGTGACCTTAGGGGACTTCATTCCTTCCCCAAGGCACCAGATTCATAAATTACAGGTTCAAACTCAGACATCCAATGCAAGGACTGATTCTTGGGACAAGAATCCTTTCAAAGGTGGTGAACATGGTGCAGGGGCACCTAGAACATCCAAAGACTACCAGGAGTCCATAATGACAACCATGAACCTAAAGAAATCTAAAGACATCAATTGGAATGTATTGGTACCTATAATGGCCTATAAGGTCATTCCATGCAATGAAAATGGAAAATATGTAATAAGTCCTAAAAGGCCTAATAGGTCTTAGGACCAAAATAAGAGCCTAGGATGGAATTTGGTGTTAAAAGTTTATAATAGTTTATATTTGATTATAATAATTCTTAATAAGTTCATTTAGGTCACATTTCAAAGTCTTAAGGCTTCATTGTCTTTAAAAGTTTCAAAACTCCAAATTTGTAATGTTGCAAATTCAAAAATTTGAAATGCATTGGTTATTAGAAAATGGAGGGAATTGGATTTTGTTATGTTTTAGTGAAAAATAATCCATCCAACCAATTGGGATTGGTTGGGGTAGTTTCTAGGAGTCCCTCAAATATGCCAAAGTTCCATTGTATGACATATGAGGCTTGGTGTACGCACTGTATTGAGATTTTGATGAATAAACTTCTTTCAAATGAAATTTCCTTGAGTTCTTAGAGTGATTTTGGATTCATTTGTCATTATCCTACATTTCAATGCATTTGGAGTAATTATATATTGATCTTAGACCACATCTATGCTTTTGTAAAGTCTATACTGGCATTTACATTCACTGAATTTTGACTGTCAGAATTGTTTCAACATTTTGGTTAACAGTTTTGATAGATTTTACTTAAATATGGTCATTCCATGATTTATATCCACTGTAACACATGGAATGACTCAATCTTCACATGTATTATAGTATACTAATCCATTAACGTGCAGTTAAGAAGAAATATTTGGGTGGCCACCATATTTTGCAAGGAATTTTAATGAATTTTTCTTGGAATGCTACAACAATAGAAAATATACCTTAGGGAGGGGATTGTTGGATGATTTATTGTGTGTAGACATGTTGAGGACAAGGTGATCCAACCATCATTTGTTGGAGGAAACATTGGGAAGCGATACATTGAGGAAGCCCTAGTTTTAAGGGTTTGGAGAGTACAATTTGGGGTTTTTGCATCTAGAAGCCTCTTGGAATCAAATTGGTTCCACATTCCTTTGATTTGAACCTATTCATGATGCTGTGAAAAATATTAAAGCATGGGAGTTTGACTGGTTAGGAGTTCCTTTGGAAATGCATGGTTTTTAGGCCTTGGAACTGACACAGTGCAAACAGTCACATACTTTCAAAAACAACCTACCCTATTCTTTTGGTATATTATCAAGATCAATAAAGGGTATCTAAAAAGTTGGTTTATTTATCTATTGTTTTGGGAAACATAAAATTTATCATTGGTTGAGGCTTCCTGGAGACCTATTAGACAGGGCTAATAAGCCTAACTTGGTAATTTTGAAGATTTGGTGTTTGAAACCTTGGGAGGAATTTGGAATCTATTAAAATACCTTGGATTGCATAAGTTCTTCGATCAAATAATCTTCGTGGATCCACACCCATCATCAGAAGGAACTCCATCTTAGTATGGGTTTGGATCATTGTTTCTCAGGGCTACTAAGTGGAATGATTCAAGATCGTTCATTCAGGGTCCTCAAGAAGAGTTAGATCATTTCTCCTTGCCACATGTTCATTATTCTCCATGGTCTATTTTGTTACTTTAGGCCGAGATAGGGGCGACAAAAAATCTACAAGCACCCTGGTCTAGTATTCAAATTCACTTAGTTTGCCTCATTATTTTATTATTATCTATTTAATGAAGGCACTAGTTCTGTAGTTTTATCTATGATTACTTTACATATGATATTATTTTTGCAAATGTTTGTATGCTCAACAGTTATGATCCGGATACCATACTCATTTTTTAATTCCCTAACACATATTTTATTAGGCCAAATATATTCTATATATAGTACTACTAAGGAATGATGATGCTTTTGGAGGGAAGGAATATATGAGGCTTAGTGTGGAGTCTCGTAAGTACTTTTAATAGGGTGGAAGACCAGCTGGTCCCAACCCATATTTGTTTATGCTTGAATGGATTGATGACTAGAGCAATAATGTTCTTCACCCATGCTAATGCATATGAGAACTATCTTAGCCCACAATATGATCCTTCCTGATTTGGAATAAGGATTTTCTTTATTATTATTCTTCTTCTATCCTTGTCATTTTGTCTCTCTGGGATAGTTTGTTTGGTCCAGCATTAGTGGACTACTGTCACCCATTGTCAACTTCGTTTATCCTAATAAGATTTATCCTTTTTTGTGAGTGGACTAGATGAAAAATAAAGCCCAATTTTTCTAAGGTGGGAAATGGGATCACAGTGTACTATTATTCTTATGTGTGTCATAAAATCATAAATACAAAAGGATAATGGCACCATCCTTCTTATTAGTGTCATAAAAATAAAAAAGATGAGATAGTTATTTTTACATATATAATGGTATTAGTGTTCTTATCCATAACATAAAAACAAAGAGGATAAGGCTTATACAATTGCACCATCTTAACCATATCATAAAAACAAAGAGAATAAGACTACTATTTTTAGTTTTTAGTATTTATGTAATAAAGATTAAATCAAATAATCTCCATGAGATACAATATAGGGTTCACATGTGAGAAAAGAATGGAGCACCCATGCCAAAAGAAGATAAGAACTCAAGAGAAAGTAATGAAAAACTAAGAAACAAAAGATGGTTATCCCTAAAAGAGAAGAAATAAAGATGAAACAAATAATGGAGAGAGAAGAAAGATAAAGAAGAAGAGATGAGTGTGTCATTAAGAGTGTCGATGAGCATGCCACTGTGGCTTCTGTTGAAACAAAAAGGGAAATGAATATACCTAGAGAAGACAATACCATAGAAAATCAAAATCCACAATTGAGTAGATGTAAGAAATGGTAAATAACTTAAAGACAACACTTACAAATTATGAAGTAAGCAAGAGATTATTGACATATTTTGATATATTCCCATCATAGCACTATGACATAGTTTTGTATTTTGAGGTTAAAAACTCTGTTTATGAGAATTGTGGTTCATGGTGACTGATGTTAGTGTACTATAATAGAAATGTCTTACTATTGTCTTGTAATATTTGATAATCATGATTATGCTTTGGAATCAAAGTTTTCTTTCATTTGATATCCTGCTACAACATTTCTCTTATACCTTGAACATGGCTTGAGTTGTCAGATCTATATGTATTTCTTTACATTATTTCTATAAGACCTATATGATCATGACATGCTTCATTATTGCTTCTTATATAACGTGTTAACAGAATGAATAATACATTATTTGAATGCAATGATGCCCTAGGTGAGCCGGTTGAGCATGGTTAGGGATGACAAAGCATTGCAAGGAGATTACAACGAGTTGAATGCATTGCTTGCTTCAACTAAAATCTCATGGAGAGGTAGACACATGTCTATAGAAGCCCCAAGTCGAAGTAGAAGATTGGGTGATTTTATTTGGTTGCCAAGAAAGAAAACTCTTATTCACACTGTCCAAGTTGCGTGAAAACACCGGTTGCATGAAAACTCAATGAATGCGTGTATTGGGGGATTTCTTCCATTGTTGGTAGTGGGATAGGAGGGTTTGGTGTCATCAAATTTAGAAGAAATCCTATTCAAAATGGTTTACAGTCGAAATGGAAGTTGAATATGTTCTGAAGGGTCCAAACTCCATGACTTTTGCAGGCATCCTACCAGCCTATGGCGAAATGGGAGTGTTAGAACATTAAGGTATGGACATCCATCAAAGAGTAATGGAAGGGAAATTTTTGTTGGATATTACAGTGGAAAATGCTTTGATAGATATGTATGGAAAATGTGGAAATATCACAACCCACATAAATTATTTGACGGAATGCCTCAAAGAGATGTTATCTCATGGAATGCGATAATACTCTATTTTATGATGTGCTATCCCTAGGATTATTTCTCAAATCCCGTTACTAAATATTCACAAATATTATGTTATCTACCTCTAAATACAACTCCAAATGTATGAATGAAAGAAGAAAATGATAATGTAAATTAAATAGTTTTTCAGTTCTACCTCACAAAATTCCAGCGATCCAAATTTTAATGCTTCCTAAGTGGGGCTGATTACTAAGTGAGATGTTTTGTTGAGGTCTATGCTTGAATCTAGCCTTTTGTGGTTTCTCAGTAGTTGTTGTACCCCTTTCAAACAGATCCAGATCTTGGCATTGAGAGGAAGATGTTATATAAAACTCCAAAAACCCTAGTTAAATCAAACAGGCGGACCTCCTTCACGTGCTTCCCTTTGAACGTCATGCCAAGAATAATGAAATGATAAATGAAACCTTTTTTTTTTTTAATTTAAGCCTGTGTTCGTCAAAATTTTGACCCCCATGATATTGGTCGCAAGTTCGACCAACACGGGCATAACTTTAAAAAAAACAAAATTTTCCTTCTATAATCCGACCAACCAAAACCTTTTTATTTGTTGGTCAAAAATTTTGGTGGAAAAATAAGGTCAAATGTACTAGTGACATTTCAACTCAGTCTTGCCTTTATCCAGATTTGTCTTTTCTGGTTCAGATCTACCATTTTCACCATAAGATCTACCTCTTCCTCTAGGGAATCTACCACCTCTACCTCTTTGTCTTTTCTCATGTCTTTTGTTTAAAATCTCCTTAGCTTTCAATGCAAATTGATAAGCTTCTTCAATGTTCTCCAATTTAACCAAATTGATTTCTTCTTGGATGGAAACTCCCAGTTTGTTCAGTTACCTGGCAATTCTTTCCACATCATCTTCATCATGTCCCTGGATATGATATCTAATCTATAGAATTCCTCAGTATACTCTTTTATTGAGCTATCTTTCTGCCTCAACTTTGCATTCACCTAGCTAGGTTAATCTGATAATCACAAGGTAAAAAATTTCCTTTCAATTTGTTCACCATCTTATTCCATACCTTAATTTTGTCTTTGCCTTTCCTCTTTTTGTCCAACTGCAGAAGTTCCCACCACAAGGATGCATGAATTTTCAACTTTATGCTTGCAATTTTGACCTTCTTTTCCGCAGGGTCATTTTCATACTTAAAGTACTTTTCTATCTTGGTGATCCAGTCCACCAATTCATCAGAATCCAATTTTCCACTATACTCAGGAGGATTAAAGTGTGGTGTAGACTTCAGATTTGTCAAAGCCTTCAACAATCTTTCCTCACCTTGATCCATCACCGGTGCAGGTTCTACATCAACTTGTTCTTCCTTAATTTCATCATCACTAACATCTTCAAGATGTCTTCCTCTTCTTTGGGTTGTTTCAACAACTTCTAATCTAGCAGCAAGTTGTCTAAACATGTCTGCCAATCCTGTATCTGCATCTCACCTCCAATGAACCATCTTGAAACCCTCTGCAATTGCAGGCCATATCGCAATCTTCTACCCCACAACAAATCAACTAGGGTTTGACAAGAAGGAACCCTCAAACCTAGATCCAGATCTCACCTCGCTCTGATACCACCTGACGCAAGATAAGACTAAGGAGAGGGCCCAAAGGCACACCCTAACCATATTCACCTTGCAGAGATCACACACGAAAGAAATAAATACACAAGTGTGAGAGATAATGTAGATAACTTCATATATTTATTCCAATTGATTCATACATGTCAGGCTGTAAGGCCTTCCCAGTTTACTAGGCCAGATATTACAATTCAAGTACCAAAATCCTCCAACATGCAAGGATCTGAAACAATCTATAATCTTCTAGCTTCTATCTTCTATCAAAACTGACTCCCTAAACTACAACCAAAGATTATAGTATATACAAGAGGCTATCGAACAAGTTAGCCTTTAGATCCACCATCAACGGAAGGAACAACCAGATCTATGTCCACATGCTTCCCAATCATAGATACCAACATTAAATCCATGACCATAATTAATTACACAAGTCAACCTCAACAAGAAACTAAAACAAATAACTCGGTAAGCAAGGATAACTGAGCGCTAGACAAGCATCATCGAGCGCCAGGGAATTAACTGAGCTCCAGAGAGATAACTAACCAACTCGGTAAACAAAGGAAACTAAGCAATACAAGAAAACACAAACATGTTTTTGGTTACACGGGATTGCCAAGGACCCAAGATGCTCTTGCATCAGTATAAGACCAATTCTTTTGTTAATTGGACTTTTGGAGATTGTAGTACTTTATATGGTGTTACTTTTTTAATGTAATATATTCTAGGGTCTCTTGGAGGTTGGAGGAACTAGGGAGGATGAAGGAATTCCTACTATCTCAAGCTAGATTCTCACTTTAAGATGGTGCTTGTATGAGAATCTTTTTTGGTTTTTATTTTGTGCTTTCTTTTTCCCTCCTTTATTATTGCTAATAGATTTTAAGAATACATGTATTGTGAAGGTTATGATTATGTGAAGAGCTCATATATGATGGTTGACCAGAGAGTTCATGAGACTGTGATAAAAAATTATCACCCTTTCAAGGTCAAGGGATAATTTAAAGGATTTTTGTCTGAATAATTCAGTGTCTATTATTCAAGATTTTGGTAACGATAACTCAAGGATTCAACTCATAGCTACACCATTATGAAGGTAACGAGGCAACCTAGGGGAGCTTCACATATTTGAAATATGTGATTCTTCAAAGAAATATCTACTCAAAATATAATTTATATTATGTAATCAACAATTTTTTTTGCATTAGGCTTAAAGGGGATCACCGGATACTTTTGCAAGAGGAATGTAATAATGGGGGAATGTTGTCATATCATATTTAGATATGCATAGTTATGTGGTTACCACAGTCATGATTATGAAGTTCATTTATGCAATTGTGACAACCGTATTTCTCCTCTAGGTTCTAATCCACTCTTCCTCTATCTATTAGATGTTAAATATAATAGAAAATATTTTAAAATGATGTTATAAAAAAAGATATATTTTACACTTTACAACTTCTCTTCCTAAGGAATACAACAAAAAATAAATCGAAAACACAATGTTCAAATTTGAGCCTATTTGTTTCACATGATTCACACAATTCATTCAAAAAATTTAAACATGAAATAAAAGTCTATGTCTAATTAAAAGTATACGTGTAAAATACCAACAACACAACCTCACATAGCTAAGTAATAAGGTTTTCCACAAGAAATAATATTTTTTTCACTATTGAAAAATAATGTGTTAGTTATGCTAGTTCACATATAAATAAAATACAACATGAACTTCTATTACCTATCACTTTAAACTTTAAAAATCATTATAAATATTGATGACCAACACTCAATCATTTTACATTCAAAACTAATGATTAATGTTTTCCAATCCAATTTTCAAGAAAACGATGTATAGTATACCTAGTTGTACAAGATAAAAATAAAAACTAAAATATTGAGCCTTAAGTGATAGAAAACCTCTAATGTCTTTTTAAATTTGAAAGTTAATAGTAAGATTAATTTCTCTCTCTTTTACCTGGCTTTTTGTTGACTCTTGAAGAAGAGAAACTAAAAACAAACACATTTTTTAAGGTCTTCAATTCCTTTTTTTTTTTTGTAAACTCCTTAGGCCTTTTAAGCTTCAAATTTAAGCATTTGTAGACAAGAATCCCTAAATGTATCATAAGACACTACAATAAATATAATTTTGATATTCTCTACAATTTCCTATAAAAAATAAAATTTTCACTACTTACTAAATTTGTCATTATTTATCTTTGCTAAAAGAACATATATTGATAGGTGATCCAAATTATGATTTTAGAGTACAATACCTAGTGTATAACTTGTAGTATTGACAAACCTATTACAAGAACAACAAAATTTGACAAGAATTGGTGCAAGCCAAAAGTGGTTCTATTCCATTCAAAAGTTTGTTTATACAAATTTAATGAGATCCCAAGGGTCACTAGAATCCCCTTGGAATTGAAAATGAATAGTCTGGAATATTTATTATAAAATAAAAACTAAAATCTATCAAAAATATCAAAATGCTATAGACAACTTTAGTCCAACTTTGAAAAGCCATAACTTTTTGCTTAGGGCTTGAAATTGTGAACCATTTTCATAGTTGGAAAGGTCTCTAAGAGATCTAGTTTTAATCCCTTACGAGTTTGCTATGGCAACACTCATAATGGACTGTCCAAAGTTTCAAAGGCCAAAAATGCTCCAAAGACCTCCGAAAATGCCATTAACTAAAACCTAGAAATACAAAAAATTTATATTTTTGATATTTTGTATTATTTTTTGTGCCCACACCATTTGGACACTCCTAAATTGCTTTCTGATCAATAGGAAACTAATTTATATTACAATCATTATGTAAAGTACATGTTCCAGTTTTATTAAAGAACTATTCAATTCTTTTAAACTTAAATATAGATTATGAAAAAGAGTGAAAGTAACAAGACCCATAAGACATTCTAACAAAGATGTTTTTTTATAACTCTTAAATTACTTACCAAAACTTTCAACGAGAAAATTATCATTATAAATCTACTAGTTCGACATGCAATAAACAAACAATCAATTTCTATTTTAACCACTATGCAAACTACAAATACCACATTTTCATAAACTCCTCAAGCTTCAATTATGTAAAATAGGAGGAATGGGTAGTAAAAGCCATTTTCTTTCTAGCATAAAACATCTACCAACCACATCATAAATATTTTATCCTTTTAAGCTTAACATGATTTAACTAGGGGTATTGTCATGTCTAATGGATGGCAAGAATGCATTAGCCCCAGTTCACATGAGATTTGTAGTTTATATCTATGTACATATATATGTCATAATAACCACATTTGTCATGCATACATAATCAGATGAGAATTTCACAAACTTTTAAAAAAATCTCATATGAAATATTAAATTTTATTTTCTTAAGTTTGCACAAACTTAGGGAACTTCATTATGTTCTTACACAAACATTGATTATACATTCACACTTTAAAATACAAAAATACAGTTATAACAAGTCAATGTAAGGTGTAGTTTAGTCCATGAAGTAGGGGAAGTGTACTAATAGTTGTTATAGCTAACTTAACATGTTCTAAGCTTGTAAATGATACATCAAATTTTGACAATTTTTCTTTCAATGTCTTTGTGTGTGACTTAATTCCTAATATCTATGTTGGCTTCTAGGCAATCAAGACAAACACTCTAGGATTCATTATGTACACAAAGGTCAAAATGTAATCATTTAGAAGCATTGCCCAATACCTACTAAAAGATACCACTAGCTATGCAGCCATATATTTCTCCATAAATACATGTATAAAACATACCTTGAAAAATGTGTCCTTTATATTTGTGATTAAAGATATTGTTGTATAGACGCTGCCTTAAAAGGTGTCCCAATAAAGTTAGTAATTGAAAGTTGGATAAATTAGAAATAAAGAGTCATTATAATATACCTAAGCGGTCTCAAAACTTTAGATGTGAACAATTCTTATGTTAAATATTATGTTTTATTCACTTAAATTAAATAATGCCTTCATGATCTTATACAAATATTTTTTTTTTGAATGAATCCTCATTTAACTTGTAGTACATAATTAAAAAACTGGGTGATATAAAGATAGAGTCCAAACAACGGTCATACGGCCATCGAATTTGTCCCCTGACAGCCATGCGTTCACTCAAGCAGCTCAATCAAGGGGTCAATGCAAGCTGTAGTTTATTCCACGGAGGAGAAAGCTTGGACATGGATGTGGATGCAGACGAGATTGTTCTGATGTCTATGCCGACAAGAGGACCCGTTTGTTCTGCAAGGAGTACCCACGATAATTAATTGAAGACATTTTTGTTAGCATAGGTACTAGAGCTATTTTTCTCAATTATTACTTCCGGACAGAATCCCAAAACTTTCATTTCCAAAGGATATTGTTTTACCCGCTCAGACTGTGGGTTAAATTAGCGCTCTCTTTTTCCAGTTTGATTGCCTGTACTTATCATTGTCTCCTACATTTGGTGAGCAAACTTAAAATAGCTGGCTCTCATTTATTATTTATTGGCATTTATCTTTCTTTAAAAATAAATAAATAAGGGACCAGTGCGTAAGTAAATTTAGCTAATTTTGTGTAAGTAAATACTACATCAAATTTCTATTATCTTTTTTTGGTTATCTGGGTATTTTACTTAGCTATCTATAATTTTTTTTGGTTTCTTAGTAGTAATGAAAATCACTATGCAAAGGTCAAAAAATGGTCATTAAATTGTTGCTAGATAACAACACCCCAATAAGTGTGCACTATAGTCACCTCAAAAATTTGCACAACTAATCCAATCCTCTAATAATCATATACGTTTTCTTTTTGGAACCATTTTTACCAATACTTAAGAAGAAAAATACCAATTGTCATGTGCTATAGGTACCAATAAAGTTGCACAACTCCTCCAAATTTTAACTACGAGGTTACAAGGGGCAGCTATTGGTACATGTGAAATTTATTAATGGGCTTTTGATTATCATTTTTCTAGTTAGTGTAAACTTAGTAATTTAGGTCTTGGGTGAGCAAGGATTGAACAATCATTGGAACATGGTCAATAACTGGTCTCCTTCCTCTAGTAGGGATAATTATGCAGTTAAGAGCTTGCACCTTGAAGAGTATTCACTGCTCAAGAGAAGGCACGAGTCCCCCATCCCTATTATAAACCTTTTGGGCAAACCAAGACAGAGAAAATCAACCTTGGGATCTACATGAAACAAATCTAATTCATTTAGCTAATCACTACTTTGACTATTTATTTGCAATTGTTAATGTGCCACACTATTACAATCAAAGTTAAGAGTGTTCTATTAATTCTTTTATTTGTTATTTACTTGTATATTATAGTATTTTTTACGAAAAGAAATTATTTTCTTTGAAATAAGATGCAAGTTTATTCATTACAAGAATTTAAAATTTAATTAGTTAAAAATTTCAATGATTTATTATAAACTTTACATCAATCAACAAATTTAGTATAATATAAAATTATAATGTGTAAACTTGGATAACATAAGTTTCAAACAAGGAAATCAAGCAATCTAATGTCACATATTAAGTGCCACAATTAATACATGTTGGAAGATAGTGATCAAAACTTAACATCTAGCCAAATGTCCATGCTACTTTGTCATCTAAATGTCCATTTGGTATAATCATGAGGCATCATACATCTCATTGGAACAAATGTACCTCTTACATCTAGATTACATATTCTTCCATCTTGTATGCCTCATTCACAATATGCATAGATTGGTGTAAGGTGTGAATTTAAGAGGAACCTTTACAAAATATATGAGAAAAAACACAAAAATATAAAAAATAAATAATTGCATATAAACCTCAAACTTTGTATTGCATGAAATTAAAAAAATATAGTTGAATTGACCATGGACCATTTCCAAAGGAAAAACTTATTTGAGAAATACTCAATACAATACAATTCAAGTGTACTAAAATAATAGCTATGGCCCATATTTATGCTAATTTGAGGAATTGGATATGTATTTTTAACAATAATTTTATTTAGTGCCCAATAATCAATGCAATGTAATGGAGATCCATCATTTTTCTTTGCAAGAATAATTAGGATGACACATTGTAAAGCACTTAGATGAATATGTCCTTTGAAAATTAGCTCTTGAATTTGCCTCTTGATTTTATCATTTTCTAAAATTGTCCTCCTATACACTAGTTCATTAGCCAATGGTGTTCCTAGAACCAAATCAATGGAGTTCTTTACCTAACATTGTTACAATGCTACTCCAATTGGTAAATCAAGTACATTATGATGTATTGTCAAAATATGCTCCATTTTATTTTGTTGATTTGTTGTGATACCCACTTTTGCATATACATCACAGGCAACTAGTTTCTTTTCTTCGGTCAAATGATGAATAGCATAAAAGCTCCAATTTGAGTAATTAATTTCCTAAATTATTGTGTACTGATTATAGATGCGAATTTATGGATGACTTACCTTGGGTATCTGATACTTTCAATCACAAAGATTGATAGTTACATCATGTTGTCTGATATTCATAGACACCATGACATTGATACGTGTTTGGTTATCCCTACAAAATATCACATACATCCAAAGGAGCTGCATCACAAATTACTTCATCCTTAAATCATTTTATGGGATATGAGAGATGGCATTTCTTTTTACTTTTATATCTCACCCTTGGATTACCCATCCCATGGAGTATGATTTTGGATGTGCTATTGTCTTCAAATTAAACCTTTTGATGGTCTCAACAAAAATTAAAATTCTTTTGGCTACCACTATCAACAATGAAATATAGAGCTTTTCATCCAACCCAAATTTGTGAATGAAACAATCACTCCCCATCCTCATAGGGCAATATATTCAAGTAGTATCAACTATGGCATATGAGTCTACCTCAATGACTTGATCAATATATTTTTTCTCAAAAGGGTATGTTGGTAATGATTTGGGTTCGACATCCTCTCCAAGTGTCCCCATCATTAGATTTTTTATATTTTGACAATTATTAGTGTTATGAAATGAACTCTTATGAATATTACACCACATACCTACATGTATTTCTATGTCTTCTTATCAGCCCATGTCTTCTTAGTTTTTGGTAAATTTAAGAAAAAGTACTTCGCTGGTTTCTTTCCTACAAACCTACAACTACTTTTTTGTTTTGATTTTCTATTCATGAAATATTCTCCCTTCCCTTTTTTCTTGATTTTTCCTTAATTTTAGAAGCATACTTAAAATAAATTACATATGTTTCTAGAAAATAAATCTATGTTGGTTTGAATGTACCTATGAAGTCCACTTTGATTCTTTGAAACTCAATACTTCTTAGAATCTTGGATGTAGAGTTTCATCAAGAGTGCATAAAATGTGTTAGTATACTTTTTAATCGACTAGTCCTTCTTTATTTAGAGTAATTTCAATTTCATATATATTGTTTTTCATATGTGTTTGTAGAAAAATACTAGATTCTTTTGTGTGCTCCGTTAATTCTCCCTATGTAGGTTTTTTTTATCAAATTCCGATTCAACGTGTGTTTTTTGGGATGACTATTTAATTTCACATGACTCTTAGGCATGAGGAGGGAACAACTGATTTTTATTAGCATATGAGAAACAATTAACAACAAAATATATTTATAGTTTTGATGATCAATCATTAATGACATTTTATTCAATTTTCCTTTAAAAGTTGGAATATCAAAATTCACATACACCTTGAATGAAGTATGCCCACTAAATAGTGGGTTGGTTGATTTTGTTTTTCAACCTTGACTTTCTAGCATTTGAGAAAGATTTCACATCATCTTGTAATGTTATTTATTCAAAGAATCTTCAACTAGGATTTTAAATTTAGACCATTTGATCTTTAAGTTTTTTCCTAGGCCATATGTGATTGTGTGCATCTCAAAGGAAGGTAATTCAATGGATCCCTTATTTCCAATCCAAGCCTTTGGTATGTTGATCACGTGTAATGGGACATACACGAGAAAACAATCTCTAATATTACTGATCTAAATTATGAATTCAACAGACACTATATAATGTACAACCTATAAAATTGTTGATTTAAAAAAAATTGAGAACAACAAATGCAAAAAGAGATGTATGCAACTCAAAAGATACTTCATTATATTTCAAAAATTATTTTATAATATAATTTGCAAAGAATTCCAAAGATTTATGCAACTCAAAAGATACTTCATTAGATTTCAAAAATTATTTTATAATATAATTTGCCAAGAATTCCAAGAGTCACTACATCCCTTTGAATTTGAAATGAATAGTTTGGATATGGATAATTACAACAAAAATCCAAAATTATAAAAATACTACATATTTATTACTCCAACTTTGCAGGGTCATAACTTTCTTCTTAGAGCTCAAAATCTAAATCTATTTACACCAATGGAAAGGTATCCAAGAGCTCTAGTTTCAGTCCCTTAATTCAATGCCTTCAATTATTCCTTTTAAGTCACTAATAAAGGCATTGAAAATGAAAACTACTAAAATCTAGGAAATACTAAAAAAATATTTTTAGTATTTTCCATTATCACTTTTACGAATGCGATTGGAATGCTCTAGAATTACTATCTAATCAAGTGGTGTAAAAGACTACATAAATAAATAAAAACAATTAGTTGAATTCCAAGTTATCAATTTTCAAATATTAAAAAACTAAACAAAAATTCTATAGACTCTATAATATATGAATGATATAATTTTCTGGACCATAAGAGTAGGTAGACAACTTATAAATTATACAAGCATCAAAGATAACCTACTAAGACTAGATATGGAAAAGTTGTACATTATAGAGACAAATCGACAACAATCAAGTTTTACATACATATAAAAATGGACTTGAAGGAGACAATTATGTACAAAAGATGAATAAACTCCACATGAATGCCTAGATCACCCCATTCTATAAACAACAACGTGTCTTAAATAATCTTAAGATTTCATAGATAGCGAAAGATTACTCTACAATTAGAGATAATCTTCAAATCCTAGCTACCTCTATCTGAAACATACTTGATTTGGTTATAGTGAGATGCAAAGAATAGAATTAGTTAAAGATTTGTATGGAAAATAACACAATCAATAATTGAAATTGTGGCTTGTATATGCACGAAATATCCTTGAAAAATATATAGAAACCATGCACAAACAATCATGAAAAATAGTCCTCTTGGGAGTGGGGAAAAAACCTATGTGGGAAAATAAAATTGACAATTAAATTAGAAAGTTATCTTAGTAAAATCCATGTTTATACATGGGTATAACTATTGGTTTTGTGCTATGACACTTTGTCAAAGCTTCTAGAGTTATAAGGTTGTATGTGCATGGCTTTATAGAGAAGGGGAAAGGGGCTTCTCCGAAGGCATGATCCCGACCTCATCCATTTTAGATACCAGAGCCTTGCACTTAGCAAGACTTGATCCTCGGTGGGCTTATTAAGAACCTTCCAACTTCAGCACTAGACCAAGGGCCCATTGAATATATTTACATTTTTAATATATATAACACAAGGAAATTGAGTTAGAATAAAAGGTAACTTATCATTTTGTGTGTTATTTTTATTTTTAACATTGCATTCTGTTCTAAAATAATAATATTAAAGGCTTTAAAAGAAGAAGGCTAATCAGCCACTTTGTAGATTTGTGTTAATAGAACACAAACTAATATTTCATGTACATGAATACTTTTAATTTTGTATTGTCCAAACTTTTAAGATATGAGCACAATATATGTTATCATCATTTATGTAAAACTACTATTTTATTGAATTCAATATTTTATAATTCTAGACTTGGAAGATTAAGGAGGTAGACTACATATGTATGCAAAGTTTGCATTCTTAGAAACTCCACAAACACTCATGAATGCAAACTTTCTTGGTTATTTTTTATCGAACTGTGAATAATGCACTTTTTATTTTGACTTATATGTTTGAAAGACATGATACATGAAAGGAAAACCTTAGTTACATAGACCAAAGAATAAGAAAAAATCCATGTGTGCAATGGAAAAAACTTTGAAAATGCATAGGATCAAATTTTGAGGACCATATAAGCCAACTCATATAAAAATTCATTAAAATCATGCTTAGAAAAATTAAATCTACATTTCACAATCATAACAATTAGCGTGAAGTTGAGACATAACCTCTAGAATTTTTTGTGTTTATTTGATTCAAGATACTAGCATGTATAGCCATTCACTACGATAGTACATATGTTCATAACTATGATTTCTAGTTTTTAGCTCTAAAATCATATTCACAAGATATTGATGGGTTCTTGTTATGTATTTCATATGATTTCAAATAATTGCATAATATATTTTGACCATTAACCATCTTTTGTGTTTTTATTAATAAGAAAAATGAGATGTTTCTTCATATCCTTTTCCTATACACTTTAAACTCTAATTAGTTTCACTTAATGTAATATATTTCTTATATTCCACTTCTACTTATTTTAATTAATATAATAATATTAACACAACATTTGAACCAATAAAAAATATAAAAAATATACTCTTTCATTCTTACTATATTTCAATTTTCATTTACTATAGCAAAATTCTCAAAAGTGTTTCACTCAAAAATAGGAATCATAATATCAAAGCTCAAGCATTGTTTTTAACCATGCCATTGCAAAAAATTTGCCAATAGTTTGGTCAATATGATTAAACATGAGGAAAAATATAGAAATATCATGATAGAAATGTTTTTCCATAAAAAACAACCTAAGGTGGACTTTAATATTGGATGGGACAAGACTATTTCTTTAACCATTCACACACCAAGATATATTTGAAAAATTACACCTAGAAGGAATCCAAATAAATTTACATTCAACAATGTTAAGCTCAAGAATTCATTTTTACCATGCCATTACAAAAATGTGCCACCAGATTGGCCAATGTGAATAAACAAGAGAGAAAAAAATAGAACGATTACAAAAGAAAATCTCTTCCACAAAACCACCTAAGTCCAACTTTAAGATTGAATAGGACAAAAGTTTTTTTTTAATTTTCCACACATCAATATCTATTTGAGAAAGGATACTGAAAAGAAATCCAATCTATTCAAATTATTTCAATATTAAATAAAATAGAAACTAGATTTATTAATAAATTAATCTCACATTCAATAATGTTAGGCTCAAGCATTCATTTTATCATATCATTACAAAAAAAACAAATAGTTTGGCCAACGTGAAAGGAAAAAGAGAACTACTACCAAAGAATATAAAGGTTTCCACACAAAAATACAACATAAAATAGACTTTAAGACAAAAAAAATATGTCCATAATTTACCCACTCTGAATAACAAGAGGGGAAAATTTATGAAAAAAATTAAAAAATATACTTTTCAAGAAAAAACAACATATGATAAACTCTAAGATTGAAACAAAGACTATTTCATTAAGCTTTCCACATTTCACTTATTTAAAAAATATTAAAAACCTAATAGAACCAAATCCAAAAATCATCAATCTAAATTTGAACACCCGTAAAAAGTTATTGAAATAATTTTTTTTTTAAAAATATGTACTTTTTATTAAACTTTAATAAAAAAACAGTATTTATTAAAAAAAAATTGCCACATGAAATTTGCTTGACAGTAAGGGCCAACCGTGGAATTTAGGCGCTATGATAAGCTCACCAAAGCCGCCCATTGGATAAATTATGGTTTATTTCTCCCAACCTACACGGCAACCAAAGCTTTCGTATCCACAACTACGTCAACCCTAGAAAAGCATAGTTAACCGAACGGTCCAGATATATCCCGAAACAAATCCGTACCACATATCTATTAAGAGAAGCTGCACTGCGTTGAGTCCAGGCCAAGAGACCTTCTATCCTTACCCAAACCTAATTTGTCTAATTGAGCGAATTTAGACATGGTTAAAAAGTCGTCAAAATGCCCACGTTCTCCGATATTTTCCTCCTCTGTCCTTCTCCCCGGTTTCTGCCTTCCTTCCATATTTATTGCTTTCTCTCTCCCCTACTACACCTCATCATCTCAGGTACATGTTCCTCGAAAATGCTCTGAACTTGGTCTCCAGCGACTTTCTTTCTTTGTTTCTGGGTAAAAAGCTCTCTCTCTCTCTTAATATAAAGAGCTCTGAACTTGATCACTAGTTAAAAGATAACAGTTCTCAGAATATTTGTTTGGCTTTGATTGTATCTGTGTTTTTGTCCATAGGCACTTTCCTGATTTCTAGATAGACAGCTCTCTTTCTTGACGTTGTGCTATTTCTGAATTGGATTGATAATTTGTTATCTCTAAATTGAACTGTGTGAAAAAATTTTATCAACATTTCAGACTACATCTCTCTTGTTTTCTTCAATACAATCCAAGTCATAGCCACTGAAAGAGTCCAGAGAAAAGAAGGAAGAAGGACGAGAATTGATGGCAAAGCAAGATTCTTCAGGACCCAGAAGATCCAAATTCTCCACAAGGAAAGAGGTTAGGGTTATTCATATTGAAAACCCAAGAATGGTTAGAGCAAGCCCATCAGAATTCAGTGCTGTTGTTCAGTCACTTACTGGACTGAAGAAGAGGCAGTCATCTCCATCTGGTTCTAAGGATTGTGAGGAGAGGCAGTCCTCTAAATCCAAGGTGCCCAGGCATGAAGGTGAGTTTCAGTTCTGCTCATTTCTTGGCATCCCTGATACTACTGTTCTTCCCAAGATGGCCCAGGAAAGTAATACCAAGTATGGTGGTGTTGATCAGCAGGAGATTTGTGACATGTTTACTAACCACATGATGAGCACACTGGATTGTTTTGATAGTAAATTCTTCACAGACTTTATCTCCTTTGATTTCATGAGCAGTACATCTGATGGGGTGTGAAAGAAGCAAACATGTTCAGGTCCTGCGATCATTTAGAACAGCTCTTTTGTGAGTGTAGAAATCCCTTATTTGTAATTGTGTATGATACTTGAGGGATAAGTCATAGCTGGGTGTGTGGTGTTTTTCCTTGTTTATTTAATGTTGTTGATGATGGTAGATTATTAAGTGTGATTAAGACGATCAAAATTGTTATTAAACATAAAATCTTGTTATATTCCTATTAAAAATAGATTTATGCAAAAAGAATACAATATCATTTACAGAAACAAGTATGCACTGTTAACTTTTAATTTAGTTTTTAATAATAAAATTTCGAAAGAAACTCTCAGTAGCGATAGAAGTTCTAATAATGGTACACTGCGGGTACTACTAACAGAGGGTACCATCGGGTATGTCGCTGCCAGAAAGTACCTGTAGGCTACGTTGGAAGGTTTGTGGACCCCATAAAAGGTTTTAAATTAATTAATTTTTCTATTTTTATTTTGATAAAATTTCAAGCCATCAAAATACTTTTTAAATGATATTTACTTTTGATGATGTTCTTTTTCTTCACATGCATAATCCAATGGTGGTTAAGGGAGAAATTTTGTTTCTCAACAGTAATCAACAAAAGCTAAATTTTATATTAATTTTCATCTCTTATATTTCTTAGATCTACGATGAGGTATATTTTAGTTCAAGGGGTCATTGTGAAATATCTCTTCTAAAATTTTCATAGAAACATCTATAAAAGCATTTTTTTTCCAACTCAAATTCATAAGTCTAAATTTACCAAAAATGATGACAATTTTGTAATCTCAAAATTTTAAATTTGAGGAAATAACCTATACATAAAACCCTCATACCTTTCCATGTCTTCATTCTTTCTTGTAAGCCTTGGATTCAATTATACATCAAATCTACTACAAGGGATATGCAAATCCTAACCATGGATTTGATACCAAATATTAAGAAATATGTAATCATACATAATAATTATCTCATAATTCAAATAGAGAAATCTATGTTAAAAGTATTTAGAATCTACAAGCAAAAGAAGATAGCATATCGTCAAATACACATGAGATATACCGTTAGAAAATCATCAAGAAGGAAAGACCTAGCCTCCAAAAACATCCATCACTCATGTATTATTCAGCATTGAAATCATTACAATACATCTTCGAAGTTCTCTACTGTTAAAATACAAGCTCTCTACAAGCACTTTATGTGAACAAACATGTAACCACACATTCTATACACAATGCTTTAAACCCTCACAAATGTGCTCACTTTTATAGAATCATGCTCACACAAAACTACTAAATGATATTGTATAAAACCATAAGACTAATAACACGAGATTACAAAGCTATAAACCTCTCATTTAATATTTGTTGTAATGTTTCTAATATTAAATATATTTTTCATGTAAAATGTCACATAAAATATTTATCACAATGTTACATACAACACATAAAGTAGCTCTAAAATGTTAACCCCATGTGATACATGTATCCCTAGATCCTCTAAGTTTATTATAAATAATAATAGATTAAATATTATAAGATTATGCATAGTACACAACACACCTTTTTCTAAGATAAATATATTGCATATGAAATATTATAATTTTAACTTTGTACAATATTATGGTGCATCTTTATCATCTTCTATACAAATAGTAATTGGACATTTCACATGTTAAAATACAAAAATATAAGTCATGTGGGCACCAAACTTTAGTCCTTATCAATCTGCATTCACAAATGCAACTCCAAGTAATGAGAAATTTAAAAAAAAAGTAGCTTATTCCAAGGAGCAAAGGCTTAAAGTGGATGTAAATAATTCTCACAAAATATTATAATTTCTTTGCATAAATTTATGTAATTAAAAAAAATATTTTTATGGTTCAAACAAATATTTTTATTAAAATATTAATTAATATTTAGTAAAATTTAAAGATAATTATACATTATTTTTAAAAATGGATAAAATAAAAAAGTATCCTCAAAATTTTAAATAATACGAAATATTAAATATATTACTAATTTCAGATCTAGTACTATGTCAAAATCTTAGATGTGGCAAATGAATGCATTTTTTTACTCTCTCAAAACATCTAATTGTAATAGAATACCTAAACATAATTTTATAATCAATAAAATTTTTATTAGGTAAAAGTTTAAATTTAATATTAAAATATAATGAAATTATACATGAATATGTACTATAAGATTATCAACTTGATATAAAAAAGTAGACCCAACTAAACAAAAACAAAAAACTATAGACGCCTTTCTCAAGACTAAGTACATAAAAGAGTCCTCATAAAACTAAATTTTTTTTTCGTGAAAGTCATCCAAATGAAAATAGATAATTGCCAAATAGTTGCAATCACCAAATTAGACGGAATAAAAAAAAAGGCAAATCAAGAGATTATAACATGGGAGGAAAAATGTTGCGCATTGAGCTACACAAGATCGAAGAGGAGTTCTCCTCCGACCCCCTGGTGACCCACTACTGCAAAGACAACGACATTTGGGGTTTCATGGAAAGAATGAAGGGAGGCCACGATGAGCAAATATTCAAGCAATTCGTGTCCTCATGGGATAACAGGAAGGTGTCGGTTGGGGGCTTGCACTTTCAGCTTAACGAAGAGGTCATTGCTAAGTCTACGGGGCTATTTATGGAGGGTAGGAAGAATAAAAAGACCAGTCAAATGCCGGAATTAACCAGTCTAAACTAGTTCTTCAGGGCAGGGGAGAAACCTGTTAAAAAGTTTAGTGGCTTTAACCGCGAATAGCTCCCTGAATTTTGGCCTAAGGCATGTCATATAATCATGAAATACTTCACCCTCAAAGGTAAATTCACTATGTTTTAATACTATCACTTACCGTTCCTCAACCATATTAGGAACAAAGACCTCATTTCCATCCCCTTCTATCTCCTTCACTCGATTGAAAGCAACATACTGGATATTAAGGAGAGAAAATATACTGAGAAGCTGGTCCCTATCCTTCACCAGGGCCTTTTACTCTGTCTCCCCAACTTCCAAAAAGCCATTTACCCTCCACCCCAGCCTCCCCTTATCATTAAGGAGGTAACCCAGGAAGTCTCCCCTTCAGAAGCCAACAACCCCACCCAGTCCCCATCCCAGTCCTTACAGGAAATCTAGGAGACTAACCTTGTCCCCCGAGAAGGTAAAAGCTACAAAAGGTGTGTGAGGAACCCATTTAAAAGGGGTGAGGATCTTGATGAATCCCATGTCTCTGAGAAAATGGAAGTGAAGGATAATATGGGGGTTGACAGCACCCCTGAAACTGAGAGGAGAAATGTAGGAGAATCCTCATGGAAACGGATTCGAAGGACAAGTCTTAGTCGAAGGATGACACCTCTTCTTCCATTGGTTCGATTGAGGGATCCTTGACTGAACACTTAAATTCTCCCAGGTCTGGCAATGCTCCCCCCCTGAATCCCCCATTGTAGATGGAGGATAAGCCTCGCAGGATTACCCCACCTCCGCTCTCTCCTCACACCCAACAAGCTAAATCTCCTCACATTGAGCACACTATGGTGGCGACGGAGGAGAGTGACAAGTTTAAAGGATTTCTCAAGAAGAAGTTCAATGAGTTGGATATGGAGATCCTTGGCCTCAAATAGGACATCAAAGAGATCAAAGCCTGGGTTGCTGATTCAAACAAGTTTTCCCTCAAGGTCATGCACGATTCAGTTGTGACCCTATGCAACGTGCAGGAGAAGATGGCTGGTGGTAAACTATAAGTCGATGAGGATAACAGAGACCTATTCCTATTCCTGCAAAAAGAGTGGGCCACAACCCTGATGTCCAAATGTGTGGGTGGGAGATCCTAGTTGCTGCGGTCCATGAGGTGTTTGTGCTGGCATGGGCCTGTTTGTTCCAGGTCCCTTTTTTTTATTTCCTATTTTCTGGTTAAGTTCTTAAAACTCTGGTTTAGCCCTGGGTGGCTTGTTATTATTAATACTTTGTCTACTTATTGGTTATGCTACTTTGGTTCCCTTTTTTTGAAAAGGACCTACATGTTTGTCTTTGAAAGAGGCGGACTAGACAATTTTATTTCTGCTGACTTTCTATTGTTAAACTGATATGCGACTAGTGCTATTAATATGTTGTTAATGTACTGTTAATGTGTTTCTAGTCTTTCTGTACCATGGGCCAGCACCCTCTTATTGCTTTTTTCTATCAAAAACATTGTCTTTAAAAATTGATGTTGCTCTATATCATTTGAAAATGTAAAAAAAAAAAATACTAGATTTTGAGCAAACCTCCATGCAAAGATGATTGTCCCCTTAAATTTTCTAAATGTAGAAACTAAAAAAAAAGAAAAAATCTAGTGTTGTGGATTGAATTATATAAATTTTAAATGATAATTGATTTATCAAAAAGTAAGTCTAACAAATTGTAAGAGCCACAATATTGCTTAGTTATCAAATAGGAATAAATAAAAGCTACAAATGTTTATCTTTATAGTTACCAATTTTAATGAAGATTGTGATAATATACATACATACATACATACATACATACATATATATATATATATATATATATATATATATATATATATATATATATATATATATATATATATATATATATATATATATATATATATATATATATATATATATATATATATATATATATATATATATATATATATATATATATATATATATATGAGATTTCTTGTTAAGTTTCCAAATCAATGAGAATAATAGAAAAGGAAATATTTTCAACAATGTACTTGATTTATTATGACATCTTATTTATGTAATTAAAAATAAATAATCTATCTAAAATTAAATAATATACATACAATGAAAGAGAGGTATATGTTGTTATATAAAAGATATGAAACAAAAAAGAGAAAAATTCTTAAGTGATGATGGAAAGGTTAAAACTTGGATGCCTTTAACCCTAAATCTTAAAATCTAAAATAAAAATAAAAATGAAGATTTAATATTAAAATTTAACTATAATATCTAAATGCAATGATAAAACATATCATCACACTTTTGTTAGTTGAATAGATATTAGCAATGGAACCTCAAAATTTAGTTTCCTCTAAATCCATTCAATATTGCTACAATAAGCCTACGATAGTCTTATTGGCAAACAATGAAGATAAGAAAAGCGAAAGAGAGGGGATACAAGATAGTTGTTAAGTCTTAGAATGATAGTTCAAAGAGACCTTTTTATTGGGGAAATAATTGTCTTTATTGGAAAAAATAGTATCAAGATAGAATTACCGATGCCACCAAAATTATGTTTATTTAAGTATAATAAATTATCATCTATTTATGAGATTAATTATTTATAAAAATAAATCTAAGATTCACATAATGTTAGGTTTTGGTAAATTCAATGGTGAAAATAAATTAGGTAGTTAGTTAATTGTGTCTAAAAATTATATTATAGGAGTGGATAATAAATAAAATCTAATAGAATGTATGAGAGTTCTAAGCATGCTTTATTTCTAACAATATAATTGAAATGTAACATAAAAGTTCTATTCTAAAAAAAGGTAAATTCTCTTCAACATAACTTCACAAAGCTAAATTAATAATTAGTTGTGATGGAGACATAACCTAATAATAATGTGCTACAACTTTTTTTTGTTTGACAAAAGGGTTCATATTGATATTACCTAATAATAAAATAAAAATCAACAAAATAAATATCCAAAATTTTAAGTCTAATAAAATGCACCATCAAGAATAACAATTTTAGTAGCATGATTATTGTTCCTCTAATATTATATATTTAATAAAAATAATTGAAATAAATAAACTCATATTACATGTTAAATGTATAGAAAAGATCTGAAAATGATGTTATAGAAAATGATACATTTACACTCTACAACTACTCTTCTTAGAAACATAACAAATTAATCAATGTGAAAACCAACATTCAAAATTTTAACCTATTTATTTCACATGATTTGAAAAAATCATTTAAAAAATCCAAAGATGAAATAAAAGTCTCAGTTTAATCAAAGTTAAATAATGAGATAAATTGCCAACATACTGCATTTACCAGAAACATCATAGGCATGAAAAGATAGAGGTATATCATTTGCAACACACACAACCTAACTTTTAAACTACAAGATCATAATTTTAAATTTAGAGGAATGCAAAATATTCTTCCATACAATGTTTGAAGTACTTTCCTACATTTTCATACTTCATCAACCTGCAAGGACCAGAACATCCTTGTAACGTCATTCACTCACTTGCGAGACATACAAAATTAGCTCGTAGGATGCACAAGACCACCAAAATTATATCTACCTCATCAACATGCTTTGAATTCTCATCTTTGTATCTCTAATCCTAATCCTAATATGATACCATCATGAAAACATCTTTTCTAAAATCTAACTTGTCATCCAATCAAGAACCTCATCATCATTGTTCTTCACAAACACAACATATTAAGTGTGTAAATCAACACCAATGAGGTTTTCCTATACAACCATAGGCTACACATCAACATAGCAACATGTAAAACAACATTTCTAATCAAAATTAAACATAAGTTATTAATGAAAACTGAACATCAATCTCCAATAATCTCGATAATTTTGTTCCTCAATTTTGATTGTTTATATCGATGAAAACACCAAAATCTTCAATAATATTCATGTCAATGAAAAAACCACAATATTCAATAATCTTTACCTTTGTCATTAATGGAAACACTAACCTGATAGAACAATCATCTACACTCTTATCTGCACTTTCTTTCCCCTTTAACATCAAGGTCAAAGGGAAAAGGTATTCAAAGGAATCTACTCTTTTTTCTTAGTACTCATATATACTCTCTCCCATTTATCCATGTCCCACAAGTTGTCAACAATAACCAATAACTACCTACTCCCCTTCAAATGTAGCCTACATCAATCCAAGATAAATTATATGATCTTGAATTTCTTCCCTAGATAGATTCATCATATTATGGATATAATTATCTAATATTAGGAGGGGAAATAAATCTTATCTTCCTTGAGATACCTGAACGCATCCTTTGAAAATGTCTTTCTAAAAATGTGTGCAATCTAATCCTTTGTTGGAACATATTTTAATTTGACTTATTTCTCTAAATCCGTCACTCTTAGGAAGTGATGCCTATTAGAAATATGCTTGGTCTTTGAATACATCATTGGACTCTTTGAAATATTTATAACACATTTATGATCACTCATGATAATAATAGGTTCATCATGTATACTACTTTGATGTCATCCAATGTTTGCATTATCCACAACAATTGGATGCAACAAGATTTTGTAACAATATACTTATCTTCTGTTGTTGATAAGGATACTAAGTCCTACTTCTTACTCAACCAAGAGATCAGTCTATCTCCCAAGAAAAAAATACTCATACTAGTACTTATCCTATCATCCACACAATAAAAAATAGTATAGGCCTCCAAAGAGAAATCAACATCCCTTTTATAACAAAAACCGTTACTCTATAGTAACCTTCAAATATCTCAATATCCTTTTAACAACCTGCTTCCAATGAGTTTTCTTAGGACTGGACTACTATCCTGGCACTAAACATACCACATGAATAATATTAGCTCTAAAAATAATCAAATATAGTATTCCTCCACTAATATACCTATAAACTGTCTAATAAACTTGAGGTGACTCATCATCCTTGCTCAAATGAAAACTAGTAGCCATGCAAGTGCACACTAGTTTAGAATATTCCATCCATAACATTTTCAACATCTCTTTAAAATAATTAGCTTCAGAGATACATATACAATTATATAAGGAGGAGGATGAGGAGAAGGAGGAGAAGAAGAAGATGAAGGAGATGAAGAAGAATGAGAAGGAGGGGGAGGAGGAGGAGGAGCTTGAGATTCTTCTTCTTGAATGGAATGATGCAAGAAGGAGACAAAGAGATGAAGGGGATATATTGAAAATCTATTTCAGTCTATATCTAGAAGCGGTGCGTGAGAAGAATAAAGTTGAGTGAAGTATTGTTGAGGTACTGTTGACTCCTAAAATGTATCTTAGGTGTAATGACCTATGGGAAGATTCAATGAATGTTTGACTCTAATGCTTTTAATTGAGTCACCTCCAGGATTTTAGAAGTTGACTAGATTCATGTTGTGTTTTGAGGAAAAGAGTTAGAAACTAATGATAATTGGAAAAGGTGATACACAAAAGATTTTAGAACACTTTAAACAACTAAATGCACAGGCTATTCCCAATAAGGAGTCTCAAGGAAACTTATGAAACCAACCAAACTTAGAACATAAATGTGCACCTAGTCAAAGCTTAACTCACAAACATAGAGTAGAGAACAGAGTAATGTAAATAAATTAGAGAAGCTTTAAAAGAATAATCTACTTCAAATATGTAATACATATGTTATACTAAAGTTCAGAACATCACATAAACTCGTAAATGAACAATGAACCACCAAATATATCAAAGGTCAGAGTGTACAATTATTTTTTATTAATGATTCAACGAACATATATAGTTTAATGAAAAAGAGAGTTACTTCTATAAGCATGAGGATTCAAAAGTTCTCCGTTGGAATCCCTTTTTCATTACAAAATGAATATTATATAGAACTAGATAGGAAGAACCCAAGAATTCAAAGATACAAAATAATTGCTAAAAAGGTGTGGCACCTTACACTTGAAGAAGATAAGAGGTCACTTTCTACATTGGCCTTGAGAGATAGGTGGCTCACACAATCTAATCCCCAAGAGAAATTGGCTCACAATAATGGCATTTGGGTAAGAGAAACTATTGGAAATTTGGCTTAGTAGGATATCATGGTGTTGTCATTATGGAAACATATATTTAGTGTTAAGACAACATGATCCAAGGAGGAAGTTCTGGATGAGTACTTAAGAAAATTGTCTAAGTATAATAGTGTTTATCTGTCTCCACATAGACTATTTTGATTAGCAAAGCTCACAGAAGTAATTTTGGTGCATGTGCACTTGAACACATTATAAAAGGTATATTGAAGGTACATCTAAGAGCGCAAGACTATACAACATGTACGGACAAAGATATTAATGTTTTACAAAAATGGTGTTGAGCTAACTAAAACAGAGCAATGATTAGTAAATGATTATTTTGAGTTAAGGGATTATTTTTTTAATCAAAATAATGACTT
Organism: Chamaecyparis obtusa; assembly: GCA_027943335.1. Classification (NCBI taxonomy): domain Eukaryota; kingdom Viridiplantae; phylum Streptophyta; class Pinopsida; order Cupressales; family Cupressaceae; genus Chamaecyparis; species Chamaecyparis obtusa. The sequence goes on from BSBK01005318.1 coordinate 388,244, forward strand.
AACTAATTAGGGATGACATCCTAGATGTTAACCCTAAGGAAACAAGAGTTGATGTTATGATTTGATAACATGGAAGCAGACTGATAAGCTATATTTGAGATAACTAGTATAAAGAAGGATATTATGTTATGCGAAGTTATATATGATGTATGAGGCTAATGCTAAATTGTAAAGATATTTTGTATTCATGTATTATGCGAAATATGATATATGATCAGCTAAGTGAGAACTAATAGCAAGTTTTGTGAAGAGCCTACAAAGACAGATCAAAATTTAGCAACAACAAAAGGTTTTTGTATTCTATCTTTTGTACTAAAGATTATTATTGTATATTGCATGTTTGGAAAGTGGGCTCATCTTTCATACATTTATATTTTGTAATACCAACTCTTAACAGGGTTGAGGCTTCTAACAAGGAAAAAGACACTATACGAAATTAATAGACTCCTAACAGGGTCAATATCTCTAACCAGACACTTTTGATTAGTGGATCATTTGTGGGTATCATCCCCACCGGGGTTTTCCCTTGGCCAGGGTTTCCTTGAGAAAAATCATGGTGTTATGAGTTCCTTTATTTTATGTTTGTGTTTATTTTTCAGTTTATTCCATTTAGTTTCTTATGCAAGTTATAAGTTAATTACATATATCCATAAGTGGGAAGAAGTAAAAGTTTGTGAAATACCGATTCACCCCCCCTCTCAATATTTCCTATTTCTAATAGAAACAACTTTAGATTGTGACCACTCTGGAGGAACAATCATACTTCACTAAGGTAGCTCTAGAATTGTGGGTATCTAGATGCATGTAGCGATATGGCTATGTCTTTGACAGGCATGTGGTAGACAATCAACAAACTTGCAACAATATTTGGTTGCAAAACAAATTGGGATACACGACATAATTGCATTGAGAGCTAAGAAGGAAGTGATTCGATCTCCTTAAAACACCCGTCAGAAGGCTACATGTACGGTTCTATGAAGAATTGGGCTTTCTAGCCAAAAGAACTATGACTAGCCCAAAAAGGGCCATGTGGCACTTGAGCAGGGACTTTATTTTCACTTTTCTTCCTTTACTCGGAGAAGCCCGCTAGGAAAACATGTGTACAACCTTTGAAAGGTTTGAGATCTCAAGAAAAAGAATGTTGCGAATGACACAAAGGACATGTAGCACGTGAGCGAGGAGCCTTTCTCAAAGTGAAGTCTATCCACTCCAAAATATGCACCGAGATGACAACTGGTGGGATGCACATTCCTACTCATATATTCATTGCAAAGAATAAATAATGAAAGTAGTTGAAAGGATACTTTGTGAAGATGGAAAAATTAATGTTTACAACTTTTGGCAACTCTAGGAGAACCCGGTGTGCTAGATTAAACACTGAATCTATGACTTCCCCAAAGATATCATCTATCGATTTGAGCTTGTAACAACTATTATTCTTCCTCTGAGGGTAGTTTCCATATCTTAAGGCACTGGTATTCTTTGTGTAGGTCAATAAAATCTTGAAAGAAAATAGAGCCTAGATCACTGAAGTCAGACTCAAATAGAACCTACAAATGTACCAATGGATAGAACAAGCTCTCAAGGAATGTTGGATCAGGATTTGTGTGGAGCTTTTGGAGGTCTAAATAATGCAGCTAATGATTTATTGTCAGGTGACCCCACAATAGTGGGTTACACTTTTTTAGACATGTTGATTTTTGTTGAAATAACACATTTTTAATAAAAATATGATGATTTAAGCCTTGAGAGGTTCCATTTGAAGGAACTAATTACAAATGGTTAGCTAAAAGCCTCTTAGATAAAAAAAAAACATTGATATAACATATATACTCCTCATTCATACCTACAATGGAGTCTCCTTCGCACCTATTAAAATGCTGACAAAAAATCACTTCGACTTTATCTTTTGGCAAATCAAATGAATCCATTTGACAAACCTATCTATGTAGTAAGGTACTACTAATAAAAATATTTCCAATGATTATAATGTTAATATATATTAAATTTATTATGACTTTGTATTTTTAGTTTTACTAAACATAGATATTTCACCGTATGTCTACCTCTATGTTTGACGCTTATGGAAAAATAGTAAATGAGAGAAAAAAAATTCTAAAAAATATCTATGACCTAGGTATTGAAGTTCTCTTTCTATCAAAAAAAAAAATGAAATTGGAAAAATACACGACAAGTTATAAGCTGGGTGGTCCCACAATAGTGTGTCCCACTTTTTGGCCAACTTTGACACATAGATCAACATTCTGAGAAAAAACTTCACTTTCGAACACCTGTTGCCACAAAACTATTAGGAATTTGAAGATGATGTAAAACTAGAGTCTTTTAGAATTTTATTTCTAGTTTCTAAATATATTTATATATATAAAAAAATTCATTAAAATTCTTTTTTCCTTCTCCTTCGAAAAGTGGTTTGTATGAAAAACTATGTTTTTAAGGAGTTACTGTCACTTGGATCAACATAATTTTTTTTTAAAAATGATAACAATGTAATTGTTTCAAGGTTATATTTGTAACTTCAATATCTAAAGGATGCAATTGGTTTCATTCATTTTGGGTCAATATTTCATAGTTTATTAAGTTCTAAAGTGACAGTAACTGTAATTTAGACTTAAGGTCACTTGGATCGCTCTAACTTGATCTGTGTATATCGAAATTTATTTTTTCTTTTTTTTTAATAGAAAGGTAACACAAATACACTTTTCCTACATATTTTTCATAATTTTTTTTGTAATTTACTATTTTTCCTGAAGTCTTGAAGAGATAGGTTGTTGAATGACCAAACAACCTATGTTTAGTTAAAGTAATATTTAAAAGTGATAATGAACTCAATATGTTTTAAAATTCTATTCATTAGAAAGCTTGTTCTGAATAGAATCATACTGCATAGATAGGTTTTTCAAATGGATTCATTTGATTTGCCAAAACATAAAGTCAAAGTGATTTTTTGTTAGCATTTTAATAGGTGCGAAGGAGACTCCATTGTAGGTATGAATGAGGAGTATAGATGTTATATCAATGTTTTTTTAATCTAAGATGCTTTGAGATAACCATTTGTAATTAATTCTTTCAAATGGAAGGCTTAAATCATCATATTTTATTAAAAATTTGTTATTTCAGCAAAACTCAACATGTCTAAAAAAGTGGGACACACTATTATGGGACCACCTAGCTATGTAGTCAAGGTATGCCAAAATTACGGTTTAGTCAACTTTAAATGTTAATAAAATATGAAATAATCATGATAATGTCATCAAACCACATTCCCTCCATATGGATGTTACACAACTAAATTTGAAAGAATCACATTGATATCTATTTTAGAAAAAAAGTTATTCTCTATGAAAATAATGTAACTCTTTGAAAATGACATTTTCAACAACATACCAGTTTTAAAGTGGGAGAAAGAAAAAACCATTCAAATGAATTCATAAATAAAAATAGAAAATATATTTAGAATCTAGAAAGAAAATCCTAAAAGACTCTACGTTACTTCATCTTTCGATTTCAAATGGTTTAACGACAATATGCATCTGAATCCGAAAGTTTTTTTCTAAATGTAGAGTTCATTGTCTGTTTAGGTAAAAAAGTGTAACCCACCATTGTGGTTTCACCTGACCACTATGAGCTCCCCTGGCTCCAAAAATAAATCATCCACGATGGAGGGAAAGGGAAACTCATGTTTCTCCAACTTTATAAATCTCTCCCTCATCCTTTAAATCGTAGCCTCCAAAGTTGAGAGTGCGGCCTGCATCCGTAAGGATGCCTTATGGGACTTGATTATCATGCTCAGAATAGAAATAGTGGAGGACCAATCTTTGAATATGATACCGATGATAATTTTTTCTGATGCCTCATATACCCAACTTGTAAAATGTTGAGCATTCAAGAATCTGGGTGATGTGAATACTGAAAATTGGTCGATTATGGTCTTAAACACAATGCACAAAGAATATTTCTCCTTCAAGAATCAGAAGGAAGGCCTACTAAAAATAATGTAGTTCTTTATCCTAACCCACTCAGTAACAAGCATATGTTTGAATATGGGAAACATGCCAGTGGGAGGTAGAGGGTGTGGATCGCCTTGTGAGAGAAGCTTTTTCTCATATTCAACTTCTGTAATCCTATTTATCAGAGCCTTTTCTTTCTATGCTATATTTTGAAACTAATCTTGCAAGCTCCCTAATTCTATTCTCTAATAAGTGACCTTCGTTAAGCTCTAAGCTAGCTCATCCTTCTCCTTCTTTAATGCAACCTCCAATTCAAGATTACACTTGACTACCTCCGCGAGCCTATCATTGATGTTCTTAAATTTGATAGCCTTGGAAGCCTTCTCTTACACTACAGGCTCCTGCACATGGCTTAGTTATTTCTCCATGCATTTAGGGTCTCTGTGGTAAGTATCTTGATTTTATTTCAGAGACATGTGGTGTCTTGCACGCTAGATCCTAGTTGTGCTAGCTGTGACTCCCTCTCAGTGAGCTTCTTGAAAACTTTACTCTTTGCTTGTTTCTCCTGCTATAGATGGGATGTTGCATCTTGCACCCAGATCTGAAGTGCATCCTTGTTGATCCTCTCCTGGAGTACTTAGGCTCTGAGAATCTTGAGTTTAGTTTCCTAGGAATTCTCTTTGGCCATGAGGCAATCATTTTTCATTTTCATTTTGGTTAGCCCCTCCTTATTATTGCCTAACTTCTCCTCCTTCTTCATGTAGTCCAAAGACATGGTTCTATGTGCTTCTTCAATGCACTCTACCTTATCTTTTGGTCACATAGTGCTTAGGTTGATCCCTTAGCCAAACATCTAATATTCATCCACAATGATCTCTCCTTGGGGTTTGATTGCCTTAGGTTGTATGTTTGTGAACAACAACTGCTAATGTTGATTGTTATAGAAAGACTACACCCTAGGTGTGGTGAGATTTAGTCCATCTATCTTCTTCTTCTTCTTCTTCTTCCATTTCTAAGCTCTTTCCAACTTCCCTATCTCAATTTGTTTTTGCCAATCCCTATAGGAAGGGTCATATTGCCCCATAAATGGTGCTCAAGGGGGAAGGACATATGAGATTGTTATCAATGTAGATGTATGCAGGGATAAGGAGATTGTAGTTGGAGAGAAATGGGGAAAAATTTATGGAGTCTGTAGGGGAGGAATAGAATAGGTGACTATACTTGATTAGATGAAAAGAAGGGTAAAAATTGAAATAACCACCATAGTGGTATCAAAATTTAATGCTCGAGTAACCCTAGGTGGCATGAATGGATTTGGGTTTGAGGGGATTTCTACAAAAGGAGTGGTAGCTTATGCCATGGTGGAAGTGGAAATTATGGCCAAACTCATAAGGGTTCCAGGAATAGCAATAGTAGTAGGGGTATTGGTGGTACAATCTAAGATGGAACAATAGGTGGAGTGGTAGTGATGGTGGGTACAACAATGTAAACTAAATATTGAGAGCTAAGGAGAGGGGGAGCAAAAATTATCTGAATCACAGTCAATGCATTCCTAGGGCCAAATCCTGTATTTTACCTTTTGGATGGCAGGGGAGGAGGAGTAGTAACAACTGATTATTTTGATGAGCCGAAGGAAGCATCCTTTCGCTTCCTTGTATTGGATCTCTTCCCCTTCAAAGTGCCAAAAGTTTTTGTTACTAGGGTAGGTTGTGAAGCAGGGGGAATGATCCTCACTCCATGCAAAATTATCATCATAACTACTTCATCTTCATTCGCATTAGAAGAGGATGTGGGCTATGTAGGTGTAGAATCCTCATCATCCTTGTGGGCTCGATTCTGTTGGAAAGTGATGTTTTGGAGCACTAGGGATCACTTGAGGGTTTTCATTTATGGCAACACTTATGTTGAAGTGATCGCATGTTGATAAGTTTGCCACTGGAGTCTCAGTCATGAAAATGACTAAGTCCAGAATCAAGATAACATGGTATAGTGCTACAATTTTGGTTAGTAATGAAGATATACAAAGTATTAGGGCTTGTAAAGTTAACTGAAGGTATTTTGGGATGTATACATGATTTAGTTAAGAGCGCATGAGTTTTGGTTACCAGATCTATGAGATACAATGTTCGGAAGGTATGCAAAGACAATAAAACAATATAAGACAGTATATGAATAGTTGCGAAGATCAAGGAGAGTATAGTGGATATGGTAACGTGCTAAGATAGGTGAATAGAGTATATTTCTGACTCTTTGGTAATATAATATTGTCGACTCCATAATTATCATTTGCATAAGTTATTATTATGTTTTGTATAGTATTTGTGAAGCCAACTTGAAGGCTGATTTTGTGCTTTTGTAAAAGTGAAGCATGCATGTGTTTATGATGATCAAGTAAGATTGCGAATCTAAGAGAAGAAATCATATGCAAGATCAGTAAGAGGTTGAGTTATAACTGGAACTATCTAAGCAAGATAAGTGCTTGTATTGTTCACTTTTTGGAGAATTCTTTTGAGATAGTTTTTTATTATAAGAGAAAGTGTGCTCACCACCTTTAACCAAGTGTTTTGCATACCCCTAACAGGGTTTTGTATTCCTCTAACAAGGAAATGTACTATGTAACAATCAACTCATAACAAGTCTAGATCTCCTAACAGAGATATTATATTTTAGTGCATATTTGTGGGTACCATCCCCACCGGAGTTTTCCCTTGGCAGGGTTTCCTCCAGAACAAATCATGGTGTCATGAGTAATGTGTTGTGCTTATATGTTATTTTCATTTCTGCATTACTTTGGGTTGTTTATAATTGTTTAAAGTTGAAATTTAAGTTCTGTAATACTGATTCACCCCCCCTCTCAGTATTACCTAATTAGGTAACAATTGGTATTAGAGCTACTGGCCCTTGGAGAGAAAGCCTAACATCTTAAGGGAGATCATAATGGATTTGGAAGATTTGCAACAGAACTTTGAAGCTACACTTGAAGATTTGGATAAAGTGAAGGTTGAGAATGGTGAATTAAAATTAAAATTAAGAAGAAAAGATGGTTTCATCAGGAAACTAAGAGAAAAGCTTGATATTACAAAAAGTTAGAGACTAGACCTTATGGAGAAGATCAAAAACAATTCAGACAATGATACATCAGACAAAGTGAAGAAGTTGGAGCAAGAAATTAAAAGAACAAATCAATCTTTTGATGATTAAAGAAATTCAGCATGAAAGGGATGAAAGAAACAAAGTTGAAGAGTCACTAAAAGAAGCTAATATGCAGATAAGTCAAATGAATACTGAACTTGACCAGTACAAAGATAAATATCAAGAATTGGAAAAATATAATCAGATCATTAAAGGTGAACTCACTCAAGACAAATTACACATTGAGAAGTTGCACATGAACATTGACAAGATCGATGAACAAAGAGCAAGACAAAAGCCTAAAGGAGATATGAATGGAGTTGGATTCAATGAAGCAAAAGTTCAAAAACCCAATAAGAATCAAATGAAGAAAAGAATGAAGAAAGACCTACTCCTGAAGAGGGACCTACTCATCAAGTACCTAGAGAATAGTTCAGACCCTTCAGAGGTAGATGTTTCAGATGCAACAAAGTTGGAAACATGAAAAGAGATTGCAGAAGAAAAGGTAACTCTAGGCCCTTTACTAGTTACCACAATCAAGATACAATCTTTCTTATACCTGGACTGATCAGGTTTTCTACAATCTTCTTTCTTGTGTCCATATTCATAGAAGAAACAACAGCTCATATCACATGTAAAAAATGCAACAACTTTGAGCGTACATCAAGGTACTGTATGTTACAAACTAATCAAGATAGAAGAAGACCTCCTACCTGTTACAAGTGTAACAACCTAGGACACATAGAAAAGTTTTGCAGATATAATGGAGAGGACAATAGAAGAGGACCAAGAAGATCTAGTGAACCAAGAGGACCACCTCATGTGGTTATAAGGAAAAATGTTTTTGACAGTGGTAAGAGTCTTAATGAGTACATGGATGAATTTGAGAATCATTTCAAGAAATCAGAGAACAAGGATGATGATCAGATATGGAAGGTGAAATTTTTTAAAAAAGAAGTGGTTTAGGGAGAGATAGTAGATGATACTGTGTCTTCACATGATGAGTTCTTTGAGGCATCGACCTAAAGGGTCGCATGGCCTTAAGGGGAGCATTGGATGCAGTGAACAAAAAATATCCAGCCCATGTATATATGGAGTAATCTCATGCAAGATTAGGTATGATGTGTATAAATACTGAGGAGTCTATGTATAAGAGTGCAACACTCAGAGATTCATCTTCTATGTTCATGAGTTTTGTATCAATTGGACAACATGCGAAGTTGAGCTACCCGTGTTTAATACACATACTCAACTTGTGATGGATAAAATGACTTAAAAGACCTCAAATCTACACCATTTGTTGATCAATGCTTAAGGAGAAAAGAGTTGAGAAGATTATCAGTCATCTGGTAGAGTGATTACGTGATCATGTGAAGCAAAGAATCAAATTCAGGTGTGTTTAAGGTATTTAGACCTAATCTCTTAGAGAAGTCATGGATGCACCAATAGTTTATGATGTTGCAGACAGACCTAGGTATAAGTTCAAGAGGCATCCATTCAAATCTTGTGAGGATGATCTGGAAGGAGCATTTTCACAAATCCCCATAGGCATGTTGTACATAGAAGAGATTAGGGCATACATACACTACAAGTATGAAATCATTGGTGAGGTTAACATCTATAGTGAATTGGATAGTATGGTAGAAGCTGATGGATACATGGTAGAGGAATTTAAGCACCTAAAAGATCAATCAATCCTTAAGTTAACCCTAATCATAGAATTCACAGAAGTTGAATGGTTTAAGATCATTCTTAGCAGAGTTGATGACCAATTTTTATAGATTGGTGAACAACCTGTGAAAATATGTGCACAGTTGATTCATGAGATCACATGCCTTGACAATGAAGGATCCCTACCTGTACTAGAAAAGAACCTAAGGAATCTGGCAGAGACCCTAAAAAATTCAAAGTGGGATAAGAGGGCAATGCTAGTTAATGATATTTATTTGCAGGATGTTAGATTGGTAGCAATGTTGCTAGGCTACAAGTTGTTTTATAGTAGAAGACCTAATTCTGTATCTTTTGGGGTCATCATGATGGCATATAGAATGGTGAAAGAAAACAAGAAGTATAATCTCTATGAAATCCTAGCACAACAATTTATTGATAATGTGAAGGCTATAAAGAAGGAAAAATCAAAGGCATTTAGGTTTGGATCATTGTTAATTCATATGTATATTCATATTATTCACAAGTTTCCTAGCATGCATCCTAGAGCATGGAAAGATAATGAATCCACAGGACTTCAGATCTCATAATACTATAGAAGATCGAAGAAGGACTAGGTAGATGGAGAACTATTTGGCATGATTAAGATACTGCAGAGGTAGATGAAAGAGAGGTACATGATACCAGAGAATCTAGTGGAAAAATATGAGGACACTATCTATTTCATGGTTGAAACTGATTGTGTCTGCTTTGAGGCACTTGAGCCTAGAACGAAGTGGTGCTATCCTATGGGATATGAGGTAAATGCTGAAATCCTAACTATGCAAGTGGATCATGTACTGGCAGCGGAAAAAGACCCTACCCAAGAAAGATGGGGAACATATAGGGAGAAGTATGAAAAAGTCAAAGAAGAGAAAGAGAAGGTAACAATGAAAATGAAAGTCAGCAAGATTGTTGAAGATATCACTATGAAGGTGGGAATCACAAAAAGGGAGTTAATAGATATGAGAAATAAGATGGAGGCATCTTCCATCATTGCCACCAATGCACCCATTCCTTTGGAGATAGAAAAGATAGTAGCCCCTACTGTTAATATTGTTGATTTAACAACCACTTAAGAGGAAGAAACACAAGATGTTGTGCCTACAATTATTCCCAAAAGATCCACAAGGACAGGTAAGCAAGACAGTCCTAAGGAAAAAGAGATAGAACTGAAGATGAAGAAGAAGGAAGAAAAGGTAGTTGAGAAAGAGGGAGAGAAGATAGATCAAAAGGATCTGCAAACCTTGTGGAAATTAGACCTTAATGTTGGAGATTTTCCAGCAGGTCAGTGCTGACTGTATGTTTTTCATTGATGACCGCATATGGTAAGTAGCATGCGTGGAAGACTTGGATTAACAAGCAGTGTTCTGTGTATGGTTGTCTGTACATTTATCATGGAGCCTTGCACATTTGGATATGTGATTAAGACATGTTAGTGATGTTACATTCATGGACATAGAGTTTGATGATTAGTAGAAGTGAAGTTATGTAGTCACTATTCACTAGTAGCAGTTTCCTATGTTTGTTCAAAATAGCCGACATAGATTATATTGGTTATGGATTTGTGCCTATCATTTTGGTATGCACCCTTGGATTTAAGCTTGGAGAAGTGTTAGTGATGTTTAGTTAAGAACACGTGCAGTAATTCAGCTTGAGGAGAAAGATACAGTTATTTTGGTAGAGCCGATAGTGAGTAGCGTGCGTCTACAATTATCCTATTGGATAGGTCCCAAAATGTGTTGCGTGCTTAGTAGAGCCGACTAAATTATTATTGGAGTTTTTTATGGCTTCTCTAATGTGATTTCATGGTGGTTCTTATAGGCCGAATCGATTATATCATTTAGACAAAAGATATTTATAGGAAGTCATTTGTGATTGCTTGTGTGTGGTTCATGGTTGATAGTAAGAGCAGAGCAGAGTGTGCAAAGTGTTGAGAAATCAAAAGAAGGTCTATGTGACCAAGTAAATTATTTGTGCTATACATTGGAACTGATCTAGACAACAAGTCAAAGCACAGCTCACCAAGATCTAGATATAGTGTGTATCTTTTAAACAGAAGGTTGTAGCCTTCACCCCATTGAGCAGTGTGCTCTCGAAAAGTGCATCCTCTCCCCTAACATGGACTATTGTAAAAGACTCCTAAAAGGGTCCAACCCTTGACTAGGTCTATTGTACTAAATATATTGTAAAGAAACTCCTAACAAGGTTAAGGATATTCTAACAAGGATCATAATACACTAGTGCAAAATATTAGTGGGTGTCAATTCCCACTGGGATTTTTACCTATTTGGGTTTCCCCGTAACTAAAATATTGGTGTTGTTTTCAAGTTTTCTTTCATTGTGTTTATTCTTTATGTTTAAGTATACTTAATTGGATAAAGAATTGAAACTTGTAGATAACTGATTCACCCCCCCCCCCCCCTCTCAGTTATCTCTTGGGACTATTCCTAACAATTGGTATCAGAGCCAAGTGCCTCAGAGAGGAAGTTTAACAGCTTGAGGTTGATCAGATGGCATTCTTTAGGAAAGAAAGTCCTAAGTTTGATGGAGAGAATTATCTTGATTGGAAGAACAAGATGGTGACTCATTTGCAGTGCATTGCCTTTGAAGTTTTTGATGTAACTATCAAAGCAGTCAAGATCCCTACATTAGAAGACCTTGCAAAGGATGATGCTACTGAAAAGCAAAAGGAATTGTTTCATCAGAATGCAATAACCAAAGAATCCCTTATCAGTGCCCTTTTTGATAGTGAGTTTTCATAAATAAAGAAAGTAGATACAGCCCACAAAATATGGAAGTACCTAGAAGACATATTTGAAGGAGACAAACAAGTAAAGGATGCACATAGAAAGACATGGAGGAAAATATATAATGCATTAGAGATGCTGCCTAAAGAAAACATCAGAGCTTATAATCAAAGGATCAATGAAGTAGTTGTTGGAATCAGGAACAATGGTGGAGAGATCTCCGAAGAAGACATTATGGAAAAATTGATAACTACTCTCACTACATAATATGAAAACATAATTCACATCCTTGATGAGACCATGCAGCTTACATCAAATTTCAAGAGAGAGAGATCTTGATCAGAAAAATCTCAACTTTTGAGATTTCAAGATTGAAGACAAAACCTAAAAGTGAGACAACCTTCAAAGCAACAGTTCATGGGAAATCTGCAAACACTAGATGATTTCATTGCTATGATTTCCAAAAGAGAAAAGAAAGGAAAAGGAAAATATGAAGGTCAATTGCCATTTAAATACTTTTCATGTAATAAAATTGGTCACTTTGCATCTAAATGTCCTTTAAGAGCTAGAAAGTTCAAAAATGACTACAAGCCTAAATACTCTAAGGAATGTTACTATGTTGGAGATGGAGTTTTAGATGATGATTCAGCTAAAGAAGAAATTGGATTTATTGCTATCATAGAGAAAATGAAGAATAAGACAGATCATGAAGATAAGAAAGAGAAACAAGAGCTAGCATTGATTTCACAAGATGATATAAGGATAGGCTGGATTATAGACAATGGTTGTTCACATCACATGACAGGTGATAAAGATAGATTTGTTCATCTGAACAAATACAATGGTGGCATGGTTAGCTTTGGAGATAACACTCCTAAACCCATCGTTTGTAGAGGAGCCATCACCTTGGATGGAAAGAATAGTACTGATGATGTTCTTTATGCTGATGGTTTAAAACATAACCTACTAAGTATTGGACAGTTACTTGACAAAGGTTACATATTGGAATTCAATGGAAAAAAGTGCATCATTAACAACAAAGAAGGACAAATAATTGCATCAGGATCAAAGACCAAAGGTAATGTTTTTTAGCTTAATCCAGAAGCAATTTGTTTTGTTGCTAAAGTAGATGACAGTTGGTTGTGGCTTAAAAGACTATGTCATATAAATTTTGATAACATAGTAAAGATAAGCAATGTAAAGGAAGTAAGAGATCTACCTAGCATAGAAAAGCTAGTTGATACTATATGCAGGGAATGTAAGATGGGAAAGCATGTGAGAAACTCATTCAGGAGCAAGCTCAATTCAACAAAGAACAAGCTGGATCTGATTCATACAGACCTATGTGGACCAACTCAAACAAGATCATACTATGGTGAAAGGTATTTCATTTTGTTTGTTGATGACCATACTAGAATGATGTGGGTTGCGTTCTTGAAAGATAAGTCAGAAGCATTTGAAAAGTTCAAGATATTCAAAGCTAAGGTTGAGAATGAATTTGGACTAAAGATAAAATGTCTGAGATCGGATAGAGGAGGAGAATTCACCTCTGATAGATTCTATGAGTATTGCAAAGAACATGGCATAAAGAGGAAGTTAAGTGCACCTAGAACCCCTCAGTAGAATGGAATTGTAGCAAGAAGGAACAAGATCATCCTTGACACAACGCGCACCATCATGATTGAAGGAAAAGTTGCACACACCTATTGGAGAGATGCAATCAATACAACAGTCTATACCATCAATAGAATTCAATTGAGGCTTGGCATAGACAAAACACCATATGAGCTATGGTTTGGTAATGTTCCCACAATAAAATACTTCAGAATCTTTGGAAGCAAGTGCTACATCAAGAGAGATGAAGCAGTAGGCAAGTTTGATGGAAGAAGCGATGAAGGTATTTTCCTTGGTTACTCTACTAAAAGTAAAGCTTATAGATGTTTCAATTTAAGATTGAAAAAGATCATTGAAAGTGATCATGTTAAGATTGATGAAAATTTTATTATTCAAGAAAGATATCATGATTACTCACCCATGATTGAAGAAGAACCCAGACTCTCCACTAGTGAGATAGTTATTGAAGAAATGTTTCACAGTATTGATGTGTTATTTAATGACCTTGAGACTAGTGAAGAAGAAGCTCCTAAGGAAGATGAGATAGTATCACCTAAAGTTCCAAAGTTTACATCCAGAAACCATTCCAAGAAAGACATCATTGGAGATCAGAGCGGCAAAGTCTTAACAAGATCACAAGAAAAGAACTCAGCTAGCAATGAGGCAGTATGTTTACTATCTCAGTTTGAACCTTTAAGTGTTCAAGATGCATGTAATGATTTAGATTGGCATGATGCTATGAAAGAAGAACTTGATTAGATTATTAAGAATGACACTTGGGAACTAGTCCCAAGACCTAGTGATAAGAATGTGATTGGAACAAAGTGGATATTCAGAAACAAGATGAAAGAAGATGGTACAGTAGTAAGAAATAAAGCAAGGTTAGTATGTAAGGGATATGCACAAAGAGAAGGCATTGATTATTTAGACACATTTGCACCTGTGAGCATATTAGAAGCTATTAAGTTGTTTCTAGCTTATGCTACAGTCAAAAACTTCAAAGTTTATTAGATGGATGCATTATTGAATGGAGATTTGAAAGAAGAAGTATACATTGAGCAGCCAGAAGGATTCACCTTATCATACAGACCTAATATGATATGCAGATTAAAGAAAACCCTCTATGGACTTAAGCAAGCCTCTAGAGCCTAGTATGAGATACTTGATGAATATCTAACAAAGATTTGATTCAAGAAAGGAGCAAAAGATTATAACCTATTCATAAGAGAGACATTTGAAGGACTACTACTTGTAGCTATATTTTTTGATGACATTATCTTTGGAGGTAATGACAAACTTAGTGTTGAATTTGCTAAGGAGATGTAGAGCGAATTTGAAATGAGCATGATTGGACCTATCAAGTACTTTTTGGGATTGAATGTGTAATAGACAGAGAAAGGTATTTTCATTAATCAGTCCAAGTATGTGAAAGAGATATTGAAGAAATTCAATATGGATGATTGCAAGCTAGTAGGGATACCTATGATAACTGGATGCAAGCTTACAAAAGAAGATGACTCACCAATAGTAGATATAACATTGTTCAAGTCTATTATTGGAAAAATCATTTATCTTACTCAAACTAGACCTAATATTTCCAATGTAGTTGGCATCATTGGAAGATTTGCAACAGAACCTAAACAAAGTCACCTCATGGCAATAAAAAGGATATTCAGATACTTGCAAGGCACTATAGACTATGGCCTATGGTATCCTAATTCATAAAATGTTGAGCTTCATGTGTATACTGATGCAGATTGGGCAAGATACGTTGATGACATAAAGAGTACATCAGGTGGAGCAGTGTTTCTTGGTGATAGACTTGTCACTTGGACAACCAAGAAATATAATTGTATATCTCAGTCAATAGTAGAAGCGAAGTATGTTGCAGCAGCCTTGAATTGTTCTACAATTGTTTGGATCAAGCAGATGATAAATTATTTTGGAATTTAGATTGATTATCCTATTGTTATTCACTGTGATAACACTAGCACTATCAACATGTCAAAGAACCTTGTGATGCATGCAAAGACAAAACACATTGAGATCAAGTATCACTTCCTAGGAGAGAAAGTGGAAGAAAAAAAAGTCAAGCTGGACTATGTGAGTACTAAAGATCAGTTGGCAGACATATTTAGAAAGCCCTTTCCAAAGGATACCTTTGATTATCTCAGGGAGAAGTTGCGAGTAATTCCCTTCCCTGATTCCGCTTAGAAGAAAGAAGAAAAAGCATTAGTCCTCAGGGACTGATGGATGGTTGAATACTCTACTTCTGGAGTAGTACCGGTGCTTAAACTGATTGGCACCCTTTTCCATTGATGTCAAAGGGGGAGTAATATATAGTCATGAAAAACATAAGTAAAAGGAGGAGTAATACACTAAGGTGGAGTAGTATTCAGTTATGGAAGTAGTTCAGTTGAGGAAATGGAGAATGTTGAAGAATATTGCAGTAGATAGAGTACTCATCTTTGGGGGAGTTTTGAAGAGGAAATGGAGAATTTTATAAAAGAAATGTTCATTTGGATTGGTGGATTTTTTAATTCCATATGTTTCCATCAATGCCAAAGGGGGAGATTGTTGGAGAATTGCCAGCAGGCTAGTGCTGATTGTATGTTTGTCATTGATGACAACATATGGTAAGTAGCATGTGTGGAAGACTTATGTAGTAAGATTTCAATATTTTTAGCATGGACATGTTATCTACATGATATCGTGGGCACAGAGGTTAATTTTTAGTATAGATAGTTATATAGTAGCTTGTGTCAGCAGTGTTCCTGATAGAGTAACAGGAAGTGTTCTATGTATGGTTGTTCGTACAGTTATCATGGAGCCTTGTGCATTTGGATATGTGATTAAGACATGTTAGTGATGTTACATTCATGGAAACAGAGTCTGATGATTAGTAGAAGTGAAGTTATGCAGTCACTATTCACTAGTATCAGTTTCATGTGTTTGTTCAGAAGAGCCAACATAGATTATATTGGTTCTAGAGTTGTGCCTATCATTCTGGTATGCACCCTTGGATTTAAGATTGGAGAAGAGTTATTGACATTTAGTTAAGAGCGCATGAAGCAATTCAGCTTGAGGAGAAAGATATAGTTATTTTGGTAGAGCTGACAGTGAGTAGCGTGTGTCTACAATTATCTTATTGGACAGGTCCCAGAATGTGTTGCATGCTTAGTAGAGCCAACTGAATTATCATTGGAGTTTTTTATGGATTCTCTAATTTGATTTCAAGGTGGTTCTAATAGGCTGGCTTGATTATATCATTTAGAGGAAAGATATTTATAGGAAGTCATTTGTGATTGCTTGTGTGTGATTCATGGTTGATAGTAAGAGCATAGCAGAGTGTGTGAAGTGTTGAGCCATTAGAAGGTCTATGTGACCAAGTAAAGTATTTGTGTTATACATTGGAACTGATCTAGACAATAGGTCAAAGCGCAATTCACCAAGATGCAGATATAGTGTGTATCTGTTAAACAGAAGGTTGTATCCTTCACCCCATTGAGCAGTGTGCTCTCAGATAGCATGTCCTCTCCCCTAAAAAGGACTATTGTAAAAGAATCCTAACAGGGTCTGACCCTTGACTAGGTCTACTATACTAAATATATTGTAAAGCAACTCCTAACAGGGTTAAGAATTTTCTAACAAGGATCATAATACACTAGTGCAGAATATTAGTGGGTGTCAATTCCCACTGGGGTTTTTACCTATTTGGGTCTCCCCGTAACCAAAATATTGGTGTTGTGTTCAAGTGTTCTTTCATTGTGTCTATGCTTTATGTTTAAGTAAAGAATTGAAACTTGTAGATAACTGATTCACCCCCCCCCCCCCCCTCTCAGTTATCTCTTGGGACTATTCCTAACAACTAAATCACTATAGAAGAGAGTAATTAAAGATGGAAATCTATTAATAGTGAATAGATACTATGAGAGATATGGCCTTGAAGACCAAGCAGTCATTGAAGATACTATCATTGAGCATCTGCTATCTTTTAAGAAGAATTTAATGGAGATTGAAGGAAGCATTCCCAAAGACCTATACAGAAAATTGGAAATTAGGAAATAGTTAGCACATTCAGAGGATGAGAACATAAGGAACAAGATAATTGAGGATATGTTATCGGTTGTATCTATAGAGGAAAGAGAAAGAATCATAAATGCACTAAAACCCCTACTGAGGACAAAGGCCAAACTAGTCAAGATTATGGCTAGGAAATATGATGAGGTGATTGAGGACACCCAAAAGGCATTAGACCAAGTTCTAATGTATGATATGCCAAAGAATGCCTCACCTCCCAAGGCTTCTAAGCCTATATCTTTGGGTTTAGGAGAAAGTTCCAAGGCAGTGGATAAAAGTGCTCAAGATAGCATGCAACCAGATGTTTTTGTCACTCATGTGCTTGTGACCCTTGACACTTTGTAGGATGTTAATTATCCATTTTTGGATAATGTGGATAGGGCGATGGAGGTTGGAGATCATGAGAAGATAGAGGAAGAGAAATCATAAGAGAAACAAGAAGAAAAAGTATAGGAGAAAGAAATTCAACTGGAGGAAAAACATATCAAATCAGAAAATGTTGCCGAGGTTAGTTTGGACACCTCCTTATTATTGGCAAGTATGGCCAAACCAATAATTTTTGATGTGGAAAACATGGATGAGGATGAACTAATGAGGCTATCATTTATGGCCTTTGCTAAAGCTAAGGAAAGATTAGTTCAAAAAGGTGACAAAAGAGCTAAGGTAATGGTTAGGGATGTAGAAACAATGAACAAGCTACTCCCCTCATCGGTTATCTTCAAAGAAAAGGATGAAGTTGAGAACCTTGGTACAATATTGGATAGCTTTGATAATCATTATGATTCATTTCTAAAAATTGCAGAAGAAAAGGTTGAGAAGAACTTCCTAGAAAAGAAGCTGAGAGAAGTCTATAAGTCCATTTCATGGGACTTAGACATTCAGAAGGCTACTACTCTTAAGGCCAAGAGTTGTGTAGCACAAGGCAGGAAACTATATCGATACTCCATAAGTCCTTACAAGCACATAAAGAACATCGAGGAGATCATATCCAAGGATAGGGCTACCCTTGATAGTCTTATGGATAGTTGTGAACCATCTTCACAAACTGTGGGAGATATGAATAAAGAGACATCCAGACTATTGGATAAGATAGGGGTACAAGAAATAGAGAAAGGGAGATTCATAGATAGATTTGGCTTATGGAGAAGCCTACTGACCCCTAAGCTTACAATGCTTGAATCATATCTTTTGGAGATGGTAAAAGTTGAAGGCTCAATGACCGTGTCTACACTTCTAGATCTTAAGGCAGCAAAGACAACTTCATAATCATTGAATGGATTAATCCATGTCAGTGAGCTTCTAATAAATTCATGGGTTGAGGAAGTAAAGACCTTGGAAAACTCTTTCCAAGATGTCTTAAATCTGGCGAGTAAGCACTAAATCTTTTGTGCTTAAGTTTTGAAATTTTGAATGTACCTTTGCCATTGATGTCAAAGGGAGAGGAAGAGAAAGAAAAATGAGGAAGAGAAATAAATATGAGAGAGTAATATGAAGAAGAAGAAAATAGAAAATAAAATAAAAGATTTGTAAAACCAAAAAAAAGGGAGAAAAGAGAAAAAGAAAAGAAGAGAGTTGTATTGTGACACTTAGTCATTTTTCTAAGTGTTGCCATCAATGCAAAAGGGAGAGATTTTTGGAAAGTGATGTTTTGGAGCACTAGGGATCAATTGAGTGTTTTCATTTATGGCAACACTTATGTTGGACTGATCACATGTTGAGAAGTTTTCCAC
The DNA here is from genome assembly GCA_027943335.1 of Chamaecyparis obtusa. NCBI lineage: Eukaryota > Viridiplantae > Streptophyta > Pinopsida > Cupressales > Cupressaceae > Chamaecyparis > Chamaecyparis obtusa. The sequence continues at coordinate 407,225 of BSBK01005318.1, forward strand.
TAGAGTCTCAGTCATGAAAATGACTAAGTCTAGAATCAGGATAATAGGGTACAATGCTATAGTTTTGGTCAACGATGAAGATATACAAAGTATTAGGGCTTACAAAGTTAACTGAAGGTATTTTTGGATGTATACATGCTTCAATTAAGAGCGCATGAGTTTTGGTTACTAAATCTATGAGATACAGTGTTCGTAAGGTATGTGAAGATAGTAAAATAGTATAACGGGGTATTTGAATAGTTGTGAAGATCAAGGAGAGTACAGTGGATATGGTAACATGCTAAGATAGGTGAATAGAGTATATTTATGACTCTTAGGAAATATAAGATCTTTGACTCCATAATTATCATTTGCATAAGTTATTATTATGTTTTGTATAGTTTTTGTGAAGCCGACTTGAAGGCTGATTTTGTACAAGTATAGAGTGCTTTTGTAAAAGCAAAGCATGCATGTGTTTATGATGATCAAGTAATATTTCAAATCTAAGAGCAAAAATTAGATGCGAGATCAGTAAGAGACCGAGCTATAACTGGAACTATCTAAGCAAGATAAGTGCTTGTATTATTCACTTTTTGGAGAACTATTTTGAGACAATTTTTTATTATAAGAGAGAGTGTGCTCACCACCTTTAACCATGTGTTTTGTATACCCCTAACATGGTTTTGTATTCCTCTAACAAGGAAATGTACTATGTAACAATCAGCTCCTAATAGGGCTAGATCTCTTAACAGGGACATTATATTTTAGTGCATATTTGTGGTTACCATCACTACTGGGGTTTTCCCTTGGCCAAGGTTTCCTCAAGAACAAATCATGGTGTCATGAGTAATGTATTATGCTTATATGTTCTTTTCATTTTTTCATTACTTTGGGTTGTTTATAATTGTTTAAAGTTGAAATTTAAGTTTTGTAATATTGATTCAACCCCCCTCTCAGTATTACCTAATCCTTATAGATTCCACATTTTGTTAAATTTATCATCATGTGTTACATTACCAAGGCCTAATCATGTTTCTTTGAACTCCTGGTGGTAAATCCAAAATGTTAGTTTCTTATTTTTGGACCAATCCTCCTCATCCATATTCCCTTTAAGTGTCTAGGAAATGCCCTTAGAAGGGTTTTCTTCAGTGGTTGGCTTATAGAAAGAATGTAATGGAAACCACTCTTCTTCTAGTACTTATGTCGTATCAATGAATAAAGTGAGGTCCTCAACCCTTGGGCTCACGTGTGTCTCCCATAAATTTTGGGTCATGTGCTTGATGGAGTTCCTCCAATTTGAAAGGCAACCATCTAGGTCAAGACACCATTTGTTTTCAATACTAAGGAGGCCTATCTACAAAAATTTTGGTGTGATTACTCCCTCAAACTCAACCTTATTTTCTAATATGACTGGCCCCAGGGTCTTATTTCCATAAATAATCCAGTGGCATATTTCTTCCCAAAGATGATCCTTGCTTCGATTTTAGATTCCTACCTTAGAATCTCTATGGCTAGAGTGTGATTTAAAATACATAGCAGTTGGTGAAAGGGTTCTTCTATGAATCTATTCCCTTACACTATTGTGAAGTCGGCCCCAAATATCCAATCACACCTGGGCATGAAAGTCATTATCCATTTCATTTGATCATCTATGAAGCGTGGAGGAGCCATTAGATTCCAACCTTGGAAATCAAAAGAAATGGGAGCTAGGAACGCCCATGAGAATTCATAAATATCATATGTGGAAGACAACATAGGGGTCCATATAGTAACAAATAACTTATTGCCTTCAGCATCATTTGTAGTCAAATTCATAAAATGTTGAAAGAACTGAACGTTTTGGTGCAAGAGAATGTGGGCTAGATAGGAAATATGGTTGAAGACCAAATCCTTCTCAAAGAGTATGAGCTAGGATTTGATTTACAAGTTCAAGTCCTCTACAAAATAAAAAAACAAAAGGCTCCTTTTGATTCTAGACCTTAAAAAGTATACCCATTTGAAAGGGTTGCATATTATAGTCATGCTCGAAGTCATAAATGAAGGTGAGCATCTAGTAGACATCCTACATGTTCTCATGAACCAACCCATTGATTACAAAGGATAACTTAGATGAGATGGTGTTACTTTTATTCTTATTAAAGAAGGAATTGTAGAAGGGCACGAGGTACCGCCTGGTAGCTGAATAATTCTCCATGATTTCTCTGATCAATTCTTCCACATTAAGCCATGGTGGGGGAATTCAAAGCATATCTCAGATGGCTACAAGGATTCTAAAAGCTAAGATCTATGCCTTGGATAGTGTTGTTCTTCCTATTGAAGAATGTGGCAATATTGAACAAGTTTTAGGAAATGTAGTACTTTGGGCACCATGAATTGGGGAATACCACACTCCCAAAGCCAAGTGGGATGTTCAAAAATTTCTATCCTTTTTCTATCTTCCAATATCCTTTGGCAAGCAACCTCCCTTAGAGATTTAGGCATCTTTCTTAGATCAAGATGGCAAACCTCTTCCAACAAATCAATCAACATAGTCAGGTGCTTCGTCATGCCTTTCTCCTTTGACTTGATTCTTTCATAGGCTGGATTGGGTTGCATGACATGGCTTGTGTAATAATTATCACTGAAGATATCTATGGGGCCATGAAAATCTCCCAGGTATGAAGCTCCAGTCCCACTAGAGGTGCTTGCGGTCACCATATTAGTCACCATTTCTCGCTTCATGAATTCCTTCAACTAACACCTCATGCCCTCTATGATTTCTCTTTGCAAAAATGCTTACTCAAAGCTTAGAAAATTATCACTCAAATGCTACTACTAAATCACTCAAGGCCCAAGAAAATGAAAAAATCTTAAGGATTGATTGGGCTATAATATTTAGAATAAATAAGACCATCTAGGTATTAATGCCTTGAGAGACATTGTCGATCTTTTTGTTATGTGTTGTAACCCTAATTAGAAGTTAATGTCTTAACCTCCTCTCATGCAAGTTGTTGCATGTAGCCCTAAAATACTACCAATTATGCCTAAAGAAATGCACATTTCTCTTTCACACTTCCACACTCATGAAAAGAGCCTCCTTAGAACTTGTACATCAAACCATAAATATTTACATTTAATACCATAGGCCACAATAAAATTTTCTTTCTTTTAATCTAAAATTGTGACATGTGGCCATTGAAAAGGCAACTTCATAAGAGACTATGAGCTAACACTTGTGAACATCAAAGGTCTTGAAAGCTCTTTGAAATGTTTTTCCCTTTACCCTTGAAAAACTAGGAACATAGACTGAAAAGGCCCCACATTGCTAAAAGCCTAGAGCTTTTAACTTATTGAAAACCAAGGGAATCACACTTATTTACATTAAAATACAAGATGCATTGCAACATCATTTGAATCATTTAAGGTGAATCCCATTAACTGGGATCTTGAGAGACTCACCATCTATTGTCTCAAGCTCAAAAGAGTTGAATTACTTGCACCTTATGAGGTCGAAAGGGCCTCCCAAAGGTTGTTGAACTTTGTGTGCATGTTGGTCTTGGATCCACACTCATTATATTTCAACATCAGGTTACCTTTCTCAAATGTAGGGTTAGAGTTCCTTTTTTTGAGCCATTTCTTCACCACATTTTGTCTTATGTTCATCACGGTGAGAGATTTATCTCGCTTCTCTTGTAGCTCTATTAACTTAGCTATCTTGACCTTTATGGGATAATTTTCTTCAATCATCATATCCTTCAGTAGTTGTAATGCTAGGAGATCTACAGAGATGGGGAACATGATGTCCTTTCCATAGACTAGCTCATAAGGCAAGGCCTTGAGCATCTACTTTGGAGTAACACAATTATCCCATGGAGTGTTCTCAAGGTGTTTATGCCAATCACACTTGTTCTCAGCTCCTATCCTTTTTATCAGGTAGATGAGTTTTTTGTTTGTTGACTCTGCAAGGCCATTTTTCTTGTGGATAATAGTTGGAGGATGTTTTTAGAAAAAAATCATTGCAAAGAGAGAATTTAGATAGCTTTGATTCCAATAAATATTTGGCATTATCAGAAATAATGGTATTTGGAGGACCAAAATGGGTGACTATCTCTTTGAGGAAGTTTAGGATCTCTCCCTCCATTTTTTTCTTTAATGGATTTTCCTTTATCTATCTAGTGAAATAGTTAGTAGTTGTGAGGATTCATTTATGTCTAATGCCCAATGCTAGATTGGTCATGCCTATGAAATATAAGCCCCACTGAGAAAATGGCTTATCAACTAAAATGGGGCACAAAGGCATGGCTAATATTTTTCTCTTACTGGTATAGAACTAGCATTCATGACACCCGTGAACCAAAGTATATGCATCATTGAAAATGGAAAGCCAAAAATATCCTACATAGGTGATCTTCATTACAATAGTTTGAGATGAAAAGAGACCCCTTGTAGAGCCACTATAAAATTTCTTTAGAATTCTCATCGGATCAAGCTTCCCAACACGACGGAGGAGGGCATCATCAAAATTTCTCTTGAATAAAATATATGTTGGATTACAGAGAGGGGGGGTTGAATCAGTAATCATGATCACAAAAACCTTAAAATATTTTTCATTGATTAACTCGGTAACTACTCAGTAGAAATACAGTTCTCTATTTACCAACTATAGTAAATAAACTATATCAATCAGTAAAATAATCTCACAAATCATTCACAATGTGTAACACAAATTTTAACATGGAAACCTAGCTTTGGGAAAAACTATTGTGGTAATTGTCACCCACTAAGAAATATACTCTTCTAAAGTACGCTCAATTTTAAGAACCAATCTTGTTAAAGATTACAATACACACTGTTAGGTGTGACCCGGTTAAGGGATTAGCCTTAGATCTGTTATGATCTTCACCCTATTAGGAGTGGCCTTGTTAAGGGGCTTTAAACACTCTTTTGGAATGTCGCCTTTCTCAAGAATTTAAAATTAGACTATTAAGTCCACTCTATTAAGAGTCTTTGACTCTTACAAATGCTAGTAAGCATCAATAATAAAATGACCTGTAGATGTGCAACTATCTTTTCTCAATTAGATCCCTATGTGCTCTTCAATCTTCACTTTCATTATTCATCTTCCACTGGCATCAACACTTCATCAAATCAATATTTTCTCACTTAGAATCTATTTGTTCCTTCACCTCTGCAATAGTTTGTAGCCCTTCAACTATTCAGTTTTCTAGCCCATTATCCATACAAGATCATCCTTTATATAGACAATTTTTTCCTCTTAATCTCCTCTATTACATTTTCCTTTAATCAATATTGACCATTTAATTTATTATTCATTAGATCCGGATCTTGGTAAAACATTTTATTTTCACCTAGGAACTTGAAATTTTCTTGTAACTTGTTCCACTTCTTTTTTCTGCTTAGATCTAGGCATAGATCTCCATCTTGAATTTTTATAATTGTAGATCTCTATAACTAACTCTCCTCATGATCATGATCATCCATCTCATCATAGCTAATCATTTAATATCGACTCCATCCATATTTAGTACCTTTTCCTTTCTTGGTGTTCTTCGCTTAGAATTTTGGTTATATCGGTCGATGCCTAAACCTTTTCGATTTACTGAGTGATCAAATTTTTCACTTTACCTCACTGAGTGACTTTTTCATCTTGGTAGCCATAAAAAATTAATGTAGTCAAGGCTGGTGGATCCAATTAAGGACTGACCGACCTTGCGGCCAAACCAATATGTAGCAAAAATACACAACAACAACAACAAATCAGAAATGAAACAAAAGTCTTTATTCATCAAATTACCAATTACATGCAATGTGTCGAGCTGTAAGGCCTTCCCGGTTATGGCCAGATACAAAGCAAGTAACAGTCTACAAGATCTCGCAGGATCCAAATCTTTTCCACAACATCAGTATTCAACTAGCCCAGGTTCACAACACGCAACACACTGGTAGGCATCCAAGAAAGGTCTAAACTTGTACTCAAACTTCCAAGAAATCTTCATGCCCCTAAGCTCCCAGGCTACTAACTTTCCTTCCAACCTTATGAAGCCCTAAACATCTACCCAAGCATCCTATAAATATTGATTCCCAACTACAAGTTGGTTGATGAAATAATAACCCTTACAAACAAATATTAAATGCTAAACATCAGTCGACTCTCACATAGCCTAACAAAATAAATAAACTCTCAAAGATGGCCCCAACGGTCATTAGATTCACATAGAAGAATGCAACATGCTAGATCTAGGCCCCCATGCATCTAACGGTCAATCCATAACTCGAGGAGCGTGACCCAAATTAAATGCACCAGTCGGCCAAGCCGATCTATCCAAACAATCTAGTCAATAAGCAAGAACACTGAGCAACAGAGGAAATAAGTGAGCACCAGTCGACCGACCATGCCAAGCATGATCGAGCACCACAGTTATCGCCAAGCGCTAGAGAACTGATGCCTTCAGTCACCGATCATTCTTTAGAGACCCAGCACCCCGGTAACCATAGAAACTGAGAAACTAGTCTCCCAAACTGAGCAAGAACTCCACCAAACCAAGATCAAAACAAACAATCTACCTTCAAAGATAAACATATTTTTGGTTGATACAGGATTTCCAAGAATCCTAGGATGCTCCTGCATCACAGCTTTACTTACCAAGTTGTCAAATCTTTATCACCATACTTTACGGACCTAACATACTCATATGATAGGTAGAAAACAATCATACCAACATAATCAAATCATTGTTTGATTTGTATTAGTTGCCCATTTATGTTCTACAACTTCTAAAACTTCTCATTTCCACTTCTTCTTAACTCATTCTTCTTATATCATTGTATTGACTGATATGTAAACATAATATAAATTAGAAATCAATTGCTTGACATCAATGACAAGATTATAACTGATCTAATCATTCTACTAACATCGTGTATACCTATGAGCTTGATCGGTCTTTATCATCAGCTTCATTAGATAATCAATCATCAACATTATTATTAGTTATGATAACAATCTCTGTCTTTGGCATTGTAAAGAATAAAAAAAATGATTGGTTGGTTATTGTTGATGTAATCACCAACATGTAAATAATATCCTTTACATATAGAAGAGTTTTCGGGAAGGTGACATTCTTTTCTTAACCCCAAATTCCCAAAGGAAAGATCTAAATTGATTAACCACAAGAAAATGGTCAATGCATAAATGAATCAATCAATTAGTAATAAGAAGAAAGAGAAAAACCTTACATTCCATTTTGGAAGACAGTATTAAAATCTTATGATGTAGGAGCATCTCGGGCCCTTGGAAATCTTGTGTCACCAAAAACATATTTGAGTTTGTCTGTGTTGGTAGGCTCCTTCTTTGACCGATTTGGCTCGATAGTTGGTCGGTTTCCTTTGGTTATCGAGTTTTGTCAGTTATCTCCTGGGTGGGCAGTTGTTTCACTAGCGCTCGGTGATGCTTGTCTATTGCTTGGTCATCCTTGCTTACCGAGTAGTTTATTTTTAGTTTTTGTTGAGGCCGACTTATGCATTGATTTTGGGTCATGGATTTAATACTAGTATCCATCATTGGGAAGCATGTGGTCCCAGATCTAACCGTTCCTTCTGTTGATTGTGGATTTGAAGGCCGAATCAGTTCGGTAGCCTCTTGTATAAATATAGTTGTTTGGTTAGAGTTTAGGAGTCAGTTTTTGTTACAAGATAGAAGATAGTAGAATCAAGATTGTTGGTACATCCTCACATGTTTGAGGACTTCTATAATTCATTATAATATCTATCTATAATCGGGAAGGCCTTATAGCCCAGCATGTATGAATCAATTTGAATAAATGAAGATAATATATCAATAATCTTGCTTTCTCTCTCTCACTGTGTTGTTATTGCTTCCGCATGTTGTTGAGAAAGGTGGATCGGGTAGGGTGTGCCACTATTTTGGCCCCTGCCATCCTCCTTTCATCAAGTGGTATTACAACAAGGTGAGATTTGAATCTAGGTCTGTGGATCTATCTTTGTAGGTTCCTTCTTGTGAAGCCCTAGTTGAATTATTGTGGGGTGGCAAATTGCGATCTCACCTACAATTGCAGAGGGCTTTCAAGATGGTTCATGGGAGGTGAGAAGTAGATCTAGGATTGGAAGGCATGTTGAGACAACTTGCTGCTAGATTAGAAGCTGTTGAAATAGCCTAGAGAAGGGGAAGACATCTTGAAGTTATTAGTGATGATGAAATTGAAGTGGAACAAGGTGAAGCAGAACCTGCACCTGTGATGGATCATGGTGAGGAAAGATTCTTGAAGGCTTTAACAAGTTTGAAGTTGACACCACATTTCAATCCTCCTGAATATAGTGGAAAATTTGATTATGATGAATTGATAGACTAGATCACTGAAATGGAAAAGTATTTTGAGTATGAAAATGTATCTGAGGAGAAGAAGGTGAAAATTGCAGGCAAAAAGTTGAAAGGTCATGCATCCTTGTGGTGGGAACATTTGCAATTGGATAAAAAAAAAGAAAGGCAAAGACAAAATCAAGGTATGGAATAAGATGGTAAATAAATTGAAAGGAAAGTTCTTACCTTGTGATTATCAAATTAACCTAGTTAGGAAAATGCAAAGTCTAAGGCAGAAAGATAGCTTGGTAAAAGAGTATACTGAGGAATTTGATAGATTAGATATCAGATCTGGACATGATGAGGATGATGTGGAAATAATTTCTAGATACATGAATGGTTTGAGAGTTTCCATCCAAGAGGAAATCCGTTTGGTTAAGTTGGAGAACATTGAAGAGGCTTATCAATTTGCATTAAAAGTTGAGGATAAATTGAACAAGAGACATGAACAGAGACAAAGAGGTCAAGGTGGTAGATTCCCTAGAGGAAGAGTTAGATCTAATGGTGAAAGTGGTAGATCTGAACTTGAAAAGACAACTCTAGACAAAGGCAAGATTGAGTGGAAAGGTGAAAGTTCATCTAGAGGTAGAGGCAGTAACTACCGAGGTGGTTATAGAAAAATTAATTTATGAGGAACTTGTTACAATTGTGGAGAGGAAGGACATAGATCTTTTGAATGTACACATGCTAGTAAGAAGGTTGGTAGCAGTAGAAATGCTTTGGTGCAAGAGGAGTCACCGAATGAACCTGAGAAGGAAAATAACTTAATGGTGAGAAGAGCACTGTGGAATGAAAGGAAAAAGGAATATCTGGTAAGGAAAAGTTTGTTCAAGACTAGATGTAGAGTTTCTGACAAAGTTTGGAAGGTAATCATTGACAGTGGTAGCTCAAAGAATCTGGCATTTGAGGAAATGGTCACAAAGTTGCAGTTGGAAAGGTTGGAACATCCGGGACACTATTAGATTTCATGGATAAAAGATGAGCATACACTCTTGGTAAGTGAACAATGTTATGTGAATTTGAAAATTGGAAAGTACTATGATAAGGTATTGTGTGATATCATACCTATGGATTTTTGTCATATTTTTTTGGATAGACCTTGGCAATATGATAGACATGCTATATATGATGGGAGATTGCATAAGTATACTATTGTGGCTGATGGAAAGAAACAAATCTTGTTACCTTTGATGGAAGAACCTATTAGTAATGTTTGCACATCTATGAAATTTTGTTTGATGGAAGGAAGAAAGTTTGTTAAGGATTTAAAGAAGAATGATGTATGTTTTGCTGTGATTCCTAACAAACTGAGTAAGAAAATAGAGGATAGTATCCTTGAGGAGATTGATAAATTACTCACCAAGTAGAGTGATATCATTTCTGATAATGTACTTGATGGTTTGCCACTGAAGAGAAGTATTGATCATTGTATGGATCTAATCCATGGAGCTAGTTTACCGAACAAGGCACCTCATCGGTTGACACCTATCAAGAATTAGGAATTGAATTGACAGATTCAAGAGTTACTGGAGAAAGGTTTGATCAGAGAAAGTTTGATTCCTTGTGTAGTACCTATGGTATTCGCACCTAAGAAGAATGGAGAATGGTGTATGTGTATTGATTCTAGAGCAATCAATAAGATAACAGTGAAGTATAGGTTTCCTATACTGATAATGGATGACATAATGGATAGTTTGACTGGAGCAAAGTATTTTACAAAGATTGATTTGAAAAGTGGGTATCATCAGATTAGAATCAAAGAAGGTGATGAGTGGAAGACTGCTTTCAAGACAAAATAAGGTTTGTATGAGTCGTTGGTTATGCCTTTTGGTTTAACTAATGCACCGAGTACTTTTATGAGGTTGATGAATGAAGTTTTGAAGAAATTCTTAGGTAAGTTTGTGATTGTATATCTTGATGATATTCTAATATTTAGTAAGACTAGAGAAGAACATTTGTTGCATGTTAGACAAGTTTTGCAAAGATTGAAAGAAGAAAAGTTGCTGATAAATCTGAAAAAGTGTTCATTCATGAAAGAAGAGATTGCATATTTGGGATTTTTAATTTCAGCTGATGGTTTGAAGATGGATATTGAAAAGGTTGAAGCTATTCTAAATTGGCCTATACATGTGAATGCTAGTGAGGTAAGATCATTTCATGGTTTGGAAAGTTTTTACCGAAATTTTATAAGGAATTTCAGTTCAATTTGTAATGTTATGACTGAGACTATGAGAGGAGATAAACAAGAATTCAAGTGGACAAATGGAGCTGATAAAAGTTTTGAGAATCTAAAGCAAAAGGTTGCTGAATTGCCTGTTTTGGCATTGCCTGATTTCAATAAGGTATTTCAAGTGGAATGTGATGCAAGTGGTAGTGCAATTGGAGCTATGTTGAGTCAAGAAGGTAAACCTGTTGCTTTCTTTAGTGAAAAGTTGAATGATGCTAGAAGGAAATATTTTGTGTATAATCAAGAATTCTATGCTATTGTTCAAGCACTGAAGAAATGGAGACATTATTTGATACCGAGTGAATTTGTGTTGTATAATGATCATAAGGCTTTACAATATTTGGGTATTCATAATAAGTTGAATCAGAGACATATGAAATGGGTTGAGTATTTGCAGAGTTATACATTTGTGATCAAACATAAAAGTGGAGTCACTAATCGAGTTATTGATGCATTCAATAGAAGAATATCTTTGATGACCAAGATGAAAATTGAAGTTCTTGGTTTTGATGAGATGAGAGATTTGTATGAAACTAATCCTGATTTTTCTGAGCCATGGAGAAAGTGTAGAGCACCTATTCAAGATCAACCAAGTACAAAATGGGAAGAATATTTCATTCAAGAAGGTATGTTGTTTAAAGGTATTCAATTATGTATACCGAGAGGAAAAATGAGAACTAATTTGATAAAGGAGAAACATAGCAGTGGTTTGGCTAGACATTTTGGTATTGATAAAACATTGAATTTTATTAAGGAGAAATAATTTAGGCCATAGTTGTATAAAGATGTTCAGAAATTTGTGAAAAGTTGTGGAATTTGTCAAGTTGCAAAAGGAGTAAGTCAGAATACTAGATTGTATACACCAATTGTTGTACCTGAGGAACCTTGGACTAACATCAGTATGGATTTTGTTCTTGGCTTACTGAAGATAGTAAGAGGTAATGATTCTATATTTGTTGTGGTAGATTGATTTTCAAAGATGGCACATTTTATACCTTGTAGAAAGACATCAAATGCAGTACATGTAGCAGATCTTTTCTTTAAGGAAATTGTCAGATTGCATGGATTACCAAGGAGTATTATCTCTGACCTAGACAGTAAATTTGTTGGATACTTTTGGAAGATCCTTTGGAGAAAGTTTGGCATTGAGTTGAAATATAGTTCTACATTTCACCCACAAACCTATGGATAGACAAAAGTTGTAAATAGAAGTTTGCGAAATATTTTGAGATGTTTAGTTGGAGACACACCTAGCAATTGGGATTCTATGTTGGCACAAGCAGAGTTTGCATACAATAATTCAGTGAATAGGAGTACTAGAAAAACACCATTCGAGATTGTGAATGGCATATAACCGAGAGGTATATCTGATTTGAGAGACATTGCAGATGAAAGTAAGAGAAGTGTTGAAGGAGTGAAGTTTGCTAAGTACATGAAGATGTGAAAATCAAACTTGAAGAGAGTAATAAGAAATACAAAGATAGAGCTGATAGATCAAGGAGACATAAGAGTTTTGATGTTGGTGATGAAGTGATGGTTCATTTGAAGAAAGGTTGATTTCCTGTTTGAACATATGGGAAGCTGAAGATGAAGAAGTTTGGACCTTGTAGGATTTTGAAGAAATTTGACAGTGAAAATGTATATGAAATTGAGTTACCTGATGACATGGACATATCACTGATTTTCAACATTGCTGATTTGTATGAGTATCATGAACTTGATGAAGACATGATAGTACCGATGGAGTATCCTAAGAAACAGAATGAAGAAATTGAACAAAGTTTGGAGAAAAGAGTTAGCAAAAGAACTAGAAGTAAACAGTATATGGAATATCTGGTAAAGTGGAAGAATAGACTGATTGAAGACAGTTCATGGATTTCACAGTTTGACTTGGATGCAGTTTAGATCATACCTACTGAATAATTTAGAGAATCATTTCTAAATAACCCCAAGTGTCTGATGCAAGAGCATCTCGGGCCCTTGGAAATCCTGCGTCACCAAAAACATATTTGAGTTTGTCTATGTTGCTAGGTTCCTTCTTTGACTAAGTTGGCTCGGTAGTTGGTCGGTTTCCTTTGGTTATCAAGTTTGGTCAGTTATCTCATGGGCGCTTAGTTGTTTCACTGGCACTCGGTGATGCTTGTCTGTTGCTCGGTCATCCTTGCTTACTGAGTAGTTTATTTTGAGTTTCTATTGAGGCTGACTTATGCATTGATTTTGGGTCATAGATTTAATGCTGCTATCCATCATTGGGAAGCATGTGGTCCCAGATCTAACTATTCCTTCTGTTGATTGTGGATCTGAAGGCCGACTCAGTTCGGTAGCCTCTTGTATAAATATAGTTGTTTAATTAGAGTTTAGGAGTTAATTTTTGTTAGGAGATAGAATATAGTAGAATCAAGATTGTTGGAAGATCCTCGCATGTTTGAGGACTTTTGTAATTCATTGTAATATCTGGTCATAATCAGGAAGGCCTTACAGCCCAGCATGTATGAATCAATTTGAATAAATGAAGATAATATATCAATGATCCTGCTTTATCTCTCTCACTGTGTTGTTATTGCTTTTGTGTGTTGTTGAGCAAGGTGGATCGGGTAGGGTGTGCCACTATTTTGGCCCCTGCCATCCTCCTTTGTGTCATCTTAATTGAAATGAATTGAAGACAAATACTAACCTCAAAGTATAGAAGATCTAGAATTACCTATTTTCTAGTGTTTGTACTGACTTTTTGGAAATTTTGCAACCTACACTGGCCTAGAAACATAGAGATGGAGAAAACCTAGAAATATTTTTCTTTTCTGAATTAAGTCGACCTTGCCCCAAATATGGGGGCACAATCGTGCCCCTTTATGTCGACCTTAACCTGCACTACTCCGATGGAAATTCTGTTTGCGGATCCTGAAATTTTTTTGAAGAGGGTATCTGAATATGTTTTGTAATTTTTTGTTCCGCACATGTACCTACAAGAAAAATGGTTTTGTTTTTTGGATGAGGGGTTTGCCTTGCTCAAACCCTAGTTTTGGAATTAACCTTGAAATAGAATTGAATTTGTAGTAATAAACAAAGTAAATAGAATAATTCACCTTTCTTATGTTGAAATCCTTGTGGAGGTTTGAATCCTTGAATCCACAAGTATGGATGCTCCAAATGGATGTAAAATTGTAGGATGTAAGATGTCTCAAATCAATTACATTTAGATCTTCAACACCAATCGTTAATGGATCTTGGAATAGGAAGAAGATTGAATGCATAAGGATGGATAAATCTTTAACAAGGGGGCTCCATAGAGCTTGAATCCTTCAATGGCTACCAATGGATCTCCTTGATGAATTGAATCTTGAATCCTTGAATACTTGAATGGTTGAATGGTTGAATGGTTGAATTCATGAATACTCACTTTGATAAATTATGTATAGATGATCCTCCCTTTTCTTTCCTTCTCTTTTCCTCCTTTTTCTTTTTTCTTTTCTCCCCTAAAATGAGAGGAGAAGGCTTCCTTATATACTAGTCTAGGACACCAAATTATAGAGAGGCTGACATATGAGAAATAAATTCTCATTAGGCTCATACCATAAGAAGTGGACCTATATTAAATGTCTTTTAAGAGTGGCCATTTCAAAGGTCGAAGCATCTGACCTGGAAGCGGGAAAGAATTCTTTCCAAACCCCAACATCTAAAAATCTTTGGAATTTGAAATTTAGAACCTGGGTCAGGGTCTAGGTCAACCCTGACATAGGTCAGGGTTGAGGTTGACCTTAACCCAAAAGTTCAACCTTGACCCTGAGGTCAAGAACCTCAAAATCTTAGAGCAAGATACTAGAAATAGGTAGGAAAGAAGTGGAAAACAAGGTAGGACAGGGGAAAAACCAGATCCAAGTTAAAGACCCATTCAAGGAATTTGACATGACCCCAAACCACTTACTCAGAGGGATAAACCAGTCCAAAATGGAAGTGCTTCCATTTTATGATGATACATTTAGCCCCCACTTTAGCAAGAGTATGGATTCGATGCAAACTCTTGGTAAAGGAGATCATAAAGAAAAAGAAAATCTTATTGAAATCAAAGGGACAAAGAAATCCTCAAGCCCCCAAGGAATCAAGTCTTTGTCAACCCCAAGATTATAATAAGAGAGACATCACTAGAAAAAAGAGAGAAGAGGGTGTGATTACCTTGCCCAATGAAAACCTATGTCCCATTGTGAATCACACAAGGAAACAGTGCAACTGGAAAGATGGAGTTAAACTACCTAGTGAATGTGGCTACTCACTAGTCAACCCATCAAGGATTCACCCTCAAGAATATTCTATTCCAAAAGAGCAAAGCCAAAACAAGAGAGATCTAGTCATAAGGACACCTTCTGGCCTTAAGGGATCAAAACTTTGTAAAATGAAACTGGAGGGATCAAGAGATCCTATAAGGTAAAAATCCATGCATTAAGAATTAGTCTCTAAACCATAAAAGGAGAAAAACAAAGAAATTTTTAAGTTTGAAAATATTTTGGAAGTGCATGTGTGCAAAAAGTGAGTAGAGTATATGCCCCCACATTAAAGTCATTTCTAACACTTTAACAGGAGCAATGGCTCGAACAAAAACATATATAGCTCCACTGATTACGTTTCCACTACGAGATGCCCCCAAGAGAAGAAAAATCAAGGGAAATACCACATAAACATACAAAGAACACATAATAGATCTACCTACCGTGGGGTCAGTATGATCATAAGATTATATATATATATATATATATATATATATATATATATATATATATATATATATATATGATATTATTGCAAATGAATTGACATTGTTCTCCAAAGAAAGTAGAACTACAATCACAATGGAGGAAATAAAAAGAAAGAGTTACGAAGAAGAGTCCTTTTAGACCACAACATGGAAACAAAAAAGAATCAGTGCTACCAAGTCGCAAATCCAAGCGAACTGCACAAGGAAAACATTTACGAACAATAGCATAGGTACAACATAACATTAAAACAACATATAGAATTAGAGATACATATAGAGGAATAGTACAATAGGTTTGATTCCTTTATCACCTTGTACCAACAAAGTAACAAGGGTCGTATAAAAGAATCTAACAAACATTTAGCAAACACATTATGAGAGAAACACAATACAACAGGAAAACACACAAAAAGCTACCATGGAGGACAAGCCAATCAAGCACATCTCCCACTCTCCCCATCTCGGTCTATATCATTTAGGGAAGGTTGGAAACTTGTAAGAGGGACTATATCCAATACAGTAGGAATAATAGCCAGTTCCAAATAAGGATCCTCTTGAGAATTGTGATGTTCGATACTAGGTGTAATTATCAATTGTGTAGAAAGCATATTAGGTAAATCAGTATCAATGTCAATAGTCTCATATTCATCATTAGCATCATTAGGATCATCAAGAGTATCTTCTTCATCAATATTAATTGAAATAGAATTTAAGATACGAATAGAATCATCATAATCATTCATCTTAACATCATTATTAACATTAACTTCTTCCAACACATCAGGCATAGGCTGGTCAAATGAAGGTAAAGAACTTTGAAGAACAAAAGCATGAGCCTTAGCTTAAGCCCGATGCTTCTTACGATGTTCATTGGTAGATCGGTTATGTTTTGTCTTGTTTGAAATATGTTGAGAACTAGGAGGAACAACCACCGGTTCCTTCACAGGTTCTTGTTGGCATGTGATGTTTTGGAGTACTCAAAATCCTTTAAGGGTTGTCATTTATGGCAAAACTTATGATAAGTATGATCGCATGTTGTGGAGATTGCCACTAGGTTCATAGTCATGAAAATGACTAAGTCCAAAATCAGGAAAATAGGATATAGTGCCACAATTTTGGATAGCGATGGAGACATACAATGTATTATGGCTTGAGAAGTTAACTGGAGGTCTGTTGGTATATGTAACTACTTTAGTTAAGATCACATAATTTTTGGATAGTTGGTGTATGAGATACAGTGTTCGAAAGGTATGCGAAGACAACAAAATAACATATCAGGGTACATGAACAGTTGCGATGATTAAGGAAAGCATGATGAATATGATAATGTGCTAAGTCATGTAAATAAAGTTTAGTGCTGACTCTTTGGTAATATAAGAGTGCTGACTCCATATATATCTTTTGCACAAGTTTTTACTATGTTAAGTATGACATTTTATGGAGCAAACTGGAAGGTTAGTTTTGTATAAATACATATTACTTTTGTGGTAGAAGAATGAAGATGTGATTGCGAAAAAGTATGTAGAAGTTAGATGTGAGATCAATAGGAGGTAGAGCTCTAACTGGAACTATCTAAGCAAGATAAGTGCTTGTACTCTTCCCTTTTTGTGAACTATTTTGGACAGTATTGATAGTAAGAGTAGTGTGCTCACCACCTTTAACCAGGTTTTTTGTATGCCCCTAACAAGGTTTTTGTAATCCTCTAGCAAGGAAATGTACTATGTAACAATTAGCTCCTAACAGGGCTAGATCTCTTAATAGGGACATTATACTTTAGTGCATATTTGTGGGTACCATCCCCACCAGGGTTTTCCCTTTAATCAGGGTTTCCTCGAGAACAAATCATGGTGTCATGAGCAATGTGTTATGCTTATATGTTCTTTTCACTTCCGCATTACTTTGGATTATTTATAATTGTTTAAAGTTGAAAGTAAAGTTTTGTAATACTGATTCACCCCCCCTCTCAATTTTACTCAATCCTAACAATTGGTATTAGAGCTATTGGCCCTTTGAGAGAAAGCTTAACAGCTTAAGGGAGATCATAATGGATTTAGAAGACTTTCAAGTAAACTTTGAAACTGCACTTGAAGATCTGGATAAGATGAAAGCTGAAAATGGTGAACTAAAATTCAAATTGAAAAGAGTAGAAGGTTTCATGAGGAAACTTAAAGAACAACTTGTAACTCTAAAAGATCAGACACAAGACCTTATGGAGAAAATCAAGGAAAGTTTAGAAAATGACACATCAAACAAAGTAAAGATGTTGGAGCAAGAACAAGAGCAAATCAATCTCTTGATGATCAATGAGATTCAGAATGAGAAAAATGAAAGAAATAAAGTTGAAGAGTCACTAAAACAAGCCAACCTTCAGATAGATAATATGAAGATTGAACTTGAGCATTACAAAGATAAATATCAAGAATTGGATGATTACAATCAGATCATCAAAGGTGAAATCACTCAAGCTAGACTACTTATTGAGGAGTTACACATAAGAAATGACAAGAACAATGATCAAAGAACTAAAAGTAACATAAGTGGACCAAATGAAGCTGGAAGTTCAAGAGCTCAAGAAGAACCAAATGAAGCCAGGAATGAGGAAAAATCTATTCCAAAAGAATGACCTACAAATGAAGATTATAGAGAACAATTCAGACCCTTCAGAGGTAGATGTTTTGGATGCAACAAAGTTGGTCACATGAAAAGAGACTGCAGGAGTAATGGTAACTTTAAACCCTTTACTAGCTATTGTTTTAATTGCTATGAGTATGGACACAAAAAGGTAGATTATAGAAAATCTGATCAATCTAGGTATAAGCAAGACTATATCAAAGAAGAAACTGCAGCCAAAATTATATGTCAGAAGTGCAACAACTTTGCACACATAGCAAGGTACTGTAAGTTGCAGACTAGTCAAGACAAAAGAGGACCACCCATCTATTACAAATGAAATAATCCAGGTCACATTGCGAAGTTTTGTAAATACAATGGAGATAAAAATAGAAGAGAACCAAGAAGATTCAATGAACCAAAAAAACCACCACCTATATTCATAAGGAAAAATATTAGTGACAGTGGTAAAAGCTTAAATGATTACATAAGTGAGAACAAGAAATCAGAAAATAAAAAGATATGGCAAGTAAAAGTTCTAAATAAGGTCGTGGTTTCGGGAGAGACAACTTGTGATGTTGTATCTTCGCACGATCAATTCTTTGAGGTATCAGCCTAGAAGGCATCGTGGCCTCATTGGGAGTAGTGGATGAAGACAAGAAAAAATATCCATCCCCTATATCAGTGGAACAAGCTTGTGCAAGCTTATGTATGATATATACAAATGTTTGTGAATCTGTGGATGAGATTGCAGCACTTAAAGATTCATCTTCTATGTTTGCGAATCTTGCATTGACCGGACAACATGTGAAGTTGAGCTACCTGTGTTTAATGCACACACTCAACTTGCGATGGATAAAAGACTTGAAAAACTTCATTTCTGCACCACTTTTTGATCATCAACCAAGGAGAGCAGAAGTTTGGAGATGAAGCAGTAATCTAGAAGAAAGATTTTGTGCTTGCATAAAGGAAAGCATCAGATTTGTGTGTATTCAAGGTATTTAGACCTAATCTCTTTAGTCATGGATGCACTAGTAATCTACGATGTAGATGAAAGACCTAGGTATAAGTTCAAAAGGCATCCATACAAATCCTATGAGGATGATCCAAAAGGGGTCATTTTCCCAAACCCTCGTAGGTGTCTTGCACGTAGAGGATATTAGGACATATATACACTACAAGTATGAAATTATTGGAGAGGTCAACATCTTCTATGAGATGAATGGAATGATAGATGTGAATGGGTCCTTGATAGACAAATTCAAACATTTGAAAGACCTGCCAATACTCAAGTTAACCCATCTCACTGAATTCACAAAAGTTGAATGGTTCAAGATCATTCTGAGTAGAGTTCCTAATTAGTTCCTATGGATAGGAGATCAACCAATAAAGATATGTGCTCAGCCGATTCATGATATCACAGGACATGACAATGAAGGAGCCCTACTTGTTAGTGAGAAAAGTCTAAGAAAGGATGTTGAAACCCTCACGCACTCCAAATGGGACAAGATGGCCATGACTATAAATGATATATACCTTCAAGATGTCAGATTGGTAGCAATGCTTATTGGCTACAAATTATTCCATAGTTCCAGACTCAATTCTGTATCAGCTGGAGTTGTTATGATGGCTTACAAAATGGTTAAAGAAAATAAGCAGTACAACCTTTGCGAAGTTCTGGCACAATAGTTTTTGGAAAATGTCAAGGTCATTAAGAAGGACAAATCCAAGGCATTCAGGTTTGGGTCATTACTAATTCACATGTAACTTCACATTATTCACAATTTCCCTGGTATGCATCCCAGAGCATGGAAAGACAATAAACCTATTGGTCTACAAATCTCAAAATACTACAGAAGATAGAAAAAGTATTGGATCGATGGAGAACTATTTGGAATGATTAAGATCTTGCAGAGGTAGATGAAAGAAAGATATAGAATTCTAGAAAGCCTAGTAGAAAAGTATGAGGACACCATCTGTTTCATGGTTGAAACTGATTGTGTCTATTTTGAGGTAGTTCAGCCTAGAACCAAATGGTGTTACCCTATGGGATATGAGGTGAGTGCTGAAGTACTATCCATGCAAGTAGAACATGTATTAGCAGCAGAAAAGGATCCCACTCAAGAAAGATGGGGTACATATAGAGAAAAATATGAAAAAGTTAGAGAAGAACAAGAGAAAGTAGCAGGAAAGAGGAAAGTCAGCAAGATAGTGGAAGAAATTACTGCGAAGGTAGGAATTGCAAAGAAATAGTACTTGGACTTAAAGAACAAGATGGATGCATCTTCCAGTGTTGCCATTGATCCACCCATTTCATTGGAAATAGAGAAGACAAATACCATTGATAACTTCATTGACTTATAAATTCCCCAAAAGAAAGAAACACATGAAACTGTGACTACAAAGGTTCTTAGAAGATATTCTAGGAATGTCAGCCCAAAAGAAAAAGAAACAGAGGAAAAGAGGAAGAAAAGGGTATGAAAAAAGAGGAAGAGGAAATGGTTCAAAATAATCCACAAATCTTGTGGAAACCTGATATGAAATCAGTATAGAAGAGTGTTATCAAAGATGGAAATTTGACATCTATAAAAAGATACTATGAAAGATATAGCCTTGAGGATCAAGCGATCATTGAAGACACTATCATTGAGCATTTGTTAGTCTTCAAAAATAATTTGCTGGAAGTTGAATCCAGTGTTCCCAAAGAACTATACAACAAGCTAGAGATCAGAAAACAATTAACACATTCAGAGGATGAGAACATAAGAAACAAAACAATTGATGATATGTTGCCTATTGTGTCTATCCAAGAAAGGGAAAGAATCATAAAAGCACTAAAACCTCTTTTAAGAACAAAGACTAGACTAGTCAAAATCATGGCTAGAAGGTATGATGAAGTGATTGAAGATACCCAAAAGGCATTAGATGAAGTTTTAATTCAAAACATGTCCAAAAGGGAGTCATCAACAAAAATTGATAAACCTGTCCTTAGGTTTGGGAGAGAGTTCACAAATAGCGGATAAGAGTGGTCAAGATAACCTGCAACTAGACTTCTTTGTCACTAGTGTGCTTGTTAGCCTTGACACCTCACAGTATGTACATGATCCATTCATAGACAAGATGGATAGTAAGATGGAAGTTGAAGACCAGGGACAGAAAGAAGAGAGGAAATCAAAGGAGAAACAAGAAGAACAAGTGCAGGAGAAGGAGTTACATCAAGAAAAACAACCGAAGGCAGAAGAGACCACTGGAATTAGTCTTGATTCATCTCTATTGTTGGCAAGTGTTGCCATACCAGTAAGTTCTGATGTGGACATCATGGATGAAGATGAGCTGATGAGACTCTCATTCATAGCATTTGCTAAGGCTAAGGAGAGATCAGTCCAGGAAGGAGATAGAAGAGCCAAGATAATGGGCAGGGCAGTAGAAATAGTAAACATGTTACTACCCTCTCCACTTATCCTAAAAGGCAAGTATGAAACTAAAAATATTAGTACAGTACTGGATAGCTTTGATGGTCACTTTGACTCATTGTTAAAAATAGCAGAGGAAAAGGCTGAAAGAAACTTTTTGGAGAAAAAGATAAGTGAAGTTCATAAGTCCATCTCATGGGACTTAGACATTCTTAAGGCTACCACTCTTAAAGCTAAGAGCTGTGTGGCACAAGGCAGAAAACTCTATAGCCATTGCATAAATCCCTGCAGATATTTGAAAAATGTAGAGGAGGGTATAGCAAAAGAAATGGTCAATCTTGACAGAATAATGGATAGTTGTGAGTCATCCTCACAAACTATGGAGGAAATTGACAAAGAGATATCCATATTACTAGACAAAATAAGGATACTAGAAATGGAGAAAGGGAGATTTGCTGATAGATTTGGTGTACTAAGACACCTATTGACTCCCAAGCTCTCAATATTGGAGACTCATCTCTCTAAGATGATAAAGGTTGAAATTTCAATGATAGTATCTACTCACACTGAGCTTAAGGAAGCAGAGACAACATCATATGCACTGAATGGGTTAATCCATGTCAGTGAGCTATTGATAAGTTCATGGGCTGAGGAGATTAGGATCTTGGAAACATCCTTCCATGATGTCTTAAATTTGGTAAGCAAAAACTAGATCGCCTATGCTTTAGTTTTGAAATTTTGAGATTTACCTTTGCCATTAATGTCAAAGGGAGAGGAAGAAAAAGGGAAGGAAAAGAAGAGAAGTACTCTGTGACACTTAGTCATTTTTCTATGTGTTGCCATCAATGCCAAAGGGAGAGATTGTTGGCATGTGATGTTTTGGAGTACTAGAAATCCTCTAAGGGCTATCATTTATGGAAAGACTTATGATAAGTATGATCGCATGTTGTGGAGATTGCCACTAGGTTCACAGTCATGAAAATGACTAAGTCCAGAATCAGGAAAACAGGATATAGTGCCACAGTTTTGGATAGAAATGGAGACATACAAGGTATTATGGCTTGTGAAGTTAACTAGAGGTCTTTTGGTATATGTAAATGCTTCAGTTAAGATTGCATAAGTTTTGGATAGCTGGTGTATGAGATACAATGTTTGGAAGGTATGCGAAGACAACAAAACATTGTATCTCATACACCAGCTATCCAAAACATATCTTAACTGAAGCATTTACATATACCTTCCAAAACATACCAATACATATCAATACTTGTGCAAAACATATCAATACTAGGAGCTTGATTAACAAAACTAGAAGCAATGGATAAAGGAGGTATGGAAGGCATAGGAAAAAGACCACGGTTAAGACCCATCTGAGGCATGCTTAACTCAGCAATCTTGCAATGTTTATAGGCTTGATATGAGAGAACAAGGTTATCAGGTCGAGAATAACATGAATCAGGTAATGAAGGCCAAAAGAAGTCAAGGGTAGCATAATCCCTAGGCCTAGAAGGTTGATATAAACTATGATTAATCATCTTCACTTCTTCATCATGAATGAATTTAATACACTTATGGATAGGAGAAGCAATGACATGCATGACATTCAACCAAGGAAAACCAAGCTTAACTTGAAACTGATTAGAAGTAGGTACAACAACAAAGGTAGTGTCCACAACTTTACCACAAAGTTCAACAAGCAAGTTAATAGATCCAAATGATGTATAGAGAAAACCATTACAAGTTTGGATCCACACATTAGATGTATCATAACAATCACATTGTAAGTTCTTCATAAAAAGGTTTTCTTCAGTAATGACATGACTAAGGATGTAGGATCAATAAGACAACCATGCATAGGTATCTTAGAAATCCTAGCATAAATGTAGAGGGGACCATCAAGAGCTTTAATAGTCTCAGAATCATCAAAGGTGATCAAGAGTTCCCTAGATCTTTTATTATTAGGTTGTTTTTGAGGTTTAGGTTAAGGTTTAGGTTTAGGCTTAGGTTGAGGTGGAACTTGAAGTTCAGGTTGAGATTAAGGCTGGGGTGGAGATATAGGTTGAGACAAAACAACATGCTCCACATGGTTAACAATATGATTGAGATCAACCATCTTTGAATCATAAACAATATCCATAGAAGATGGATGAGCAATGGTATTAGTATCATGTGTAGGCAAAGGATTCGTTTATATTTGAATGTTTTGTTTAGGATGAGAGAGAAATTTGTTCCCACTACCATAAAAATTATCAATAGATAAAGCATTAGAATAAATTAAGGCTTGAACCTTATGTTTTAGAGAATAACACATCTTAGTATCATGGCCATTCTGACTATGTTATTGACAAAAGGCTTTGGGATCAAAGGATTTGGATTCCATCATAGTAGGTAAAAGAGGTCGAATAGGAGGCAAAGTAATCATATTAGCAATCAAAAATTTACTCATAATAGAATGTAAAGATTCAGAAAGAGAAGTAAACGTATGATTCAAACAAAAAGTAGTGGATGCATAAGTGGCATTGTTGGATGCAACAACAACTTGATCAAAAACTGCATTTTCTTGCTTATTTATCTTGACATAGTTGTTAGGTTTTGGAAACTTGTTGGGATTAGGAGAAAAATCACTCTTATCAACTAGAATATGAGCCATTGGAGTCTTGCTCTCAAATTGACTCACTTGTAATTGATAATGATGAAGTGTTGCACAAAGTTGTTGAAAAGAGGTAAATTTAGTAAGAAAAATCTCATCTCTAATATCCTTTTGTAAATTTGAAATAAGCATATGTTGAATATCAATATCAGGAACATGATAATAAATTGAGCATACAAATGCTTAAATCTACCAATAAATTCAATCAATTTTTCTTTAGTATTTTCTTTATAATGCATCGAATCAATTAAGGACACTTGCGGACCAATGTTATTTTGGAACTGTTGGATAAAGGCATTAGCAAGTTTTGGAAAAGAATTAATAGAATAAGGATGCAAGGAACAATACCATTGCAAGGTTGTATCACGAAAATTTCTAGCAAACAAATTGGCTAAAATAATATGGTCATGAGCATAGTCATTACAAAGGATTTGACATGTTTTAACATGAGTGATAGGGTCTCCCTTACCATTGTAATTCTCAAGACAAGGCATATTGTCTTGCTGAGGAACAGGAACACGAATAATATATAGGGATAAAGGACTACCCATGTCACATGTAGGAATACTAAACTTGGATAATTTAGTTAAGGATGCAAGTTGTTGTTGTAAAGAGGATATAGTTTGAGCCAGACTAATTATTGTGGAATTATTAGAAGAAATAGGAGGCATAGAAACATTAGAAACACTAGGGAAAGTGTAGGAAGCAACGGGAATGGAAGACACAACTAGTGGAACACTTGGAAGATGGTTGGAATAGGTAAAAAGAATACAGTGGTAAGAAGGTTGTGAGGTAGGTAGAGACACCAGAGGAACACTCATAGGAAGATATGGAAGAGATGTAGTGACTAAAGGAGGAGTATAAGTAGGAATGCTAGGTAAAGGAACAGAAGAAGGGTCCACACTAGTGATAGGGGGAGTGAATCCTAGATCTTGAGCTTCTTGAGATAAAGGTTTGATATTTAAATGCATAAGATGAGTGATACCATGCAAGAGATTAACACCTTGATCACTATCTTGAAGAACTTTCTTAAGAGCCTCTATAGCTTGAATAGAATCTCGATTATGGTTTTCTTGAATAAGCCAATTTACCATTTTATCAAGTTATCTTGAAATTTTTTGGACTTGTTCAAGAGGAACTCTTAAAGCATCATCCTCATCATGGGATGAGTGAGAAGAGTTATGCTCCATAGTAGGATTGGAATCACGAGTGATCAAATTGTCATCCCGGATCCTAAGGAAGGAGAGGAAGACTCAAGATCAAAGGAACCCATAATTTTGTGACTTCTTCTAACCTGGATATTATAAGTAGGACTAGAGGTAGTAAAGCTCATACACTAATGCAATGCAAATGAACTAAATTAGGAAAACACAAGGCATGAACAAATAAATGTTTTTGTATTTTTTCTTTAGATGAGTTTTTTCTTTTATTTTTGAAATGTAAATGCAAGAACATAAAAGAAGGATAATCTAATATACATGCAAGATCTAACATAAACTGTAAATTTAACACCACAAAAGAAAGAGTTATCATAAGTGGGTTCACCAAAATGTAAAGAATAAAAAAAATGATTGGTTAGTTATTGTTGATGTATTCACCAACATGTAAATAATATCCTTTACATATAGAAGATTTTTGGGGAAAGTAAGATTCTTTTCTTAACCCCAAATTCCTAAAGGAAAGATCAAAATTGATTAACCACAAGAAAATGGTCAATGCATAAATGAATCAATCAATTAGTAATAAGAAGAAAGAGAAAAACCTTTCATTCCGTTTTGGAAGAGAGTATTAAAATCTTAATTTAAATGAATTGAAGACAAATAATAACCTAAAAGTATAGCAGATATGGAAATACTTATTTTCTTGTGTTTGTACTGAGTTTCTGGTAATTATGCAACCTGCCCTGGCCTAGAAATATAGAGATGGAGAAATCCAAAAATCTTTTTCTTTTCTGAACTAGGTCAACCTTGACCCAAATACAGGGGTGCAATCGTGCCCCTTTATGTCAACCTTGACTTTCACTTCTTCAACGGAAATTCTATTCGTGGATCCTAAAAATTTGTTGAAAAGGGTATTCAAATATGTTATGTAATTCGTTGTTCTGCACCTAAACCTGCAAGAAAAATGGTTTTGTTGTTTGGATGAGGAGTTTTCTTTGGTCAAACCCTAGTTTTGGAATTAACCTTGAAATAGAATTGAAATTGCAGTAATAAACAAAGTAAATAGAACAATTCACCTTGCTTATGTTAAAATCCTTGTGGAGGATTCAAATCCTTGAATCTACAAGTATGGATGCTCCAAATGGATGTAGAATTGTAGGATGTAGGATGTCTCAAATAAATTTACTTTAGATCTTCAACACCAATCTTGAATGGATCTTGGAATAGGAAGAAGCTTGAATGGATATGGATGGAGAAATCTTCAACAAGGGGGCTGCATAGAGCTTGAATCCCTCAATGGCTACCAATGGATCTCCTTGATGAATTGAATCTTGAATGCTTGAATAATTGAATGGTTGAATGGTTGAATGCTCACTTTGATAAATTATGCATAGGTGATCCTCCCTTTTCTTTCCTTCTCTTTTCCTCCTTTTTCTTTTTTCTTTTGTCCCCTAAAATGAGAGGAGAAAGCTTCCTTATATACTAGTCTAGGACACCAACTTCTAGAGAGGATGACATATGAGAAGTAAATTATCATTAGGCTCATACCATTAGAAGTGGACCTATATTATATTTCTTTTAAGAGTCACCATTTCAAAGCCTGTAGCAGCTGACCCATAAGTGGGAAAGAATTTGGAATTCGAAAATATTTGGAATTTGACATTTAGACCCTGAGTTAGGGTCAAGGTTGACCTTGACCCTAAGGTCAATAACCTCAAAATCTTAGAGAAAGATACCAGAAATAGGTAGGAAAGAAGTGGAAAATAGGACAGGATAGTGGAAAAACCAGATCCAAGTCAAAGACCCATTCAAGGCATTTGAAATGACCCCAAACAACTTACTCAGAGGGATAAACTAGTCCTAAATGGAAGTGCTTCCATTTTCCAATGATACAGGCATTGATGACAACACTAATAAATTCAGTGTTCAATTTATGATGGTACACTTCACTTTCATTCATATTCTGAATGCCCTCTAAGTAATAACTTCTAATTTTCTGATCTTTCATCTGTAGTCTTCCTCTTTTTGATTTGTCTCCCTTTTACTGTATTCATCTCCATCATGTTCTCCCTCTTTGATATATACTGATTCATCTTCATGATTCTAAATTTTTGTAGCTCATCTCCGTTTTTGTTCTTTTGACTAAATTTCTCATTTGTCTCCGTGAACAATAAACTTATATTATCAATTGTACTCTTTCAGATTCCTATTTGACAATAATGCCAAAGAAACATAAACATCTCAGATATACCTCTAGTATATAGATTTTTCATTACAGTCACAAAACTTTCTTTTTCACAACTTCAGGCCTCACCTAAAGAGTGAAATACTAGTATCAACTCAACATAGATATTCTATTGATTCCTTGAATTGATGCAGCATGCATCTTTTCTTAATGTACATTAGATAGGGGAAGAACCCCTAACTTGCCTCAGAGATACTCAAAATAATCTTTCGATAATGGTTTTGTAAAGATAAGAGCTATATGTTCCTTTGAATTCACATACTCCAATGTCACATGCTTATCTTTTACTTTCTCTCTCAATTAGTGATACTTAATAGATATATGCTTTGTCTTAGAATGCAACACTAGATTCTTTGATATATTAATAGCACTGGTATTATCACAATACATTGTAATAGGATCAGTAATCTCTTCATGCATACCTTCTGGTAGTTGTTTGATCCATACAATATTAGAACAATTCATAGTTTCTACAACATACTTAGCTTCAATAGTAGATTGTGAAATACAACTATGCTTCTTACTTAACCATGTCACTAGTCTTTCTCCTAAAAAGAAAGCTCCACCACTAGTGGTTTTCATGTCATCAATATTTCCTACCTAATCAGCATTAGTATAAACTTTAAGATAAAAATTACCCTTCCTTGTGTATAACAGACCGAAATCTCTAGTCCCTTTTAAATATCTGAATATCCTTTTAACTGTAGACAAATGTGCTTCTTTGGGGTTTGCTGAAAACCTTGCAACAATTCCAACTGAATGTGCAATGTCAGGTCTACTATGGACCACATACTGTAACTTACCAATCATGGATCAATAAAGTGTTTCATTCACTTCCTTAGTATCATCTTCTTTTGACAATTTACAACTAGTATCCATCAGTGTTCCAACAAGTTTAAAATCTTCCATATTGAATATTTTTAGGATATCCTTGATATGCTTAGATTGAGTGATGTAGATCCCATCCTTAACTTGTTGTATTTGAAGTCCAATGAAGAATTTTATCTCTCCTATCATAGACATCTCAAATTCCTTTCTCATCTCCTCAACAAAAGACTTAGACATTATCTCATTACCACCAAATATAATGTCATCAACAAATATCTCAACAATCAGAATTTCGTCACATTTATCACATTTCAAGTTTAAATTGTTTTTATCACTAGTCCTTTCAAATCCAATATTAACTAAATAAGAGTTCAATCTTTCATACCATGCTTGAGGAGCCTTCTTTAATTCATATAAAGCTTTGTGCAATTTGTAGACAATGTTCTTATTGTTCTTATCAAAATATCCATCAGGTTGTTCTATCTAAACTTCTTCTTCAAGTATTCCATTTAGAAATGAAGATTTAACATCCATATGATAAACTTTAAATCCTTTTTAAGTTGCATATGCAAGTAATATCCTTACTCCTAATATAGAAACAGGTGCAAAAGTTTCACCATAGTCAATTCCATCTTCTTTTGCATACCCCTTGCAGACTAATCTAGCTTTGTTGCTTATCACATCTCCTTTCTCATTGAGTTTATTTATAAAAATCCATTTTGTTCCTACCACATTCTTATCTTTAGGTCTTGGTACTAGTTACCATGTATTATTCTTTTCAATCTGATATATTTCTTCCTTTGTAGCATTCATCCAATCTTCATTTTCTAGTGCATCTTTTACCAATCTAGGTTCAAATTCATAAATCAAACAAGTATTATCTCTTAACTTACTTCTTGTCAATACTCCTTCATTATTGTCTCCAATAATTCTGCTCGATGAGTGATGTCTTCTCACATACATTTATTATACAAGTTCGGTAGCTTGTTCTTCATTGTTCTCATCTCTCAGTGGATGCTCATTTATTTCTTTGGTTCCTTCTTGTTGTTTCTCGGTTGTGTCAACCGACATAAAAAAAATGTCATAGTCCTCAGGTTCCTTTTTGCTAGATCCTCTTCATTCTTTTCAAAAAATTCATCAACTCTTACATTTGCACTTTCAAATATTTTGTTAGAATCCTTGATCAAACATTTATATGCTTTACTTTTTGAAGAATAACCAAGAAATATTTGTTCATCGCCATTAGAATCAAATTTTTGATTTCTATAATCTCAATACATAACACTTACTTCCAAATATTTTGAAATAACTTACATTTGGTGTTTTGCCAAACCATA
The DNA here is from genome assembly GCA_027943335.1 of Chamaecyparis obtusa. Taxonomy (NCBI): domain Eukaryota; kingdom Viridiplantae; phylum Streptophyta; class Pinopsida; order Cupressales; family Cupressaceae; genus Chamaecyparis; species Chamaecyparis obtusa. Next base: position 436,798 of record BSBK01005318.1, read on the forward strand.
ATTCATAAGATGTCTTGTTTGTACCTTTCTTCAACTGTATTTGGTTAACTGTGTAAACTACAGTGCTTATAGCTTCTCTCCAAAATGTTTGTGTAATATTCTTATCAATCAACAAAGTTTTGGCACAATCAACAATAGATGTATTTCTTCTCTTACCTATCCCATTTTTTTGTGGAGTCCTCGGTGCAAACACTTACCTTTTAATTCCATTCTCATTACAGAAGATAATATTTTCATCAAAGATAATTCACCTCCTCTGTCAGATCTCGAAAACTTTAACTGTTTACCTGTCTCTTTCTCAACTCTAGCCTTATCCCACTTAAACATTTAAAATGCATTAGATTTTTCTTTTAGAAACATTACTGACATCATTCTTGAATATCATCCACAAAAAGAATAAAGTACCAATCTCCATAATAGCTTTGAACTTTCATAAGACCACAAAGATCAGTGTGAACCAATTCCAAAATAGCATTAGTAGAATAAGATTTTCTTTAAAAAAAACTTGACCTGGTCATTTTACCAACTTGATATTCTTTACACATATCTTTATCAGGTTTTCTTATCTCAGTAGACCTCTTACTCTACTCTTCTTACTCACTTTGATCATGTTCTCAAAATTTACATGATATAGTCTCTTATGCCATAACCACACATCTTCAGTTTTAGCAAATAAACAACTATTTTCATCAGTATCAAGATAAAATAGATTACCTCTTGATTGTCCTCTAGTTCCAATTAGATCTCTAGGTGAACCCACAATAGTTGGTTACACGTTTGTGCCTGAACGGACACTGAACTCTACATTTTGAAAAAAAAATTCAGATTCAGAAGCATATTGTTGTTAAACCATTTAAAATCAGAAGATGAAGTAAATTAGAGTCTTTTAAGATTTTTTGTCTAGATTATATATATATATATATATATATATATATATATATATATATATATATATATATATATATATATATATATATATATATATATATATATATATATATATATATATATATATATATTATTTTTGAATTTATTTGAGCAATTTTTTCTTTCTCCCATGAAAATTGGTATGTTGTTGAAAATGTCATTTTGAAAGAGTTACATTGTTTTCATAGAGCATAACTTTTTTTCTAAAATAGATATCAATGTGATTCTTTCGAATTTAGTTTTTTAACATCCATACGGAGGGCATGCAATTGGTTTGATGAAATTATCATGATTATTTCATATTTTATTAACGTTTGAAGTTGACTAAACTATAATTTTCACATACCTTGACTACATAGCTTATAACTTGTCGTGTATTTGTCCAATTTCATTTTATTTTATTTTTGATAGAAAGATAACTTCAATACCTAGGGCATAGATATTTTTTAGAATTTTTTTTCTCTCATTTACTATTTTCCCATAAGCGTCACACATAGAGGCAGACATACAGTGAAATATCTATGTTTAGTAAAACTAAAAATACAAAGTCATAATAAAATTAATATATATTAACATTATAATCATTGGAAATATTTTTCTCAGTAGTACCTTACTACATAAATAGTTTTGTCAAATGGATTCATTTGATTTTTCAAAAGATAAATTCAAAGTGATTTTTTGTCAGCATTTTAATAGGTGCGAAGGAGACTCCAGTATAGGTATGAATGAGGAGTATAGATGTTATATTAATGTTTTTATATCTAAGAGGCTTTGAGCTAACCATTTGTAATGAAAAACTTCAAATCGAACCTCTCAAGGCTTAAATCATCATATTTTATTAAAAATCTATTATTTCAGCAAAAATTAGCATCTAAAAAAGGGTAACCCACTATTGTTGGGTCACCCCTCCATCAGTACCATAAATCTTAACTTTTATGTTATGCAATTCCAATTGGTGGCCAGTATTGTTCAGTTGTGAAACACTCAAAAGATTATAGTTCATTAGTCTAACGCAATATGCATCATTGCATTTCATCTTTTTATTCAGTACAATAAATCTCTTACCTTTCATAGGGCATGGAGCATCATTTCCAAATCTAAAAAATCATCCATCATAGTCATCTAGATTTTGAAACTTTTGAATATCACCAGTCATGTGATGTGAACAACCACTGTCAATAATCCAATAGTCTAGTTTACTTACATGAGATACAAGTTCTTTTTCATCTTCAATATTTTCTTCATCTGATTCTTTCTTTACTACAACAAAAACAACTTCATATTCTTTGTCAATATCCTCAGATTCATCATCAGTTATACCTTCCTCAACTAGGTAGTAAGACTTCTTTCCTTTGTCCTTAAAATATTTGTGTATCGTCGGAAAATGGAAGCACTTCCATTTAGGACTTGTTGAGCCCTCCGAGTAAGTGGTTTGGGGTCATGTCAAATGCCTTGAAAGAGTCTTTGACTTGGATCTGGTTTTTTCCCCTGTCTTGCCTTGTTTTCCACTTCTTTCCTACCTATTTTTGGTATCTTGCTATCCCATTTTGAGGTTCTTGATCTTAGATTCAAGGTCGACCTTATGGGTCAAGGTTGACCTCGAACCTAACCTAGGTCAGGGTTGACCATGACCCTGAGCTAGGGTCTAAATTTCAAATTCTGAAGATTTCCAAAAGTCGTGGTTTGGAAAGAATTCTTTCCCACTTTCGGGTTGGCTGCTTCCGGCTTTGAAACAGTGACTCTTAAAAGGCATTTAATTTAGGTCCACTCCTAAGTGTATGAGCCTAATGGGAATTTATTTCTCATATGTCGGCCTCTCTAGAAGTTGGTGTCCTAGACTAGTATATACGGAAGCCTTCTCCTCTCATTTTAGAGAGAAGGAGAGAATAAAAGAAAATAAAGAAATCATCTATTTTAAAGCATTCAAGCATTCGATTATTCAAGCATTCAAGATTCAATTCATTAAGGAGATCCATGGGTAGCCATTGAAGGATTCAAGCTCTATAGAGCCCTCTTGTTGAAGATTTCTCCATCCATATCCATTCAAGCTTCTTCCTATTCTAAGATCCATTCAAGATTGGTGTTGAAGATCTAAATGCAATTAATTTGAGTCATCCTACATCCTAAAATTCTACATCTATTTGGAGCATCCATACTTGTGGATTCAAGGATTTGAATCCTCCACAAGGGTTTCAACATAAGCAAGGTGAATTATTCTATTTAGTTTGTTTATTACTATAATTTCAATTCTATTTCAAGGTTAATTCCAAAACTAGGGTTTGACCAAGGCAAACCCCCCTCATCCAAACAAGAAAACCATTTTTCATGTAGGTGCAGGTACGGAACAACGAATTCTAGAGCAGATTTAGATATCCTTTTTAGAAAACTTTCAGGATCCGCGAACATAATTTTTGTCAAAGCAGTGTAGGTCAATGTCGACATAAAGAGGTACGATTGCACCCTAATATTTAGGTCAAGGTTGACTTAGCTTAGGAAAGAAAAATATTTCTGGGTTTTCTCCATCTCTGTGTTTCTGTTCCAGATCCAGTTGTAAAATTTTTAGAAACTCAGTTCAAACACCATAAAACATCAATTTCCAAATCTGCTACATTTCAAGATAAGTGTTTTGTTCTATCCTAATCTTTCTGATTTATTGTTAAGAAATTAGACCCCCTTTCCCTCTTTATCCATAACCAGTTGATTCCTTTTTGCATTGATCATCTCCTTTTAGTTAATCAATTGGGATCTCCTTGTCTTGGATTAGGAGGTAATATATATCTACAAAATTTTCAACACACACACACACACACAAATATATATATATATATATATATATATATATATATATATATATCTTATATTTTGGTGAATCCACGATAGACAACTCTTTCTTTTTGGTGTTGGGTGCTTTGCATCTTTTCCTTAAGATTAGCTTAGATTAGTTTTCTTTTATGCTCTTGCATTTTAAAATACAAAAACAAAAAAAAAATCTACATACTCATCAAAATACAAAAACATTTATTGCATTTCATTTACTATGAAGATCCTAAAGATGCTTTGGTGTGTGGTTATTTTTCTCATTATTCTCCTCTTAGCATCTATTTATAGTACTTATAATGTTTATGAGAGTATCATCCATTTCATTATGTTTTTCACTCTTTGCTTATGCTATTATGAGATTGACTAATACTAGCCTTCCTACTTTCAAAACTTTCATTAAGAATTTGTGTGGCGGACTTATTGCTCTTTTGGATAATGTGAAGAATTTGGTAGACAATACACCATTTCCTAATCTTCCTAATCCTTATCCTATCCTTCCTAATCCAATTCCTAATATTCCCATTCCCATTTCTCTGTCTTATATTCCTAGTTCTTCCCACATTTATGATGGGGCTCAAACTATGGTTCATGATGCAGATGTGTAAGAATTCTTTGATTTATCTTTCCCTTGTTATCTAGTCCATGATGATATTAAAGGGAAGAGAAAAGAAACTTCTTATAAACCTATCATTCCACCTTACACAACATTTTCTCATGATCTCCGTAAACAATCACCTCCTACATAAGCTTTACAAGATATATACACTGCATGATACAATATGATGGCTAAAAAATAATATAAGGGTTTAGGGCTTGGTGTTAATGAACAAGGTATTAAATATCTGGTTCATCTATCCCCTAAAAAAGCTATACGTGGTCTTGGCTTTCCGTTATCTCAATTTAAGGTGTATGATTTTGATCGTCACCCTCCTCTTCATGTTCTTCTTCCAACACCTTCCTTAGATTACCCTGATACCATTCCAGATGTGGCTAAGAAGGTGTATGTTCAGTTAATGAATTCTAAGAAAGAAATCTTTAAACCTATGCCAAAAGATGCTATCTCCAAGTACAAATGTCCTTTTCACTATATTAATACACATTTACTTGTTGATTGTGTGCATTTCAAGATGTATGTTAGAGAAAGAGATGCTTTAGGAATTATATCTCACTCTCGTGTGGTTTTACAATTTCTTCATAATTTCCATATGGGGAATAACCCTCATTCTTCTATAATATAGATATTTTCTCCTCTTATCTCTTGACTGGGGGGCAAGAGGTATTTCTTCCATTTTTCTAGGATCCATTATGCTCTTAGCATGTATTTTGTTTTGAGCTTAATTGGTTATTCTTTCTATATTTTACCTCTATGGTTTTGTATTATGATTTCTTTCCTTTGCTCATAATCATCCATAGCTCTCTTCTAGTATTTATGATATCTTTTCTAAAGACATTTTTTTTGCAAAGATATCTCTTTGCTATGGCATATCTTGGTATATCCCATTCTTTCATCCCTAGGGGAAAAGGTTTTCCTTCTTTCTCTCTATCTAGGGATCTACTTTCCTTAGCTTAGTGGTATTTTTTTATTCTGCAACATTATTTCATTATACTAACTGATGTTTTGGCTATGGATATCATTTTATGGGAGAGGTTGTTGTCCTAAGTCATCACCTCTTCTTTATTTTACAAATTATGTTCTTTAAAAAATCTTTCTCTTACTTTGGGGTTAGAGTTTGATTCCTTCATTCCAAGATTCCTCTTCCACTTGATCGGAGGGGGCTTGATGATTGAATCTTTGATCCCTCTTTTATTTTCTTTGAAAGATGATATTTTATCCAAAGAACTCCTCTATGGTGGGATCTTGTTGATAAGATCTTTTTCTCTTTGAGGATCATTTTTCCATAAGTGACATATCTTTTTTTCATGATTATCTATGCTCTTCGATGCAAGGGTCAATACTCTTTGCTAGGAATATAGTGTACATTGATGTTAACATGATATCTCCTTACTTTTTGAAGTAGGCATCCTCCTCTTCCTTATCCTGTCTATTAGGTAGCCACGATAAGGAGGGGGCATATATAGGTTCTTCCTTATACTATAGTTTACATTTTGCAATATGCTAAATCCTCGTAAGGTAATGCACATAAGTTTCTAAATCCTGAAGAGACACGCATTTTCATTTTACAACATGCTAAATCCTTGGAAGATAACACACATAAGTTGCTAAATCCTGAAGAAGACACACATTTTCAATTTCAAATATGTTAAATCCTCTAAAGGTAACACACATAAGTTGCTAAATCTGGAAGAGACATGCATTTTATATTCCATAGTGATCCAAGAATGTGGATCTATGGGTATTCCAAAAGTCGTTAGAAGATGCATTACAACTACAAAGCATAGTTTATGGGTGAACTATCAGGTTTGGATACCTGTTGGGCTCTCCCTCCTTGGTGATTCATGGTAATGTGGGAATCTTACTGGGTGAGGTAATCACACCCTCTTCTCTTTTTTTTCTAGTGATGTCTCTCTTATTATAATCTTGGGGTTGGAAAAGACTTAAGTCCCTGGGGGCTTGAGGATTTCTTTGTCCCTTTGATTTCAATAAGATTTTATTTTTCTTTGTGATCTCCTTTACCAAGAGTTTGCATCGAGTCCATACTCTGGCTAAAGTGGGGGCTAAATGTATCGTTGGAAAATGGAAGCACTTCCATTTAGGACTGGTTTATCCCTTCGAGTAAGTGGTTTGGGGTCATGTCAAACGCCTTGAATGGGTCTTTGACTTGGATATGGTTTTTCCACCTGTCCTACCCTATTTTCCACTTCTTTCCTACCTATTTATGGTATCGTGCTCTGAGATTTTTAGGTTCTTGATCTCAGGGTCAAGGCCGACCTTCTCGATCAAGGTCGACCTCGACTCTGACCCAGTGTCTAAATTTCAAATTTTGAAGATTTTCGGATGTTAGAGTTTGGAAAGAACTATTTCCAACTTCTGAGTTGGTGACTTCGGGCTTCGAAATGGTGACTCTTAAAAGGCATTTAATTTAGGTCCACTCGTACGGGTATGAGCTTAATGGGAATTTAGTTCTCATATGGCGGCCTCTCTAGAAGTTGGTATCCTAGAATAGTATATAAGGAAGCCTTCTCCTTTCATTTTAGAGAGGAGAGAAGAAAATAAAATAAAAGGAAGCAATCATCTACTTTCAAGCATTCAAGCATTCATGTATTCAAGAATTAAAGATTCAATTCATCAAGGAGATCCATTGGTAGGCATTGAAGGATTCAAGCTCTATGGAGCCCTCTTGTTGAAGATTTCTTCATCCATATCCATTCAAGCTTCTTCCTGTTCCAAGATCCATTCAAGATTGGTGTTGAAGATCTAAATGCAATTGATTTGGGACATCCTACAATTCTACATCCATTTGGAGCATCCATACTTGTGGATTCAAGGATTCAAATCCTCCACAAGGGTTTGAACATAAGCGAGGTGAATTATTCTATTTAATTTGTTTATTACTACAATTTCAATTCTATTTCAAGGTTAATTCCAAAACCTAGGTTTGACCAAGGCAAACCCCTTATCCAAACAACAAAACTATTTTTCTTGCAGGTGTAGGTGCAGAACAATGAATTATAGAGAAGATTCGGATACCCTTTTCAAAAAACTTTTAGGATCTGCAAACAGAATTTCCATTGGAGCAATGCAGGTCAAGGTCGACATAAAGGGGTATGATTGTGCCCCCATATTTGGGTCACGGTCGACCTGGCTCAAAAAAGAAAAAGATTTCTGGGTTTTCTCTATCTCTGTGTTTTTGTTCCAGATCCGATTGCAGAATTTCTAGAAACTCAGTACAGACACCAGAAAACAATAATTTCTAGATCTGCTACATTTCAAGATAAGTGTTTCATTCTATCCTAATCTTTATGATTTATTGTTAAGAAATTAGACCCCCTTTCCCTCTTTATCCATAACTAGTTGATTCCTCTTTAGGTTGATCGTCTCCTTTCGGTTAATCAATTGGGATCTCCTTGTCTTGGATTAGGAGGTAATATATATCTACAACATTTTCAACACACACACACACACACACACACATGTGTGTGTGTGTGTGTGTGTGTGTGTGTGTGTGTGTGTGTGTGTATATATATATCTTACACTTTGAATATTTGGTATCGGTTGTCTCTTTTTTCATTCTTATCATTTTTGTCATTTTCAGGACATCTAGACACAATATGTCCAATCTTATTACAATTGAAACATTTCAATGGTAATTTACCTTTGTACTTTCCTTTGCCTCTAGGTAGTTGGTTAGCCAATAGTGCTTCAAATTATTCTTTCTCTTTCTCTTTAGTAAGAATGTTGTCATACTCATTTCCATGTGAAGTACTATGATCTTCTCTTCCTTTTCTGGATGTTCCAATGCTCATTGATGACTTGAAGGTTGTCTCAATAGTCGGTAGACTATTATCAGAGTTACTTAGCTCAAATGTAGTCAAATTTCCAATTAGGGCTTCAAGAGTAATAATATTATTTAGTATAGATCTCAATTCTTGGATTGCAGACACTCTAATAGCATACTTATAATATAGAGTTCTCAAGATTTTACTTACCACTTCTTCATTAATCAAGGATCCTCTAGTACATTTTATGGCACTAACAACTTATTTGATTGTGCCACTATATTGTATGATGTTCTCATTATCTTTCATCCCCATTTCATCATATTTTCCTCTCAAGATGCCAACCTTAGCTTTTTGCACATGTAGATCTCCTCCATACATAAGTGTGATCTTGTCCCACATCTATTTTGAATTAGTAGAATCTTTGATATCATTGAATTCAACATCAGATAGAGAAGAAGCAATCTCTATCATAACCGAGTTGTGTTCCTTCTTTTCTTTCAACCCATCAACTGTCATGGGTCTGGTGGTTGGTGGAGAATAGTCATTTTGCAGCAAGTTCAGGACATGTTCACCAATCCCAGATAGATACAACTTTATTCTTCTTTTCCATGTAGAGAAACTTTCCTTGTTCAACTTAGGTACCTCTCTCCTATAAATCTTTGGATCTTTTACTCAAGTCTTTAAACTTATCTCTTTAGAGTACTTAGATCTGATACCAATTGTTGGATTATGGAGAGGGGGGTGAATCAGTAATCCTAATAAAAAAACCTTAAAAATATTTTTCTCTGATTAACTCAGTAACTACTCAGTAGAAACATAGTTCTCTATTTACCAACAATAGTAAATAAACTATATCAATTAGTAAAACAATCTCAGAAATCATTCACAATGTGTAACACATATTTTAACATGGAAATCCATCTTCGGGAAAAACCATTGTGGGAATTGTCACCCACTAAGAAATATACTCTTTTGAAGTACACCTAGTTAGGAGACAATCTTGTTAAATATTATAATACACACTGTTAGGTGTGACCCGATTAGGGGATTAAGCTCAGATCTGGTAGGATCTTCACCCCATTAGGAGTGGCCTTGTTAAGGGGCTATAAACACTCTTTTCAAATGTCACCTTTCTCAAGGATTTACAATAAAACTATTAAGTCCACTCTGTTAAGAGATTTTGACTGTTACAAATTCTACTAAGAAATAGTAATAAAAATGACCTATAGATGTGCAACTATCTTTTCTCAATCAGATCCTTGTGTTTTCTTCAATCTTCACCTTCATTCTTCATCTTCCACTGGGATCAACACTTCATCAAATCATAGTTTTCCCGCTCAGAATCTCTTTGTTTCTTCACCTCTTCAATAGTCAGTAGCCCTTCAACTATTCAGTTTGTCAGCCCATTGTCCATACAAGATCATCCTTTATATAGACAAGTTTTGCCTCTTAATCTCCTCTATTACATTTTCCTTTAATCAATCTTAACCATTCAATTCATTATTCATTTGATCTGGACATTGGTAACACATTTTATTTTCACCTAGGAACTTGATTTTTTCTTGTAGCTTGTTCCACTTCTTTTTTTTTATTAGATCTACCCATAGATCTCCATCTTGAATTTTTATAACTGCAGATCTCTTCAACTAACTTTCCTCATTATCATGATCATCCAACTCATCATAGCTAATCATTAAATATTGATTCCATCCATATTGAATACATTTTCCTTGCTCGGTGTTCTTCACTTAGAATTTTGGTTATATCACTTGATGCCTAAACCTTTCCGCTTTACCGAGTGATCAACTTTTTCACTTTACCTTATCGAGTGACTTTTCCATCTCGGTAGCCATAACAACTTACTTAATGAGTTGTCAAATATTTATCACAATACTTTAACGACTTAACATATTCATATCTTAGGTAGAAAAAAATCATACCAACATAATCAAATCATTTTGCGATCTGTATCAGTTACCCATTTATGTTCTACAACTTCTTAACTTCTTATTTCCACTTCTTCTTAACTCATTCTTCTTATATCATTTTCGAATGATATGGAAACATAATATAAATTAGAAATAAATTGCTTGACATAAATGACAAGGTTATAATTGATCTAATCATTTTACTAACATCATGTATACCTCTAATCTTGGTCAGTCTTCATCATCAACTCCATCAGATAATCAATCATCAAAATTATTATCAGTTATGATAGAAACATCATCAATCAACTAGAAGCCCACATTTTATAATATGTAATATATTCTCTTGTAAACAGGGAGATGAAGGGGGTACTTACCAGTTCTCATGAACTTTTTCCTATCTACAATCTAACAAGACTCAAAAGGAGCCTTTTGCACTAGTATTATTTCCCTTGTTTCCGTATTTGATGCATCTACATCCTCGAAAATATATTCACACAAGCCTTTTCCGCAAATCTCCTTGGTAGGTCCAGCATCAATATCATATTCCATAATTTTTTTGATCTAGTTGGTTCTTTTCTCAATGATCTCCCCCTCCATGATGTGTTTGTGGATGCTTGGGTGGGC